>ML804401.1:174568-205745 GCA_009831015.1 Picea engelmannii
GCATTGATATGTGCAAATCTTCATTTACATATTATAGTGTAGGTGCATATGCAAAAGGTGGAGATGGGGGTGGTGCACTTGTGCCAATGCCTAGAATTTGGGGGAGGAGCTCCCTACACACAGAGCAAGGAACCATATACCAACTCTTATGCCTCAGGGCATTTTTTCTAGTGTAGTGATCTAAAGGAAGGCCTTGCCATTGTGCTTCCCAAGTTCTTGAGCACAAAGAGAGATGCCATAGATGGCCTTCTAGTGCGCTGCAATTTTGTTTTTTAAAACTCCCCTATATGTACATATTTGGATCATCTTAATAGTTAAAGGAATGATTTTATTCAAGACAAATTCCATCATTTATGCCATGTTGACATGTACACATGACCGTTGTCAACTTTATTGGCTTACCCAATGGAATGGCCCAATTAGACCTTTCTCCATTGAAATGGTAAGCCCTTCAGTTATGGCTTGACTATTGTAATTTGGGGTAGAGTTTGAATGAAATAAACTAATATGCAATTCAAGAATATAGCATGAAATGCAGCTAACTAAATCCTAGGTAGGAGTAGTGAGAAGGTTTGTCCATGCAATCAATAACAATGAGAATAGTCCCATTTGTTATCAAAAGTGAATTTGAATTGGATCCTCTTGACTCCTTGAAGTGGAACAATTCGATTGCTAAGAAACACTTCCTTGTCACACAACTAGATAGTAACTGTGCTAACATAAAACGTGATTAGGCATACAATAATATGAAGATTAATCTATTAACTAAAACATATACATAATTAGAGGTTCTAAGCAAACAAGAAAATCCTTTGACAATCAAGCAACCCCTTCATTTCATATTAGGCATTAGCAAGTATAAGATAAGTGAGAACAAACATTGTAACATAAGAAAAGCCCCAAAGGTTCTCATGTCCACATCCACAAGCACCAAGAAAACTAAGGAGAGAAGAGTCCCAAGGGAAAACACAACTCTATGAAGATAGATAGCTTACAATGCCAAAAATTGAACCATTTGCTTGAAGGTAAATAGTTATAGTTATAAGATTTTTGGTGGCCCTTGGCCTTTTGACATTTGTGACTCTTCACCTACCGTAGAATTTTCACATACCTCAAGTTTCCAACCCTTTACAAGTTTTGTTTTTATCCCGATGTCAAATATTCAATCATATTGTGAGGATAAACAATATTCAATAATTACAATTAGGGTCATGCAAGGTGGAGTGTGTGAATTGTTATCACATAAATTGTCGTTTGGGCAAAGCCAACCACAAGTGTCACTAGTGCGACACCACTGGGAGCAAAAATCATTGTCACCTTAGCAATCACTCCCCTCGTTTTAATGATGGATGAAACCATTGTCACCTTAGCAATTATTCTCCTAGTTTTAGTGATGGGTGATTCCACCACAAGGGAGGCTTCTCGGTGACCTTGGGGGATGGAGAGTGCAAGCCAAGGGTTTGTAAAGGATCCCTTCTTTGGTCACTAGATGAGAGTGTTTAGGGTTTGGAGAATGTTGACTTTGGTAGAGGAGAGATACAAGTTGATCGTTAACCTGCAAAACCAATGTAGAGCCAATATCCCAAGACCAAAAATCATGAAAATAAACCCCCGAACACTAGGGAATGCAGCAAGTAATTTTGTTGTCTAAAAAATTGCAGTAGAATGTAAATTATATCAGCAAGAAAATATATTAACAGCTGCAAGAAATCATCGTCAAAATCAGCAAATAACTATTGGAAATGAATGCCCTTAACTAGAAGATAAATCTCCAACGTTTGAATAACATTCCTGACGGTTAAATAGGTTGTAAAGTATGTGTTATCAACAAATTTGATGGCTGTCGCAAACATTTGCTACAGCAGCAGGTTTTCACCACAGAAATTAGGAAGTAAATATTCCAATTGGTAGCCCTTAACATAGATTAATTTGCAATATTCAAACACAATTTTCTGCGGTGAAAAAATAAGTAAACAAGAGTAAGAGAGAGGTTTTGCTGCAGCCCTAATGGCTGTAGCTAATTTGTTATTACAGCAGCAAGTAAACTTATAAGAAATGAGAGTGTTTTAGCATTAAGAGATAGCTTAGAGTGAGCAATTCATCCACAAATCCAATGATTCTAAGAGAGCAATATTCACATTTTTCAATGCAATGATTAGTATCTTATCTATTGAACAATGGAGTCAAAACGTTAACTACTAAGTTAAAAGACAAGGGAGGGAGACTTAAACCTTGAACCCAAACCCTTATGAACCCAAGTCGTCCCTTTTCTTCACATAGTCTAGCATAGCTAATTAATGGAAAACTAGTTTTCAAACCCTAGGGGAATAGACAATCTTGACTCCTAGTTTTGAAACCCTCACCAAGAATATTTCCAAGGGGATAGCGAATTCTAACCCTTGAAAATACCCTTGAATGACCTCACTTAAATCGGAAAATTAGCTTAAAAGAGGGGATAGACAATCCTAACCCTCTTAGGGTTTCTCCAAGCAAGATAATCAAAGCAAATTGCAGAAATTTACCATCAAACCAAAGCGAACCAGCAAAGATCATTCACAAACAGCAAGCCTAAATCACAAGCCAATCTTCCAAAGTGCCACGATTTCACCTTCAAGATAATTTGCAAGTGAGAGACTTCAAAAAAGCAAATCACATCACCCCATTTGCACAAGAAAATAAGAGAGATGGATTTTTGAGAGAGAATAATGTCTTAATGATGAATTATGAAAAATGAAGTGAGGCTTGCCTCTATTTATTGAGGAAATCTAAGCTCACTTTATCCAAATTTACAATTAAACCCATTAATGTAGGTCCAAATTCATGTCTTTAGATTGGCTTTAACCAAATCGATTTGACTTTTTCCCACATATGCTAAATAATGACCAAAAATGACAAAATAGAGGAAATTAAGTCCCCAAAGTCTTCTCCAAGGGTGGTCGTTGGGTGAGCTAGCCTCCAAAGGCTAGGGCGTCAACTCCACCAAGTGTGGGGTACATGTCCCACAACTCCACCAAGTGCAAGACCCAAGTCAAAATAAGCCTTTTAGGCTTGATGTCATGCTCCAAATTTGCAAAGTCCTAGCATGGGAGGGTGACATCATGCAAGTCTCATCATCTTCAGCCTCTTTCATGGGTCAGTGATATCATCAAGTGTGCAATGCTCATCATCAATTCCCTCCAACATGTGGGGCACACCATCTGTTAGTCCCTAAAGTTGCACTTGACTGTGAGAGGGCCAACTAGGGCATTATTCGTTTATTGCAAAGTATTTTTAAGGTTTTATGATTTGGTTTTTGTAGAGTGGTTGAAAATTGGGTCAAGATTACAGCATGACATGAAAATCAAGATAAAAACATATCATATCCCACTGACTGAATAATAGGTAGATACATAGATGGATTAAACCAATTTAAGAAAAAGAAAATGAAGTCTTCAATTTGTCAACTTCACAAGAGTTTTCGTCTCAATATATTATAAAGAAACAAGGGTATCAACTTGACCTCATTACTTGAAAATTATCTCTACAACAAAATCTTCACTGTATAAATTAACATTCAAGAATAAAAAAACATTGCAATCTGAATAATAAATTCAAGCATGAAGAATGAAATAACAGAGTAGAAAAAAGGTCTAACCATCCATATGCCTTTGCTATTGTCAATTGAACATAAATGTCTTTTACAATAAGCTCCACAAAAAGTTTCTCTTGATCTCCAATTTTTCGACCTCCACATGGTCTCTCTTCTGTCTATTTAAACTATCTATAAAAACTTCCAGATCCTATTATCTAGAACAACCTTTAATGACTAGAATCGAAAAGTATCCAACTCCTAAAGCAATTCACTCAAAATGAGCTTCTACCCCCCAAAATAGTCCACAACTCAACAACTTGATATAACAAATATTGCCAGCATTACATTTGACTCTACAAAATAGGGATTTTGTTTTACTTTGTAAAACAGATCGAGTCTTAGCATTTCTCTGATCAAAACGAATAATCTTTTGCCATATCTCCTGGAGAACATTTAAACAAAATTGTAACAAATCTTCATGTTACCTTTAGGATAAAATTGCAGCAGTGGCTTTGGCGTTTTTCTGCTTGAGCTTTGTGGTTAGCACAACATCGTGCCAGTAGAGTCTGAAATTAATTTCCCTGAGTTCCTTAAGCAATGCCCTTTGCTCTTTCTTCTTCTTTTTAAAACTTTGAATCTTTTCTTGCTAGCGAGCATTCCACTGTTCTATCTGCGCCTTTTCCTTCTTTAATTGTTTTATTGTTTTCTGAAATTCCTTAATCTTTCCTTATCAGTTCTTATCTCAACCCTGAATCATGAGCATTCTTTAGAAGGTGCAGTTTCTTTCAAATTTAAGGCAACACTAGGTTCCTTGGCTTTAACCTGGTATTTTGAGATTAATTCTGAGCTATGTTCTTCCTCGGAACTTGATGAATCTAAAGCTCCAAGTACATCTGGTAAGTAATCTGAGTCTTCCAAGTAATCCTGTTTTTCTTCAGGGAATTCACTGATGCCTTTAGCCATCTCTTTATCTTTTGCTAATCTAGTTGAAGCTCTCGTTATAGGGCCTGTAGGTGGTGTAAGTATTCCCTTTCCTTTGCTGACAGATTTCTTGGGTAATGGGGTCTTTTTTGCTCTTTTCCTGGTACTTGTTTCAACATCCTCAGAATCATCTTCTATGATTATGGTGTTTTCTTCTTTGATTAACGGATTGAACATTGCCTTTGACTTCAACCTATACTTATTAGTAACCCTGGTCGAATTTCTTCGAGGTTTCTGTGATACACACACACTTTTATCCTTTTTTCCTTTGATTGCAACGCTCCTTTTGCTGGTCGATGACATTTCAGACTTGACTGTAGTTTGAGCAACGAGATCATTATCTGACTTTGTCTCCCCCCTTAACATCTTCCTCAGGAAGCATTTCAATTTCGGGCTCCCATCTAGGTCTCTTACTTCTGCTCTTCTTAGTTACCTTGATATCAGAAGACTCATCTTTCACAGGGTTTTCATCAGAAATATCTCGACTCTGTTTAATGGTTTTCCTTCCTCTGCCCTTTTTCTGCTTATTGGATTGAGTGATAGGTTTTAAGGATTGCGTGAGCCAATTCCAGGGCTTCTGTAATTTGTTCAGGGCAGACATGACTAGGGTTTTAATCAGGACTTGATGGAACAAACTGCCTTTAGTATTAGTGGAAATTGACTGCACTTTCTTGGACATTTTTGTCAAACTTTTAAGTAGAAAATAAGGAAGATTTAAAGGGTAATCACCGTTTAGATGCATTAGTATTCTGATATGGTAGATGTAGACCAATGAAAACCTTCCTTCGCAGGTGATGTACCTGTAAATCACCACCAGAGCAGTGTGCCATTCGAGTCGAACTCAGCTGCGAGGTATTCCCCTTCTTCAATCTGGATTCTGCTTATCTAGAAGGAGGAATTGATTTACAAATTCAGTAACCATGTGCTCCTTCTTCCACCATCTTTCCCCTCCAACCACGAGCTTGCAAGCCTTTGCTATAGTCTGCTCTGTCACTAGCATCAACATCTTACCGATTTCGACCTCGTGACCATCGAAGTTCAGAGCGAATTCCATGGAAACCTGCTCATCATAACCCTGAAATGTGGTGAGAAACTCAAACCACCCGGCGTCCCTGAATCTTTGGGCCATCTGAGGATAGGCTTCAAGAAGTTCGACACCTTCTAGTTCTATTCTGGCAACTTGTCCGCTCCTCTTTGGTGCCATTAAACTCAATTCTGCAACCGTCGTCCTCGGGTTCCAAATTCACCACCTGCAATTGTTAGTGTACTCTGTTGATTTGAATGGATACCTGCATTTCTCCTTGCAAGCCTGAATTAAGCCAACTCGAACAGGTAACATATAATGATCATCAAGCAACAAGTGATTTTGAAATGAACCCTGCGCGTGTGCATAGCAATTATATTATGAAACTGTTGGATTTGGAAATGATTGCCAAGCTTTCGTGGGAGCACACGAACTCTCAATTCATGAATCGTGTCATCATAACTAAATCAGGATGGTAGGTGCAAGTTATGGCATGATTATTTGGCGCTACGAGAATATGCTTATTCCCGTAGCACGTTTGACAACTTGAAATTTTGAAATTCAAATGGCATAAAAGGAGACACCTCAATTTTAAGCAATGTCTTTTCAAAATCAAACTTAAATAAATCATCAAAGACTATAATGCAAACCACGAAATACCAAAATCTAAAAATGGAAAACAACTGAAAACGGAAAGTGAGGAATGGGTAAGGAGGGTTTAGGACAAAGGTTTCTCACTAAACCAAGACAAAATTAGAGACTAACACCATCTATCATGTGGGCTTTCATTCCCCCATGGAGATCCAAAGTGTCTTAGTACCTCCATGAATGGTGTCTCCAAACAAGATCCTGCAAAGACAAGAAAAGTATGCCCTCATAGGATCCACAAGTCATGTGAATCATGCCAAGTAAATCAATCTTAATACAAGAGCCACCCAAACAAGTACATCAGGTCCCCCCTTTCAAATTAAACACATGCTCAAAAACTTTATGCAATTTACCAAATTTAAATATGGGAGGGTTATCAAAAGGTCCTATTGGGTAAGCCAATTCCCCAAGTAGAGGAGTGTTTCCTAGGTGAACCGTATCTAGGTCATGTGATGAATGTGAGGTGGATGAGAGAGAAACTTTTGGGCATGGGGTCATTTACATGCAAGGGTCTCATTTCCATGGATTCCTTTGTGGAGGGTGTGTTGCATTCTTGAGTTACCTTTCATTTGGGGCACAACCTTTTTCCATGCCCTATAATTGTCTGTTTTTATTTTTATTTTCTTTAGACAATTTGCAAGTCCCCTTTACAAGGTTTTTTTATTTTGTGCATTAAATGTGTTTCCTTTCAAGTGGGATACTTATAAGTCCTTTTCAAATAGGTGAGGCGTCCATTCGCACTCAGGACTTATTGTGGGTTCCTAGAAAGGTAGAGCTCAAGTTTTTGGACTATAGCTTTTGTGTCCCTTTTATCCCTGCCACTAAATTTTGATTGTGGTTGTTTTTTTTATCTTTTTATTCATTTATTGACGCTAGTTGCAACAACCTCTAGGCCTTTGGCCCCTTCTTCCCATAAGAGAAAGAGGTATAAGCCCTTTTGGGTTACATGTAACCCCAAAACCCAAAATATGAGGATACATAGAGGAATGAAGATGAAAAGTGATTAAAGATGGTTGGGGATTGCACAATGGCCCATCAAGAAGGACCCCAATAACACCCCTTTCCTCGGGGGTGGAGAACTTACTAGAAACCCCAGGATAACCACCAAGGTGAAAAATGGTAAAAGGAATAAATTTCGAGCAAACATTTCATAATCAGAAAGAAACCTTTGAAACTTATCCAAATGCCCCAAGTATTAAAACACTACTTACCATGAAGCTTGACTAGTTACCTCATGAACTAAAACATGTCGCCCTTTGTGGATCAAGTCAGTGTGGTGGGCGTTGCTTTGTTGTTGAGGATGTTGGTGAAGCATTGTGAAGAAGAAGGGTTTTGTGGGTTGTGTTTTCCATCCAACTCTTGACACTCCATACCCCCATCCTGCGGGCCTCCAGACATAATCTCCTTAGTTACCCCTACGCCGGGGAGGGTAACATCTGGCTCCTATATGGGGACATGTGCTCACCATAGAGCACATGAAAACCTCAACACCTCTTGTTATGACTTGTGCCTACACACACTCAAGAAAAATGTTAAAATTAGAGGGGTGGTGTAACTCACCCCTTATTCATATAGCAACAATGATAACTACAAAATCTTAAGCAAAACTTGAAAAGAAAAAATTTCTGAAATTTTTCTTTCAACATATCAATATGAGTATGCAAATCACACAAATGTAACACAATAACAATGCATGGATGCAAGAAGAACACTATATAAATCAAGCATATGTATGCAAATCAAAGCAAGTGCAACTACACTACCATGAGAGGCATATGCAACTATGATACAAATGCAATGCAAACATGCAAACAAACTACCTACTTACCTAGGGCATGAAACCCATCAAGTCCCGTCTATGTAGGGTCAGAGGATAGACCCATCAATAGGTAATGACATCTTCCTCCCATCCATAACAGATAGATTGAGACAAACAAAGTTTGCCACGTACAAATAATCCAAAATATATGGAATATAGTAATCAAATACATACAGACAAATATATATGATGTATAAGAATGAATACTAAGATGATTACAATTGAGAATGAGGGATCGTTTATATACTCATGCAGGGGTGCCCTTAACCAATAGTCATGTCCTTTGAGACATGTCTTTTCATTATTAATAATTATTATTTATTAATTATCATTTAATTATTATGTTATTAATATATATTTTATATGTATATTTATGTTCATAACATTGCCTTCCCCTTAAAAATGATTTGTCCTCAAAGCATACTTTATGGAAGACTTATCTCTTGCTCTAGCTTGTAATTATTATCTCATGATTCTTTATTCTTGAGTTAGTAATCGTTGAGGACCTGAGACGATAGGATCTTCTAAGCGCTGAGCATAATTGTCGAATTATAAAGGAGCATGCCCATCCTAATTCAATCTTCTACGGATTTGGGTTTTTATAGGGTTCTTGGAAAGAACTTGATACACTTATACTCCCATGATAGCTTCTATTTTGACCCGCACTTGTAGTGGAAGTAATATTCTTCGACATAGCGATTATTTGTTTCTGTTGATACATTGATTGGCTGAAGTATCGACTTTTGTGATTATGATGTCTATAAGGCATCCTCGCAACTTGATCTTTACTTCGTATACTTGTAGTTTTTTCTTGATTAACTTTTGGAATTGAGTTTTCTTCATACCCCTTGATTGTTTCTACTTTGACATTTGAAGACCTCTTTACATCAGCTGGATTCGTATCATCTAAAGACTTCTCTAGCTCCATAGGTTCAGTCATTGTCTCTTTATCGACTATTGATGTTTTGCGATTTAGCGCTTTTTGTAAAGACTTCTTATCATGCTTAAGTCTTTTAATTTGTTCTGGTAAATTCTAATTAAGGTTCTTTAGGCATGATTTTTCTTCCTCTTCTTCGGTTAATTTTTCGTTGAGACCTTGATTTTCTTGTTCCCACTTTTGAAAACACTACTTCTTCTCCTTGGACTTCATGATTTTTGCATGTAGTTTCTGATTATGATTTCTTAGGCGGAAAATCTCTTCGTCTTTTTCAATGATGATTTTGTCACATTTTTTTTGTCGATCTTGCAACTTTTGTATTGACTTCTGGTTATCTTGAAGGATCACTTCTGATATTTCCTTCAGGTCTTTTGATGATGGAGCTTCTGAAATTGACTTCATTGTAACGTCATGTAATGTGATTTTCTTCTTCTTATAAGAAAATGTCAAAAACTCTCGTGTTGAAAATGAAAGTACCAATGTATCTACCCAAGTTGATCCTAGAATTATATCAACATTGTCTTGATAGATTGATACAACATTGAATTGAACTATGAATTTGTAATCACCAATAGATAGTTGTAGGTTTTCAATGTCATATTTCTCATCGGAAATACACATGTCATTTTCAATTATATTTGGCTCTAAAACCATTAATTGGTTTGCCAGGTCAACGTTAATGTGATTTTTCCTAGCAGTCGGACAAATAACGATGTTGATATTTTTTCCTTGAATAATCCCATTAACTTTTAATAAGATATCCACATATTTTTTATACGTATGAGGGAACCTGCCTTGTCTTTTACCAAAAAACTCCATTTATATAATTATACGTTGAAGCTTGATTATCCTTCTACTTTATATCTCTTCTTAAAACCTTGCTTTTCCTTTATAATATATCTATATATAAATTAATTTTAAATGTTTCTTCAATCCTTTTTAGAAAAATTCATTTTTAAAGCTTCACTTCACTTAACTTTTAGGGGAATCACCTTTATATTAAGGGCTTTTCAATGGTTTCTTTGGAAATATAGAATTTCTTTGATAATCCCCTTTTTCTTTTTATAAATAATGCACTTGGAATATATATATATATATATATATATATATATATATATATATATATATACTTCAATTACTCTTTGGTATGCTCTTGATATAAGCCTACCTCCTTTTTTATATATGTATATTAAACTTTTGATTCCTTTTACTTTGATTAAAACTTTATTAAATGCTTCCAAAATTATAATATCGTTTATATTTACTTCCCTTTTCCAACTATAAAATAGAATTTATAGTTTTTCCTTCAACTTCCAAAAGTATAATATCTTTTATACTTATTTTTTTTTTCTTATAACCTTTGTCTTAAACCTTCTTTTTAATTTTTCTTTATAATAATTTCACCTTTATATTTATATATATATATATATTTCTTTTATATCTTTTTAATAGTATTTAATATTCAATCTTCACTTTCACTTTCACTTTCACTTTGTTAACTTTTCGTATTACTTTTAATAAGGATTTGTAATATCAGATATGACTTATACTATATGAGATTATAGTAGTTCTGTTGTATACCTTCATGTTTTTGGCTTCAATCATCACGATCTTCCTTGGTAATTGGTTTTAGTCGGATGATAGAGCCTGTCGAACCTCTCAAATTGTAATCAGTTTTCTCTGCCACGTAATAACTTAATTGTGCAACGCTGAATGCTTCAGTGGCTATTGTGTTACAGATTTGGTTGTTCTCTGGAATGGCCGCATATAATTAATACCTTGATTCCCGAAAATAACTAATACCTTGATTCAATAGTTAAATATAAACTGACAATGTTGTTTCGAATTAGCGAATTATCTCCTCAATGCCAATACATGCGATTGTTTTATGTTATAAACAAATTTGTGGCAGCTCCCCTTATCACTAATAAATACGGCGACTGTCAATGCAACTAAACCCACGAATTGACCCCTATGGTCTGACGTAGAGAAAGGTACAACAAAAATTGTTGTACGTAGTGCTTTTGTGCATATGGAAATTTGGTATGGATAAACTGTGCTTGCAACGAAGAATAGAATAGAATGTTGGCTCTCTCAGTGGAATCAAATGATGCTTTTAAAATTGAATTTCCAGCAGATTTTTTTTTTTAATGATTTTTTTTCACTTTCCTAATTTCTGTTTTTTTTTGGGTTTACAGTGAAATATTTTTCAACAGACCTCTGAGTTTATATGGCTAAAGGTCTGAATTGGTCAAATACCAAAGTTCCTAAGAACTTTGAAAATTTGAATGGCCAAGGGCATGATCGGTGGTCAAAGACCAGATTTCTCAGAGAAACTGTTAACTATGGAGTTGGCCAAAAGCCAGATTGAGACTTGCTCTGATACCAAATGAGACGAACAAAGTTCATCACATACAAATAATCCAAAATATCTGGAATATAGTAATCAAATCCATATATGATGTATACGAATGAATAGTAATATTATTACAATTGAGAATGATGGCTCATTTATATACGCACGCAGGGGTGCTCTTAACAAATAATCATGTCCTTTGAGACATGTCCTGCCATTATTAATAATTATTATTTATTAATTATCATTTAATTATTATGTTATTAATATCTATTTTATATGTATATTTATGTTCATAACATAGATAATAAACACTTTTTACATACTTCTTCCTGACAATGTAAAGGCCAAGCCACATAACTTCACTCTTCTTGTCATACTTTGGCTTTCCCTTCTTTTTATCCCACATGAGTGCAAGGCCCTGTTTATCAAATTCGACATATGGTACATATTCAATGTAAGTTTGTGTGGGAGGGTCTTCTTTGACCATATCTCTGATACTTTGTCCTTGTTCTTGATCCCTCATATTTGCATCATTCTTGAGAATTTTGATAGATCTTGGGTTTTTTCCCTGATATCTTGCAAGTATTTCCTTATACTTATTTGTCTTGGGAAACAAAGTGTTTATGCAATCCTCTTGGGTGAAAGGCAAAGTTGTCCAATCATGAGTACCATCATCGTCTGATGACTAATAAGTAACACCAAACTCATCGTTGTCGATGATTGCAGCTAAGTGAGACATTCTCCAGGACACAAACCTAAGAGAGAACCCCTGAGAGGGGTGTGTGGTTCCTATCTGAGACATAGATGGAACGTAGAGATGGAATCCTCCTTACAGAGAGTTGAGAAGAACTCCATATGATTCTCCTGTGTAACGCAATCAGAAAGGAGATCTGCAGAGTTGAACGTGCATGTGGTTGAGCACAAGGTGAATGTGTAAAATCTCAAAGTGTTGGGTGCATCGTCATGAGACAGAGATGAAGATGATGTATTAGCCTCCTTTGAGAAGAGAGTTGATGATGAAACTCCATATGAATCTCATGTGTAATGCAGTGGGAAAGAAGATATGTTTAGTGGGCGTGCCTGTGGACGAGTATAGGTGAATGCGATCCTAGTGGTTGAGCACTAATGAGAAGTGGTTCTTCGGTGTAATGCAGTGAACCATAAATATGGACATCCCTATGGATGTGCCCCTAGTGGCTGAGCACTACTGGGTGTATGAGATCCCTTGCTATATTGTTCAAGAGTCAAACTTACCTGTAACCCTATTTGTAATATAAAGGGTACAGGTTGGCCCCACCTTAATGTAAAAGATAGTTAATGTAAAATATAATTAATATAAAAGATAATTAATATGGTAATTAATTATCTAAACACCTAGAATCATATCTTTAAGTAGAGGCGATCATGAGATTTCAAGGTAGTTGGAATGGATTCACAACTGGGCTCTTCATGTCGCTGAAGTTGACTCTTAGTATGAGTGTTTAGTGGTGGCTACAAAACAAACAAGCATAATCTCCATTGGTGTACACTCTCACGTATGCACTTGTATATATATTATTTGATAATTGTCATAAGGGTACTTACAGGAGGAAGGAACCCTTGGTGAAATCATGGATCCAGAGAGGTCTCGGTGCATTCAGAAGAACAACACACTGGAAGTGAAGATCCCAGGTTTGATTGTTTTTAAATTATCATGCTACATTACAAGTAGGTGTTGTAGTTGTGACAACAATCCTTAAATTGTTTTGATTCTAGAGATGTACTCATGAATCTCCTCTAGGAGATATTATTGTCTTGTTTCCTTGTTCCAGGCATGTTAACAACAAAGGAAGATGTTTTTCCTTCAAGACTTCAGAGGGAGTCAAAATTATTTGAGAAGAAGGAAAAATCAAATACCTTCTCCCCCTCAGCAGTTCAGAGGGAGACAACTATTGATATAGTTGATCCAATTGTTCCAATTGATATTCCTAGGGACTTTATAGCAAGCCATAAAAGGCCTGTCTAGGGCTTGACAAAAACTTTGCAAGAGGAAAAAAGACATGTAGCTGATGGAAGTGTCGAGAAATACAAAACAAGACTTGTAGTCAAAATATTCTCACAAGCAGAGGGAGTGAACCATGATGAGACATATTAATCCAGTAACTCGATGCACTCCCATCTGTACTACCATCCATGAGTTGGAAACTACATCAGATAGATGAATTCTTGATGAAGTTTGGGTTTCAGCAAGAGTGTTTCTAATCCAAACCTATACTATTACATTGTTAGTGACGAGAACTTGATTTTGATGACTTGTTCAAGAATCCGTGTTGTTACAAGAAAGCATTGACTTTTGATTTCGAGATAAAGGATCTAGGTATGATGCACTACTTCTTGGGACAATAAGTATGACAGAGGACCAATGAGACTTTTCCTAAGTCAATAAAAAATATACAGTGGAGATATTAAAGAAGTTTAGTATGAAAAAATGAAAATCCATGTCTACACCGCTGGTGATGGATTTGACGAAAGATAAATGATGATGATTTAGATGAGATTGATCCACATGTGTACCGACAGATGACTGGATCATTGATATATCTGGTTAACACCAAACCTGATATATGTTATGCAACGAATATTCTTAGTCAATCCATGAGTTAGTCGAGACAGACTCACTAGATGGCATTAAATCATGTATTGAGATATATACGAGGCATAGTTGAACATGGCTTGAGATATGCCGCTAGTGAGAACTTGCATTTGCAGGGATATGCTGATACAGATTGAGCAGAGAGTACAATGGATCGGAAGAGCACATCCGGTTGATGTTTTATCGAGAAGTTTGCCATGATTTCCTGGTGCAGCAGGAAACAAGGCTCTATGGCCTTGAATACCACAGAAGCATAGTATCTATCATTGAGTATGCGAAGAAGTGCGGCTTCATAAACTTCTGACAGATTTACTTGATCATGAGATGGATTCTATGATTATAACCGAAGATGTGTGAAGATCTTTGAGAAACTTGTGCTTCATGATAGATCGAAACACGTTGAGATAAAATATCACTATATCAGAGACATGATGTTTGTTTAAATACCAAGCTAATTTGGTTTAAGTACCAAATACCAAGCTAATTTGGTTTAAGTAATAGCTTAATAGAAATTTAAAGAGGATACATGAGCCATAGCTCATTGAAAATTCAACAATCATCACTGTAACTATCTGGTTCATCAATTCTGAGTACATGTTTCTTAGAAAATGGTTGACTATATAGAATATCAAAATTCTTGTCTCCTATAGGGATATGCGCATGAGTCAAGTCCATACTAAGAAAACCACCAAGAGTTGCAAACCAATTTCTTGACAAGAGCATTCCCCAAGCATCTGGTACATCAATCATGACCACATTCATCTTAATGTCAATGTGAGGGAACACATGCAAATAAACCTTCAAATCTTCAATGAGACCACAAACTTTTACTCTCTTTGAATCGATGCCACAAATGTTTCCATAAGGACGGGTTGTCTGCAAACCCAACTGTTTCATGACCTTCAATGGAATCACATTGGTTGAGGTCCTAGAGTCCAACATAAAATTGTTCAAATGAAGACCATTTATGCCTAGAGAGATAAAAAGGGGGGTTGTCTTCTACCATGTTTTCATGATACATAGCATTCAAAATTACCAGAGGATCCCCAACTTCATCCTGTATCCTTAAGGCCTTCAAAACTTCTTTCCTTACAGAAGGAATCTTTCACATCTCGGCCAAGGGTACCACCATGTTCATTTTTCCCATCATGTTGGTTACATCAATGTTGAATTGAAGATCCTCATTGTTGGTGCAAGTTGTGGAAGAAAATCATGAACAAGCGGTGGAGGTGGTGGAGGTACTATCTCCAGTGTAGGGAGAGGTGCCATTAGCGCTTTATTTCTTCTAGAGTATGTCAAAATCTCTTTTTTCCTCAACCTTTCCCTTGAATCTTCATCCAATTGGCTCAATATTTCCAACCGAGCTTGTCTCACTGCCCGCTTTCTAGCTTCTTCAAGTTGTTCCTCTATGATGTCAATGTATTCCTTAGGCTCAATTGTATAAATTGTATCAATGAAATTCATCTTGTCAACTAAATCTGGGTCTTCTTCCTTCCTTTTCCTTGGTCATTCATTTTCCCAATGGGGTTCTTCATAAGGAAAATAACACGGTGATCCTTCCATGTTGACCATCCTGATGGCAGTCAGGGTATCATGTGTCTTTGTTTCTTGTTGTGGCTTCAACTTGTTGAAATAATGTAACTGCGAAGAGCATTCTTATTATTTTGTTATTGGATTAAATCCCCATTGTGGATTAATCATGTCATTATTATTATTTTGATTATTAGATTAATCCCCATTGAGGATTAATCAATTCGGTAATTGTATAAGGACCAAATCCCCTTTTGCGGATTGGTCATCGAACAATTATAATGTAAAGAATAAGAAGTTGGCCCCAGCAGTTATAATGAAAGGGCCAGATTTAATTAAAGGTGGATTTACCCACCCAGTGTGAGAGGTCGGCCCAGCCAGTTGGTGACTCTTCACACGTGCCAGAGTGATATAAATAAGAGGCTAGCGCCTCACTTCTATCACACACTTCACTTGCTCATGTTCTTATGAGGCAAGTTGATATTTCAAGTTGGTGAAAGAAGAAGAAGGGTGGCACATCTCTTGGAGGAGGATTTTCTGTATTGGTTGAGATATCTCTTGAACTATTGATAAGCTATTTATGATAAGGAAGTTTTTGCTGGGTTTTCTTCCCCTAGAGGGTTTCCCAAGATAAATGCCGTGTCTATTGTGGATGTGTATTTCTCAGTGATCTTGTTCATATTATGCTCTTATCTTATGAAATGCAAAGAACTATAATATCAGCATAAAACATTAACACAACTTCCAACCCGTGTTTTCTTTATGTTTTCTGGTAAACTGAGGTCTTGAAGCAAAATGTTGCTTCTCTAAATTCGTCAACCTGCTCATGATTTGATTATGGATCTGGACAATTTGGGCATTCATCAGATCAAACTTTTGAGCCAAAACTGTGACTGGATCTGGTACATTGTTGGTCGATGTCTTCGTCTTTGGTTATTCTCTGACACAAGGGAACTAAAAAGGCTCAATATTGGAGTCGTTGAGATGTTCTTCAATTTTTATTGTATACTCTTTGGCCTTTGCTAATCTTTCATGCAACTTTTCCTTCAGGATAAAACCAAACTGCCCTTCAAAAGCATTCAAATAAAGAAGGAGAATGATTTCTTCCAGTTGGAACAAGTTCTTTGGGATCTGGCTGAGCAAGATGTCAAACCTAGCATCAAATTCCTTCATCGTTTCATTCTCTTTCTTCTTAATTTGGTTGAATTGCATTAATAGCACTCCACTATCTTTCTTCGTTTGCTCTTTTTGAGCAAGTTTGTGAAATCTTGATATGACTACAAATGATGTCAAGAAATATTTTGAACCACTTCTTGGCATCTTCATCAAGAGAGGAGGCTAGTAACGTCATCACAACATCTTCATGTTCCAAAAAATTATCTTCCATAGCTACACCAGTAGTGTCAAGATGTTCTTCAATTGTAACAACATTGTTCCAGATGAATTTTGGTAACCATTTATGAGATTATGTCGGTAGCTTATTGGGGTACCTAGTGATGTTGGTCATATCCAATGTCTTATAAAGGTTTCTAGACCAAGGATGAGCCATTGGAGTAAGAGGAAGAATCTCTTTAAATAAGGTTTTGACAACAAGTGAATTATGAGGAGGCCTTTGTCGATAAACCTGAGAAGGTTTGAGCCTTCCCTTGGGAAATGTCCTTTGAAAAAACAGGTTCTTATGTTGTGGAGTTGCCAGATGAACTTTATGAAAATCTCATCAAAAGTAAAGAAATAAATTCCCTTAAATGGAGTCATTGAGCAAGCTAGAGGTAAAGGATTTAGGGTAGACTTTCCAAATGTCGTTATGGGATCAGAAAGGATTCAAAATCTTCCTTGGAAATGGTGCCAAAAATGTTATCGCACAAACTGTTGCTTGGGAAAATCCAACCACAAGCATCACTAGTGAAACACAACCAGGAGTAAGAACCACTACCACCTTAGCAATTACTCACCGTGTTTTAATGATGGATGATTCCACCACAAGGGAGGCTTCCTAGGTGACCTTGGGGGGATGGAGAGTGAAAGGCAAGGGTTTGTAGAGGATCCCTCCTTTGGTCGCTAGATGAGAGTGCTTAGGGTTTGGAGAATGATGACTTTGGTAGAGGAGAGAGGAAATTTGATCAATAACCTGCAAAACCAATGTTAGAGACAATATCCCAAGACCAAAAATCATGAAAATAAACCCCCAAACATTAGGGAATGTAGCAAGAAATCTTGTTGTCCCAAAAATTGCAGCAGATTGTAAATTATATCAGCAAGAAAACATATTAACGGTTTCAAGAAATCATCATCAAAATCAATGAATAACTATTGGAAATAAAATCCCTTGACTAGAAGATAAATCTCCAACATTTGAATAACAATATTGATGGTTAAATAGGATATAAAGTAAGTGTTATTGGAAAATTTAAAACAACCCCATATGGTTGTAGCAAACATTTTCTACAACAATAAGTTTTCACCACAAAATTTAGAAAGTAAATATCCCAATTGGTAGCCCTTAGCACATAGATTAATTTGCAATATTCAAACACAATTTTTTGTGGTGAAAAAGTAAGTAAACAAGAGTAAGAGAGAGGTTTTGTTGCAGCCCTAATGGTTGTAGCTATTTTTTTATTACAGCAGCAAGTAAACTTATAAGAAATGAGAGTGTTTTAGTATTAAGAGATAGCTTAGAGTGAAAGCAATTCATCCACAAATCCAATGATTCTAAGAGAGCAATATTCAAATTTTTCAATGCAATGATTAGTGCCTTATCTATTGAACAATGGAGTTAAAACGTTAACTAGTAAGTTAGAAGACAAGGGAGGGAGACTTAAACATTGAACCCAAACCCTTATGATCCCAATATGTACCCTTTCTCCAAATCATCTAGCTTAGCTAATTAATGGGAAACTAGTTTTCAAACGCTAAGGGGATAGACAATCCTAACCCCTAGTTTTGAAACCCTAGCCAAGAATATTTTCAAGGGGATAGCCAATCCTAACCCTTGAAATTACCCTTGAATGACCTCACTTAAATAAAAAATTTATCTTGAAGGATGGGATAGACAATCCTAACCCTCCTAGGGTTTCTCCAAGCAAGATAATCAAAGCAAATTGCAGAAATTTACCATCAAACCAAAGCCAACTTGAAAATATCATTCACCAAAAGCAAGCCTATATCACAAGCCAATCCTCCAAAGTGCAACAATTTCACCTCCAAGACAATTTGCAAGAGAGAGACTTCCACAAAGCAAATCGCATCACCCCATTTGCACAAGAAAATAAGAGGGCCGGAATTTTTAGAGAGAGAGAATAATGTCTCAATGATGAATTATGAAAAATGAAGTGAGGTTTGCCTCTATTTATAGAGGAAATCCAAGCTCACTTTATCCAAATTTACATTTGAATCCACTAATTTAGGTCCAAATTCATGTTTTTACATTGACTTTAACCAAAATTATTCGACTTCCCACATATGCTAAATAATGACCAAGAACGATAAAATAGAGGAAATTAAGTCCCCAAAGTCTTCTCCAAGGGTGGTCGTTAGGTGAGCTATCCTCCAAAGGCTAGGGCATCAAATCCCAAGGTGCCACATTATCCCACTAGTCCACATCAGTGTGGGGTACATGTCCCACAACTCCACCAAGTTCAAGACCCAAGTCAAAAGAATCCTTTTAGGCTTGACATCATGCTCCAGAAGTGCAACATTCTAGCATGGGAGGGTGACATCATGCAAGTCTCATCATCTTAGGCCTCTTTCATGGGCCAATGATGTCATCAGGTGTGCAATGATCATCATCAATTCCCTCCAACATGTGGGGCACAACATCCATCATGTGGGTTTTCATGCCCCCATGGAGATCCAAAGTGTCTTAGTACCTCCATGAATGATGTCACCAAACAAGCTCATGCAGAGACAAACAAGGTATGCCCTTCAAGGGTCCACAAGTCATATGAATCCTTCCAAGTAAATCAATCTTAATACAAGATCCGCCCAAACGAGTACATCGGGTCCCCCCTTTCAAATTAAATACATGCTCAAAGAATTTATGCAATTTACCAAATTTAAATATGGGAGGGTTATCAAAAGGTCCTATTGGGTAAGCCAATTCCCCAAGTAGAGGAGTGTTTCCCGAGTGAACCCTATCTAGGCCGTGTGATGAATGTGAGGTGGATGAGGGAGAAACTTTTGGGCATGGGGTCATTGACATGCAAGGGTCTCATATGGTCTCATTTCCATGTGTGCCTATGTGGAGGGTGCGTTGCATCCTTGAGTTACCTTTCATTTTGGGCACAACATTTTTCCAAGCCATGTAATTGCCTTTTCTTTATTTTCTTTAGATAATTTGCAAGTCCCTTTTACAAGATTTCTTGATCTTGTGCATTAAATGTGTTTCCTTTCAAGTGGGATACTTATAAGTCCTTTTTAAATAGGTGAGGCATTCATTTGCACACAGGATTTATGGTAGGTGCCTATAAAGGTAGAGCTCAAGTTTTTGGACTATGGATTTTGTGTCCCTTGTATCCCTGCAACTGCATTTTGATCGCGTCTACTTTTTTTATTTTTATTCATTCATCAACACTAGTTGCAACAACCTCTGGGCCTTTAGGCTTCCCATAAGAGAATGAGGTACAATCCCTTTTGGGGGTACATGTAACCCCAACACCCAAAAAATGAGGATGCAGTGAGGAATGAAGATGAAATGTGATAAAAGATGGTTGGGAATGGAATGGTGGCCCATCAAGAAGGATCCCCAGTAGCACCCCTTTACTCGTGGGTGGCGAACTTTCTAGAATCCCGGGGATAACCACCAAGGTGAAAAATGGTAAAAGGAATAACTTCCAAGAAAATGTTTCATAATAAAAAACAAGCCTTTTAAACTTATCCAAATTCCCCAAGTATTAAAATGATACTTACCATGAAACTTGACTAGTTACCTCATGAAGAAAGACCTATCACCCTCTGTGGATCAATTCAGTGTGGTGGACACTTCTATGTTTCTGCTGATGATGGTGATGTGTGGTGAAGAAGAGGGGCTTTGTGGGTTGTGTTTTCCATTGAACTCTCGACACTCCATGTCTGCAACCTGTGGGCCTCGAGACATCAACTCCTTATTTACCCCTAATATGGGGGGGAGGTAACATGAACAACATCTTGACTCTCAATGTACATTTGTTGAGCATGATATTTATGATATTGTTTGCACATCCTAGTCCTCATATGGTGGCAACTTATATGATCTTGTCACTTGGTGTTTGTAGAGTATGACCTTTTTGTCTATACACACTTCTTGGTCAAAAGTTGGACCTTCTCCTTGTAATATATAACACTAGAGGTTGCACTAGCCCTTTGCATTTCCTTACTTCATGATTGAGAATTGATCTGAGCTTTGTCTTCATCCTCCATTTTCATTGGAGAATCTCATTCCAATAACATTTTCTTACTTCATGATTGAAAATTTATTTGAGCTTTGTCTTTGTCCTCCATTTTCCTTGGATAATCTCATTCCAATAACACTGCTACACTCCAATCCTCTCTTCTTCTTTTTTATCTTTCATTTGTACATACAAATATACACTTTATTAGAAAAGGATACTAGGCAAGAATTATAAGCTATGTGATGGGGGCAGGCAAGAAGTAATACTCAAGGCTACTCAGATCGAAGCAAATATGACTATTAACTCTACATGCAAGATTCACAAGTTTAACTCATTTGTCTCTTTAAATGACAATTTTCAATGATTGAAGTGAATCAAGTGTGAAAGATAGAAAAGTGTTGAGACGACATTCATCTTTGTATTGCATATATGAATTCACAGTGATCAATTTCTCTCTTTACAAATGTAACAATGCAATTTACCTCTAAGAGTGATAGAGTATTTGTCAATTTAACACATCATTGATCAATCAAACAACATGACATGCCATATATTCAAACCAAGTGAGTAATATCACCAATGATTGTTTCTTATGTAGTCATTTTGAAACTTAGATTCCACAATCAAGATTATAGCATTTGATAATGGTTATAGATGGCATTCTTTTCTTGCATAATACAAGAAATTAAATATGCCATGCCAATTAGTTTGTGAAAGAGCATGCCGAGCTATGGAAGTTCAAACTAAACATACAAAACAATTTTATCATATGAAAATAACATTGAAGATAACCATGAATTCCTTGAAGCTCAACCATCTATGAATTTTTTCAAGTTATGGGGTTTCCATGGCAACCAAGTGGGCCACTCCAATGAGCTAGGAGGTTGAATGGAACTCCATGAAGTTTCAAAAGATCCTTCATAATTACAGTAGACTAGAGTCTCTCATACCAGTTATCAATAAACCTTCATACATTTGACCATCAACTTTGAGTTTTGTACGAAATGCTATAGTTGTTCGGAGTTAAAGGGTGATAAATCAATCCAAGTATGCTTCCACACTACTACATAAAGCAGAAGTAAATGGTTTTTTGTCACTCATTTCCAAATATCATTCCAAGAGATTTTTGGATGATGGTTGTAGGTACATGAGCATTATGGTATTGGATTGGCCCACTAACCCTTCTTCTATGTGGTTTGTTCTTTATACTAAGTTGACAAGCCATAACAACCAAAATCAAGTGTCAATATGCTTAAACACTCAAAAATTATTCATTGGTCAAGACCCTTCGAGTATCTTAACTCTCAATCGTGTTGCTTGAATGAGCCCCTTTGTGATCATAGGAAGTGAGTACATTGAGAAAGAATAGGTAGTCTTCATCAAAAAGCTCCAGATAGAGTTGGTTTGCTAAGAAATCAAACAAAAAACTCCTTAGAAAAAAGTAATTCCACTCAGTAAAAAATGGTCCCTTGGCCTTTTGGCTTCGTAAACACATAACTCCCACCTATGACCTCAAAATTGTGTTTTTTCTGACGCATAGTGTAGAGGACATCAAGAGATTTCCAATCCCTAGTCAAAACATCATATTTCGTTATTTATTTGATACCCTTTTTAAACATGAAGCAAAAAACAATTCATTGATAAAATAAAAATTTAAAGAACATTCTCATGATGTGGGGTCTTAGAATAAAATTTTGTTAATTCCATTGCCATTAGAGCCCCCAAAAATTGTACTTTAACTTTTTCTCGAGTCTCAAGTTTTCGTTTGGTTGGACCACTAAATTATACACCAATAGGACCCATTGGTCAAAGTGTAGTGCTTGTACAGATTGCTCTCTCATTAGTCTCGGAAACTATATTCTAGAATGTCTTCCTAGTTATACATTCTTTGATCTAAACCAATAATTGTACCTGCATTCATTGCAAAGAAATGACCAAGCGTTAAATATCCACTTGGACACTAACACCTATTTGAATGTCATCAAGGATTTGGGCAATATGCTTAAAAGTTTGCACAACTAATCATTTTTTATGAGCATAATAGAAAAGATATAATAACATTTCCATTGTTGTTATCATGATATTTTCATTTTTGTCTATGTTACTTTCCATCATGGCTATGCCTGTAACCTCGATGTCAAGGGCTAGGAACATATGATCTCAAGAAATCATCTTCAAGCTCTCAATTTTTGCAAGTATATATCACCATATATGAGACTCAACGAGAACCATTAATGCCATTGGCATGGTTCTCACAAGTGCCACTTGTATTTATAAAAATCTCTCCTTGCATACTAAATCATTTTGGTACTTTCCCATATATGTGAACAACCAAAACATTGTTAGCTGCCCTAGTTCCCTTCTTCCTCAGTTAGTGTGTCTTTATTAGGTGCTTTTACTTTAGAAGGCATCACATATTCAACAAAAGTTGTGCATGGTCAAAGAAAATCTATTGTCTTGCCTTTTCACTGTAAAAATTTTCTTAACTCTAAATTTCTTGGAGTTGGTCTCCTCTCCCTTTATTTCATGGAGAAAGAACAAGATTCAAAGTGATAACTTAATTTCATCACACAAATTAATCCATTGATTATGATTAAATATTAGTCCAGGTGATATTCCATGAAATATGATGACAATTGGTGATATTGATTAACATTATTTTTTGTATGATCAATAATCATCTAATGATATGAGTGTCAATCTTGAGTGATGAAGCATTCAAATAGAACTTGTCTAATATAGTCGATGCAAGTTTCATATTATGATGCATGTTAATGTATGTTTTGATTGTTATGCGTCAAATTCCTTATCACGAGACCCTTGCACACACAAAGCATGCCATCAATGTAAAACACTCAAATCTCTTTCATAAATAAGCAAGGAATGCCTTCAATCAAGCTATCATATTTAACAAGGGCACTTTGCTAGGATTTCTCACAATGGGAAAACTTTGAAGCCATTTCATCATCACATCATAGGGAAAGAAAGGATCCTTGAGGGCCATCAATCTGAACCTTAGTTCAAGGCAAGGATCAAAGTCATTGGGTTATAAACATTCACATACAATCCATGCAATAGGATTACTCTGATAAACCAATAAAAAAAGACCATTATGTATTTTGACTTCTAAGCATAGATACTTGCATTGTTTTATGCATAATATTTGTTAGGGTCCTAACCCGCACATAGGTAGATAAATATATTCGGATGTAATAAAGGTCAATATTAATAAGGCCTTTCAATAAAATAGAATAAGGCGGATGTAAGAAGATCTAATAGAAGCTTCTGCTTCTAGAAGGATCTTCCTCTAGATGCTTCTCTTGATAGACATATTTAGTATAAATAAGGGTCGAGGGTATGAAAACCCTAGCTTGGATATTATTGTAACATAGTGTTTCTCGACTGGAGGTTGCCCCCTTGAAGAGGCCCGTGAACATTGCTTTATGAATCAAAGTGCTATTTCTGTTTTTGTTCTTATATTGTTTCTGTGTTATTGTGGAGATTATGCTGGCTATATTACTGTTATTTTGCCATTTCTAGTATTTTATTTATGTTCTGCATACTTTTTATATTTGGTGTATTACAAGTGGTATCAGAGCACTTTCCTTGGCAGAAATTGTGGGATTTTTTTTTCCAGGGTAGAGATGTATTCCGATGTCTTTAAGCCACAGAGAGTTGTCATTACACGCATAAACCCGCGGTTGAGGGATTCATACACGCAGGAAATACAAGTGGTTCTTAAGCGCACATCTGTTGGCCACCCTTGTAACCCCTGTTGGTACCCCTTCTATTGGTAGTGCATCAGACAACACCTATGTACGGATCGACCTATATTTCCTGAAGCCCTCTTTAGATAAACTGATCGGTCGCCTGAATGCTATAGTGCCACCAAGAACAACACTCGGGAAGATACTCTCTAGTACCTGGGTAGTCGGGTAGTACAACTAAGGGTACACTCTATCCTCCTTAGTTAGTGCCCTGAGATATTGGGCTGAGTACTACTGTTGGACCCCGCACATATATCCGAGAGCTATAACATAGGGAAAACCCTTGTCTGTAGAACCTTTGAATACCTAACCTTTGGGGGAAAGAAACATAAACAAATTAAAGCATACAAGATCTATTTCTGCGCAACTGTGTTCGGGTTGCCAAGTAAATACACATTTCCTTTTGGTTTAGCATTTGGGGATTTCATCGTTGCAGTGTTCTTCAGACCAGAGTATTCACCAGTCTAGAATTTGTTTCACCATTATTTGAGACCTATTCCATTGGATTCATCTCTTTGCCCTTATCACATTCATCCATATCATTTTTCAGCAAAATTTTTGACCCCGCCCGCCCCTTTTCAGTTCACCCATCCTCATGGCCCATACCCATAGCCAAGACCTAGAAGATCGCTTCAACACCTTTCAATCTGGTTTCCTTGAGACCCAAAAATAAGTGAAACAACTCAGTGCTACTGTTGCCTCCATCGATTCATCCATCAATACAACCATAGATACAACCATGCAGTCCTCAATGGAGGAAGTCAAACAAGAACTGACCACCTAGCTTGAATCTGTCTTTTCATCACTCTGCACCAAACTGAAGATCCCTACAGATGACCCTTTCTCTGATGCACCTCTAAAGACTGAAGGTGAACATTCCTCCCATTCCCATACCTTTCATCCCCATCACTTTCAACGTGACCTACGCCTTCCGTGGGTGGATGTGACCAAATTTGATGGCTCGGACCCCACTGGTTGGGTCACCCAAATGGAACATTATTTCTCTTTATACGGAATTACAGATGACTTGGCCAAACTCCGGTATGGTGTTCTCCATCTAGATAAAAAAACGTTGGCAATGGTGGCAATGGAGAAAAACTTCCCGTCAAGGGTATATTGCTTGGACCCAATTTGTGACTGAGCTTTATGAATGCTTTGACACTGACACCAACCATTTGGGCCGTTTGAAAAAGTTGAAACAATCAGGAATAGTAGAAGACTTCATAGCTGCCTTTGAGCGGCTGACTTTTCGAAAAGAGGGCATGACTGATGCTTTCTTTCGAGAGTGTTTTATCAGTGGCCTCAAGGAGGATATTTGGGCCCATGTCCTCATGGATTGACCTTCGAGTTGGGTGGAGGCTACTAAAAAAGCTAAAGAAGCACAACAAGTTGTATCCTTTCAAAATCGTAAACCCTCCTTTATCCCTCGCCCTAAACCCGTAAATCCCACTACTCCATCTGCCCCATTAAAGATCCAAAAATTGACCAGGGATAAAATGGCTGAACGCCAACTCAAAGGCCTTTGTTATAATTGTGATGACAAATATTTCCCGGGCCACAAGTGTAAGGAACAAAAGATTTTTATGGCCATCTCTGAGGATATTTCGGAAGAGGATGTTGAAACTCCCCTTGTGCCAGAGTCACCTGAAATCACTGACATAACCCCTCCCTCAGACCCTCTCGAAGTGGAACTGATCATTTCCCTCAATTCTCCCACTGGCTTCTCCACCCCCCAAACCCTCAAGTTAATCGGTTACGTCAAGCATCGGAAGGTCATCATTCTGATTGATAGTGGAATCACCCATAATTTTATTCATCACCGCATTGCCCAAGAAACTCATTGCTACATCCACGCTGTCAACAATTTCCAAATCATGATTGCCAATGGTGGTTCCATGAAATGTGGAGGGCGCTGTGAAAATGTGCCTCTCCAAATCGGTGACTACCACCTAAAATCCCATATGTTTGCTATCGACATGGGTAGTTGTGACATTGTGTTGGGTGTAGACTGGCTAAGGACTTTGGGTCCCATTCTCATGGATTTTAAGGCATTAACCATGCAATTTGACTAGGAAGGACACCAATATAAATTCCAAGGCATCATGATTGGTTCACCTGAGGTCATTAGTTCCCATCACATGGAAAAGCTGCTCAAAAAAGGTCATTCTGGTGTCATTGCCCAACTCCATGCCATACAAGAAATAGAGACACCCCCGGTGCCGGAAGACCTCCAAGCCCTCCTTTCTAAAAACCAAATGGTATTTTCCACTCCCTAAGGACTCCCTCCTTCCCACGGTGTTCATGATCATTCCATTCCCCTTGTACCCGGAAGCCTTCCTCCCAATATCCGTCCGTATCGCCACCCCTTTTCACAAAAAAATGAAATTGAGAAAATGGTCCAGGAACTCCTTACTGCAGGTGTTATCTGCCCTAGTACGAGCCCTTACTCTTCTCTTGTAGTCATGGTCATGAAGAAATAAGGTTCTTGGAGAATGTGTCCTAACTTCTGTGCCCTCAACAAACTGACCATTAAAGACAAATTTCCCATTCCTATCATTAATAACCTCCTGGATGAATTGAGCGGCACCCAATTATTTACTAAACTTGATTTTCGCTCAGGCTATCACCAGATACGTATGAAGGAGGAAAACATTCCCAAGACGGCATTTCGAACTCACGAGGGCCACTATGAGTTTTTGGTCATGCCCTTTGGCTTGTGTAATGCCCCCTCCACCTTCCAAAGCCTCATGAATCATGTCTTCCGTCCTTTTCTCCGTCATTTTGTATTAGTTTTCTTTGATGATATCCTAATCTATAGAAAAACCTAGACAAACCATCTTACTCATGTGGATTGAGTTCTCCATCTACTCTCTCAGCACAAACTTTTCCTGAAACAGTCTAAATGTGCTTTTGGTGCCTCAGAAGTAGAATACTTGGGTCATCTGGTTGGCAAGGATGGCGTCAGGGTGGATTCGAAAAAGATTGAAGCTATGCAAGACTGGTCACACCCAAAGACTCTCAAAATCTTGCGTGGATTTCTGAGCTTTACAGGGTATTATCGCAAGTTTGTTAAGAATTATGGCAAGATTGCAACACCTCTCACGACTCTCCTAAAAAAGAACTCTTTCACTTGGACTCCAACCGCTGCTCAAGCTTTTCAAACCTTGAAGACGGTCATGTGCACCACTCTGGTTCCGGCCCTTCCTGATTTCACAAAGACCTTTGTGTTGGAATGTGATGCCTCAGGGAAAGGAATTGGTGTTGTCCTTATGCAAGAGGGTCGAACTTTGGCCTTCACCAGCAGGGAACTATCTGAAAGGAATATAGCCAAACCCATCTATGAAAAGGAAATGTTGGCTATTCTACATGTTGTTGATCTGTGGCACCCTTATCTCTTGGGGCAATGTTTCCAAATTAAGACAGACCATCAAAGCCTCAAGTACTTTATGGAACAACGCATTTCCTCCTAGAGAAACAAAAATGGGTGACTAAGCTCTTTGGATATGATTATGAGATCATTTACAAGAAGGGTAAAGACAATGTGGTGGTGGATGCACTGTCCCGAAAATATGAAGAAGACGGATCCCTTTTTTCTCTTTCCTTCATTGTACCAGATTGGATCCAAGCTGTGCACCAAGAATGGCTACAAGATCCCAAAAGTTCACATCTGATCCAGCAATTGCAGACCAATTCTCTAGCTCCCCCAGGGTACTCTTGGCTCCAGTATGAGCTTCGATACAAAGGCCGTTTGTATTTAAGTAAACAATCAAAGCTTAAATCCACGATACTTTATGAGCTTCATGCTACACCCACAGCGGGGCACTCTGGGTTCACCAAAACCTATGACAGGGTCAAACGTTCTTTCTTCTAGGATGGTATGAAACAGGACATCCGTAATTTTTTCGTTGAATGTGAGGTGTGTCAACACAACAAGGGAGAAACAGTCATGTCTTCGGGCGCACTACAACCACTTCTCATTCCACCTGCTATTTGGAAGGATATCTCTATGGACTTTATTACTGGCTTACCCAAATCGGGAAATAAATAAGTCATAATGGAGGTTGTGGATCACCTTTCCAAGTATGCTCATTTCTACACTCTTCAACACCCATTTACTGCATCCACGGTGGCTCAAATTTTCATGGACCAGGTCTTCAAGCTTCATGGCATGCTGCACTCTATTGTTTCTGATCGTGACCCAACTTTCACAAGCAATTTTTGGCAAGAATTGTTTAAGCTACAGGGCACCCAATTGCATCTAAGCACAACTATCATCCCCAGACTGATGGTCAAGCGAAAGTTGTCAACAAGTGTTTGGAAACATATCTAAGGTATTTTTCCTCTGAAAAGAAAAATCAGTGGGCTCAATGGTTACCCCTAGCTGAATGGTGGTACAACACTTCCTACCATACAGCTACACGCATGACTCCTTTTGAAGCGGTATATGGACAGAAGCCACCTTCAGTTCTCTCATACTTACCGGGTACCTCGAAGGTCCAGGCAGTTGACCAAACACTTAATCACACAAAATCGCATGAAGCAATAAGTAGATCAAGGTCACTCTGAACGTCAATTTGCAGAAGGGGATCAGGTGTTTCTGCGACTGCAACCATACAAGAAAAATTCCCTCAAGGCCGAGTAGTGTTAGAAGCTAGCGCCCAAATTTTATGGTTCTTATACAATTCTCAAGCGTGTGGGACAATTTGCCTATCAGTTAGCTCTGCCAAGTCTATCAAAGCTACATCCTATTTTTCATGTTTCATGCTTAAAGAAGGTGATTGGAACTAGGTGCCAAATTCAAACCAACCTTCCCGAGTTAGCTGAAGAAGGCTCCATTTGGCTATAGCCAGAAGTATTTTTGGACCAACGTGAGTGTCTCCTACATCAGTGAACCATCAAGGAAGTGCTAGTCCAGTGGAAAGATACAACTCCAACAGATGCCACTTGGGAACCAGCTACCATTCTGGATCAATTTCCACATCTCAAGCCTTGAGGACAAGGTTGTTTTTAAGGGGCCGAACATGTTAGGGTCCTAACCCGCACATAGGTAGATCAATATATTAGGATGTAATAAAGGTCAATATTAATAAGGCCTTTCAATAAAATAGAATAAGGCAGATGTAAGAAGACCTAATAGAAGCTTCCTCTTCTTGAAGGATCTTCCTCTAGATGCTTCTCTTGATAGACATATTTAGTATAAATAAGGGTCGAGGGTATGAAAACCCTAGCTTGGAGATTATTGTAATAGAGCCCTGCTTGACTGGAGGTTTCCCCCTCGAAGAGGCCCGTGAACATTGCTTTTTGAATCAAAGTGTTATTTCTGTTGTTGTTCTTATATCGTTTATGTGTTATTGTGGAGATTATGCTGGTTATATTACTGTTATTTTGCCATTTCTAGTATTTTATTTCTGTTCTGCATACTTTTTATATCTGGTATATTACAATATTATCTTTCCACTGAGAGAATATTCATGGAACAAACATGATGAGCAAAATGAAAAATCTACCATCAAATCATTACAAGGTTGGACGATAGATTTTGGTAATGTCCATCCAAGCAAGAGGATGTTTGAAAGCACTCCATCTATAAACACAAAGATTCACATGTCATTAAGCGTGGCTCATGAGTCATCATCTGATTTAAATTCAAAGCAAGGCTACAACATAAATGAGTCATAATCATTCATGTGCAAACACAACAATGGTGATCAATACAAGCGCATTCAAATGATTTCATGAACTTGATAAGGTGTTCCATCAATGTTCCTTTGCATACCTTGAGAGTGAATATGGATAGGAAACATATATTCCCATAACACACTACCAAGTGAGGAAATTTGAACACTCACCATTTCTTCCACATTCATCAACCTTCACAAGCAAGTAATCAATAATCAAAGGTATGAAGTGAACTAATCATTTTAATACCGAATCAATTAAGACATTTTTCATGAAAAAAAAACTTGAACAAGGAGTGAGTGTTAGCCTATCTACACTTTCAATGAGAACATCACTTCATGAGATTTACATAGTTTCTCACAATCCAAGTATTCCTATGCCAATCACCAAGGAAACAAAGCAAGAGTTCAAGATCGTGCATAAATGCATAGTCAAACAAGAAAATTATTCCCATCCTTGGAAATCAAACACCTGTAGGACTACTCAACTATCCCTGCACAAGAATAGAACAATGGAGCAACAATCATGTTTCATCCTAATTTTCAATCAAAGAGCTCAATGAAGCAGTGAGAGAGATAATCAATCATGATGGACTCACTATGCAAATTTGAATAGCCAAAATACCTTTCATTACTTGCACAAGTGAATAGTAAGATAGAGTCGTTCAAGCAAAACATTAAATGAGAGTAACTACCAACAATGAATCATTCAATAAGGCACCCATGACATTCATGAGAAAATTCCAAATAATAAGCTCAGATAGGGAAAGAAATCAAAGAGCATTAGCATAGAATTAGTTAATGCACATATATAAGGATATATCAACATGTTATTGTAATATGCCATTCTATACATGTTATTGTA
>ML804401.1:205795-216182 GCA_009831015.1 Picea engelmannii
ATGTAATAAAGGTCAATATTAATAAGGCCTTTCAATAAAATAGAATAAGGCAGATGTAAGAAGACCTAATAGAAGCTTCCTCTTCTTGAAGGATCTTCCTCTAGATGCTTCTCTTGATAGACATATTTAGTATAAATAAGGGTTGAGGGTATGAAAACCCTAGCTTGGAGATTATTGTAATAGAGCCCTGCTCGACTGGAGGTTTCCCCCTCGAAGAGGCCCGTGAACATTTCTTTTTGAATCAAAGTGTTATTTTTGTTGTTGTTCTTATATCGTTTATGTGTTATTGTGGAGATTATGCTGGCTATATTACTATTATTTTGCCATTTCTAGTATTTTATTTTTGTTCTGCATACTTTTTATATCTGGTATATTACAATATTATCTTTCCACTGAGAGAACATTCATGGAACAAACATGATGAGCAAAATGAAAAAGCTACCATCAAATCATTACAAGGTTGGACGATAGATTTTGGTAATGTCCATCCAAGCAAGAGGATGTTTGAAAGCACTCTATCTATAAACACAAAGATTCACATGTCATTAAGCGTGGCTCATGAGTCATCATCTGATTTAAATTCAAAGCAAGACTACAACAACAATGAGTCATAATCATTCACGTGCAAACACAACAATGGTGATCAATACAAGCGCATTCAAATGATTTCATGAACTTGATAAGGTGTTCCATCAATGTTACTTTTCATACCTTGAGAGTGAATATGGATAGGAAACATCTATTCCCATAACACACTACCAAGTGAGGAAATTTGAACACTCACCATTTCTTCCACATTAATCAACCTTCACAAGCAAGTAATCAATAATCAAAGGTGTGAAGTGAACTAATCATTTTAATACCGAATCAATTAAGACATTTTTCATGAAAAAAAAACTTGAACAAGGAGTGAGTGTTAGCCTATCTACACTTTCAATGAGAACATCACTTCATGAGATTTACATAGTTGCTCACAATCCAAGTATTCCTATGCCAATCACCAAGGAAACAAAGCAAGAGTTCAAGATCGTGCATAAATGCATAGTCAAACAAGAAAATTATTGCCATCCTTGGAAATCAAACACCTGTGGGACTACTCAACTATCCCTGCACAAGAATATAAAAATGGAGCAACAATCATGTATCATCCTAATTGTCAATCAAAGAGCTCAATGAAGCAGTGAGAGAGTTAATCAATCATGATGGACTCACTATGCAAATTTGAATAGCCAAAATACCTTTCATTACTTGCACAAGTGAATAGTAAGATAGAGTCGTTCAAGCAAAACATTAAATTAGAGTAACTACCAACAATGAATCATTCAATAAGGCACCCATGACATTCATGAGAAAATTCCAAATAATAAGCTCAGATAGGGAAATAAATCAAAGAGCATTAGCATAGAATTAGTTAATGCACATATATAAGGATATATCAACATGTTATTGTAATATGCCATTCTATACATGTTATTGTAATATGCCAATCTATTTGTTTTTTATAGTGAGTGATCAAGGAGGGTTGTTTGGGAAATCCAATCATATTATGTAAATAATCAAGTGAGCATTTTGAGCTCCTCTCCATGGGATTGGTTCCTTTTAGTCTATTGATGGTTGACCAGGGTATCCCCTCCTTCCTTACTTTCCCATGGGATAGAAATTCTTATGAACATGGAGTAAAATAAAAATACCTTACCACACGGCTTGCGACCATCTGTATCCCTAGTGGACTCACCACAGTATCATAAACTTCACTACACTTCCATCCAAATGTCCACAACCTAGATGGAGGTTGTTCACATCACCCCACAATTACCTTTACTTTCTTTCACAAACCTTTATTTTTTAAACATGTTGCTTGGCATTTTTTGGGGAAGGGAAGAAAGAACCCTTTACATGCTTGATGGGATTGATCGCCTTCTATTGGAATTTATTAAATATTTTCAACCTTGGATTTTTGGCTTTCACCTTTGAGAAGATGACCGCCTTTAGTGTGTGGGAATGAATTCCTCGAGTGAGTTGGTTGTTGAATCAAGACGAGGTAAGGAATATTCAAAGAATTAGTCACTTTGAAAGCTTCAGATTCATCCACTACTTGACGCTACCCTGCAACATCTATGAATGGATTCCTTCAATGAGTTGGATGTTTAATCAAGTCAAGGTGGGGAACATTCAAAGCATTAGTCACTTTGAAAGTTTAAAATCCATCCACTACTTAACACTACCTTGCAACATTCATGATTCGTAGTGAAATCATCATCTTTCTCCAATATCATAACCAAAGAAAGGTCTAATTGGGCCCTTTTGTGGGATAAGCCTATGAAATTGACAAGGGTCATTTTCCATGTCAACATTGTTGGTTCTAGAAGGAGGGAGTATGAAAAACAGACCCCCTTGGAGCCATTAATTTCATGAATCATTAATATCCCATGGATCCATTCCAAATCAATGTATGGGAGGAAAACAATGCTTTGTGTCTACAAGGATCATTGCACGACCTTCCAAGAAAGGCAGTGAATCTCTTGCCAAAATTTAATGGTGAAGGGAAGACCATTGGATTTGAACATATTTAGTTTTGAACTTAGATTTCATCTACTAAAAAATATTAAAGAAGATGTTGGGTGCATGTTATTTTCCCTCACTTTCAAAGTAAAGATCCAAGTTAGGCATAAGGTTTTACTAATGAATCAATTCATCAGTGAAAACAATTCAAGGAAGTTTTTGAAGTTGATCATGGAATATCAATGGGAGGAATTATATCTTGAATTGGATGAGATGTGCAGGGAGAACCATGATTCTATTGAGTATTTTAATATGGATTTTCAACAAACATATTATTAGTTTCCAAAAAATCATAGGCCTTCCCAAGGAGAAATGTTTGAATGGTACTTACAAGATCTCTCCATTGAAGAAGCAAAAGATCTATTGCAAGCATGTGAGGGAACTCAAAAAATTAAAGAATATTTGCAAGCATATCCTTCAACCTCACATCTATCACGAAGTCCTACTAATAACATTCAATACAACACCCAATTATAGAACTCTATAATAGTCAAGATGGAACAGAGTATTGTAACATTCGATAATATTAACATATGAAAATAACTTCAATGCCAAAAAGAGAACCAGTTTCTTCAAGTTAGTTCTATTTATAAGGTTCACAATGCCCTTGGACTTTCAAATTATGTGACTCTTCATCTACCCACTACAACAAATCCTTGTGATTAGCTTCCTTTTTAGCTCCCTTTTTTTCTTCCATTGTTTGTTTTAATGTATTTTTCTCCACGTTTTTGCAAAAGTCGGCGCTATTTATCAGGATGTCTCTATTTTGGGTGTTATTTGCACTGAGCAAAACAAGTCGACACTAAATTAGGTTCTATTAGCGCCTAATTTGGAGCCTAACTTAGCGACTAACTTAGTGCCTAAATTAGCGTCTGATTTACTGCCTTCTTTAGCGCCCAATTTTGCACCCTATTTAGCGCCCAAGTTAGCGCCAAGTGTAGCTTTTGGTTTATCTTCCAGTTTAGCTTTTACTTTAGCTTCTACTTTAGCTTCCTGGATAGCATCTACCTTAGCTTCCTTTTTAGCTTATAGTCTGGCTTCCTATTTGGCTTCCAATTTAACACCTATTGTGCCTAAATAATTAATTTGTTCAGTTTTGGGGGGTTAAGTGGATAGGGGCTTTGGGGATTGGGGGATTTAGGGATTTGGGGTCTAGGAATTAAGGATTAATGGATTAGGGGTTACATTTTAAGGGATTAAGGTTCAAGGGCTAAGGGATTTGGGGATTAGGGGTTAGGTAGTTTAATGGTTAATTGCTTAGGGATTATATCTTGTCAAGGTCTTAATGACATTCATCAACCCCGCACATAATCTTTGAGATCGTCCACGTCTCATTTTCATCATTCGCCATTTCCATATGTAGAATATTTTTCTAAACTCTCTTGAAATATCATGGAACTTCCAATTCACCCATCACATGTTTCTTCCACTGACCCCGCACAGTGAGTAGTGAATGGGTCCAACATTGAAATTTCTTCAATATGTGCCTGTATGCATCGAAATTTGACATGGTTAGAATAGACACATGCCTTGATAGTATGGGAGGGTTTCAAGACTCAAGGATGTCTGATGTATGATTTCCACATAATCTTTGAGATTCTCCATGTTTGCATCAACGTTCATAATAGACGTCTCATTGTCATCATCCGTCATTTCCATCTGTAGAATCTTTGTTGGAACTCTCTTGAAATGTCATGGAACTTCTAATAAACCCATCACGAATGTCATCCACCAACCCCACATAGTGAGCAGTGAATGGGGTCAATGTTGAAATTGTTAGAAAAAAAATAGGGTCTGCTCGTTTCATCATAGACAATATCGCAATATTGTCACCCAAACATAGGCACAAAATCCACCCTCGAGCACCTTAACCTTGATAGACAAAATGATTAGCAGACCCTCCCACTCCATAAAGGCATGTCTCTATTCTAACCATGTCAAATTTCGATGCATACAGGCACATATTGAAGAAATTTCAATGTTGGCCCCATTCACTACTGACTATGCAGGGTCAATGGAAGACATTTGTGATGGGTGTATTGGAAGTTCCATGAAATTTCAAGAGAGTTCCAAAAAATATTCCACATATGGAAATGAAGAATGATGACAATGAGACGCGGATGATCTCAAAGATTATGTGTGGGGTTGATGGATGTCATTAATCCCTTGACCAGATATAATCCCTAAGCAATTAACCATTAAACTACCTAACCCCTAAGCCCCAAATCCCTTAGCCCTTGACCCTTAATCCTTTAAACTATAACCCCTAATCTCTTAACCCTTAATACTTAGACCCCAAATCCCTAAATCCCCTAATCCCAAAATACCCTATCAAATATTGTCCATGTTTGCATCAACATTCATAATGGACGTCTCATTGTCATCATTCATCATTTCCATATGTAGAATATTTGTTGGAACTCTCTTGAAATGTCACGGAACTTGCAATTCACCCATCACAAATGTCATCCACCAACCCCACATAGTGAGAAATGAATGGGGCCAATGTTGAAATTGTTAGAAAAAAAATTAGGGTGTGCTCGTTTCACCATAGACAATATAGCAATATTGTCACCCAACCATAGGCACAAAATCCACCCCCAAGCACCTTAACCTTGACAGACAGAATAATTATGGTAGCAAACCAATATCCAACCAAGGCTAGTGCACCTTTATCCAAGGGTAGCGCACCAAGCAAGAATAACCATAAACCAAGCAGAAAGTCCAAACCATAACCAAGAGACCAATTCACCACTATTGCAACTACATATTTCCTCTTGTCATGTGCACTTCTTGTCCTTATGCAGTTGTCAGTGAGTGAGTGAAAAATGATCTCTAGCACCCTCTATTTATATTGTTCTATCTCACTTGATTGGGCTAACTTCTCTTTATGGAGGATAATAACTCAATATTAAATATTCTCTTGAGCCGACTTGTCTTCTAGGGTTATTATCCAATGTTTTAGGGTTTCTCTTGCTTCCCAGAATATTCTAGTCTTGTCAAATTTTACACGTGGAAGTTAATACCTCCGAAGAATACCATAATATCAACACTCCCTCCTAGCTAGCTAGGTATTAAAGGAATTGTTCTTGAGCACAAGTATACCATTCAACCGGTGGCATCATAGCCACATAGGCTATCTCATGATCAAGTCATGAGCACCATCATCATTATCCAACTAGATAGTCTCCATGGAAATCAGAACAATGCCATCCAATAGAACACAATTGTGTTTATTCATAATAGTATACAACTACTATATAGTGGTACACAACCACTCTCAGTAGCAAACTGCTACTAACCAGTGACACACAGTCACTACCAGTGGATCATATCCACCACAGTAGCATACAACTATTGTCCAAAGACATACAGTCTCTACAACAATCATATCATCTGATATCAACCTCATAAAACAGTTTCATGATATAAACTGAGTCATCTGGGCCATTCTTCCACTCACATATGTAAGATATGGAAGAGCATCTTCCCTTAGAAAGTGAAGCATCATTCATGGGATATCAAGCATAGAAGAATAAATGTCGTTGATTTATAAACTTGGACCATTCACCTAACTTGGCCATTCCTCCGACACTAATCACAATGCAACCTGGAGAGAATGAGTATGCCCTATGGAATGATTGTCCCTGATTGTTGAACCTAGACAATTCACCTAATTGGGCCATTTCTCTGGCACTAATCATAGTGCAACCTGGAGAGAATGAGTCTGCCCTAGGGAATGATTGTTCGGACCATTTCTTAAGGAAATGAATCTCCTGCACCAACCTCCAAAACGAACCATTCTTCGAAACTGCTCACAAATGTGAACTTCGAAAGAATGAATGCCTAGCAAGGCAAACCATTCTACTTTACCAATAATCAGAGTGACTTCCAAGAAGAATGATTGTCCTAGATCATTCCCCCACACTGGCCACAAGGGGAATCCTTGTCTATGGTACATCAACAATCTATCGGGCCATTTTCATTACGAAAATGACTGTCCGATCTGGACAATTTTCCGAACTGGAAAATGATTGTCTGTTAGAAATCTCGAACCAATTTCAAGACTGGAAAGGAGCTACCCAACCTGGACCATTTTTCAAACTAGAAAATGACTATCCATAAATACATAACATATTAGTGCTCCTAGTGAAAACCGGGGTGCGACTAGGGTTTCCCTAGCTGCAGTCCGGGCCGCAAGTTGCATCGCCCTTTCTCCTCCAGATGCTCCTCCTAGAAGGCTCGTATGGACATAATGTCTTCCTTCTAGTGGTGGTTGAGCTCTTCTATGGAGAGGATATGAGCCTTTTCGGTTCCTTCTTGGTGCAGATTTGAATCCACATCTTTTCTATGTGCGATTTTTGTTGGTGGATCCTGTCATTTTGATCCATATCAGGCCCTTTCCATGTGAGGGGTGTTGGTCTCTGCATGTCGATGCTTTTGATCACTGAGATTAAGATTTTTGTTGGTGATAGCGCCCTGGAGCAGATCCGTTTTTGGCTGCGAGCCTGTGGGTTGGGTTGCAAGGTCATGTTTTGACTATTGGTTTGAATATTATATTCTATATCTGTGGTTCTAGTGACTTCTTATTTGAGCGTTGATCTTAATATCTATGATGGTGATTGCACCCTGGAGAAGATTTGTTTTTGTTTGAGAGCCTATGGGTCTATTCACAAGGACTATGTTTGATGACTATTTGTTTGATTATTAAATCTCAGATCTCTGGTTTCTAGTGTCTTGCTTCCGTAGTATGCAGATAGATGGCCATTTTTTCTTCAGTCTTTAGTATGTGCGGGAGTGATTCATAATATTTCTTTGGGGTTGGAACTCACCAATCCATCCCAATTGGTATGTTCACGGCTTGATGCATTGTCAGGTTTTTTTTCTCAGTGGTCTTGGTGCCTGGGGATCCCTATGTCCCCCTTGTTTCTAGGTTTTAGAGTGTAGGTTGGGATTTTGTTTGAGGTTTGTAAAAACTTTGAGGTCCTTTATCTGCGGGCATGCAGTGTTGATTTTTGATGAGTGACTCGGTTAACACTTTGAGGTTCGTTAAGGGCGTGAAGTTTCTGGTTTCCTCTATAGACTCTCATGTTGTCCCTCTGGACCTATTTTTGTGGGGGTTTTATTTGTCACTCTGGCCTGGTCCGTCCAGGTTCTCTTTCTTCTTTGTTTCCACCATTTTTTATTGGCCGTGATTGGTGTCTCTTCTATTATTTTGGGGCCACTCTTTGAGGGCCTTTTTCACTGAGATTTTAATCTTGTTGTGGTTGAAATCATTAATAGACTAAATACTTGCCCTGTATGCATGATTTAGATTGTAATTTTTATTTATCTTAATAAAAGTTATGATTTTTTCCTTTGGAAAAAAAAAAAAACATATCAGTGTTCCCTCCCAACCTGGGAGTAATCACTTCCTTTTCAAATAAGTAAGTTTTCTCCATGAGCCCCATCTTGTCCCTTAAGTACACAAACTTTTCATCTTGGACAGAGGCTTTATCAAAATATTTGTTATATGCTCATCTGTGGAGATATACTAGAGAATCACTTCTCCCCTTTGGACTTTATCACAAAGAAAATAATTCTTGATCTCAATGTGCTTCAACCTGTCATGGAACTGTTAGCCTCATAATCCTAAAGTTATATAGTCTAAGTATTTTCTAGTATAAATGTTTTTATAAATTAATTTATTCTAGTTTGTTAGGATAAGGACACCTAGCTTCTATGTAAATGACACCTATCATACTCATGTGATTATGTGATTGGTTTTTCTCCTAGATTTTAGTTTAGAGTTGAGCTATATAAAATAGCTCTTTCTTCAAGTGAGGTTAAGGAGTAGATTATGAATTCTCACTTCAGATTGTAATCAATTTTTCCTTATTAATAAAATTACGTGTCTGAGGACACTTTTTCAACATGGTATCAGAGCCATGGTGAAAATTGTGATGGAAGAGAATTGATGATGGATTGAGGAAGCAAGGAAGACTTCTTGACATTGACACAGATCTCTTCAAACTCAAGGGCAACGATACTGAGGTAATATATTGTTGTTTTTTTAAATAAGGAAAATTGTTATTATGATTACAATAATCAAATTGTTCATCAAATTGATTCATCTTTTTGAGTGGTAAGCTTGTAGATCTGCAAATTTTAAGTTTGTAGATTTGATTAACAACAACTTTCTTTCCTGTAAATCTAAGAGATCTAGAAAGATAAAAGTGTACATTTGCATTTTTTATTCAGATCTCATAGATCCATTATTGTTTTATTAAAAGGTCTCATTTGTAAACAATTGCTTCAGATCATTTTATAAATCTAGCAATTTAAATTCAGAGCTATAGATTCTTTATTTTTATAAGTTTTTAGATATGGTCTCTATTGAGGACTGTATCAAGGACCGTATTAAGGTTCGTATCAAGGACCATATCAAGGTCTATATCAAGGTCTGTTTCAAGGACCAGATCATGAATCACATTTGATTTTTACAGAAAATCATCAGATTGAATCTATGGCATCAGATCGATGAAAAGGCAGAGTAAATTTTTTTTGGATCAGATCTGGATCCCCTGGAAAAGAAATACCTCTAGAGATCTTGCAAACCAAATATAACCCACTCATCACCATTTGTTGTTACTGCTTCATTACCAGAACTAAAACACAGATCTGAGGCAATATTCTCTTTTTCATATTTGAGGCATTTTTTTTCTTTGTACCCATAACCATAACCCATATTCAGAAATTCCAGTGTTCAGTTGAGCTTCTTTTGAGAGCAACAAAAGAGGAGAAATCGTCATTGAAATTGCGGATCAATTTCTGAGCAAAAGAAAACGAATTTGACGATTTCTTGATCTGGGTTTTGTGCAGAATGGGGTCTATTGTGAGAATCATGATTTTTTTCTTGAGAAATGTCTTGGTTTAAGATATTTGCAAGATTCTCTTAACCACATTTTACAAAAATACGTTCCAGAATGTTCACCTACCCAGCAGTCAACTTTGATCTAGAAAGAACGCCCAAGATCCACCTGTGAATTTGTGTGGATCGGATCTGGTACCTCATCCTACAGAAGCAAAAGAAACCCTTGCGATTTGGTGGTTGGAGGATTTGAGAGAGGGAAAGATCGAATTTATGTAGTATCTAGATCAGATCTGGTATCTCGAGACAAATTTTAGTGCTCCTCTGAATCTGGTGTTTTGTATCTGAGATCTAAAATTCACCTAGAACGGACGCATCTCCATCTACTACGCGAATCAGACTAGTGATATTTCACCCACCAAGATCTCTTTTGTGTATCAATTTACTGATGTGTGTCCTCTTTTGAAGCCCCTTCATCGTGATTTTGGTGAACAGTTCTTTGATCTGATATTAAATTTACCAAAATAACTGCATAATTTTTTTTTTCATATTGAGGTCTGGATTGAGGACCGGATTGAGGTCTGGATTGAGGACCGGATTGAGGTCCAGATTGAGGACCGTATTGAGGACCAGCTTAAGGTTCGGATTGAGGACTAGATTGAGGACCAGATTGAAGTGTTTTTTATTTTTTTCATATTTAGACATTTGAATTGCAATCTTTTAAGTCAATGATGACTTTAGTTCAAGGGGGAACATTTTATTACTTGTATAAGGCTATCTATCTTGTAAAAAGGGTCAAACTTTGAAATATTTGATTATAGTCTTGAACGCTCAGAAGTTGAGAAGCGTCCAGTAAAATAATCTCTCAAACTCCATTTCCAACGAGACTTTTAAAGGGTCAAGGCCAAGCCCTTAAAAGTACTCTTTTTTGAGTGGATTGTGTACTCTCTCTTTCTGGCGCCTTGTGTTTTTTTT
>ML804401.1:216309-254127 GCA_009831015.1 Picea engelmannii
CACAGAATCATATAAATTAGATGGACCCAAGAATTACAAATTTTGGAGTCGACACATACAAAACACTTTGATCTATAATGAATTATGGCGTGATTTATGTGATGGTGATACTACTCCAACTAAGCCAACCGATGCTACTTCTTTAGAAAAATGGAATTTGAAAGATGAAAAAACACTTGCTTTGCTACGTTCTTTTGTAATTGAACAAATATTTGTTCATGTTGAAAATTCCAAAGCTTGGAATCTATTAAAGAAGCTTTTTGATACTCCTACTGCATCTCAAAGAGATGATCTACAAATGGAATTTCTTAAACAAATATTAGCAGACAATGGTGATGTATTAGAATACATTTCAAGGATTAAGAACATTCATCAGGAAATCCTCAAAGGCAATTTTTCTAAACTTGAAGATATTTTTCTAGTCTCCATTGTAATAAATGGCTTGCCTCCATCTTATAAGAATTTTCTTGAGACTTTGCAAATAATTGATAAGTTATCAACTGTTACTTTTGATTCACTTAGTGAATTACTAGCTCAACATAGTAAATCCTTTGGAAAACAAAAACAATCAGAAGAAGATCTTCTTTTCACTAAAGATGAAAGTTCTAAAGGAAGAGGAAAATCAAATTTTGGAAATTTTCAGAATCAGTCTTCTAATTGAGGCAGTGGCAGAGGTCATGGTAGAAATTTTCAACAACAAAATTTTCAAAGTAATCGTCCCAATAACAATGCACAATCAGGAAAAAGGTAGAAATTTCAGTCAAGTAAGATGCAAATGATGTTTAAAGAGGGTTCATTATGCATCAAATTGTCTTACAAGCAATGATCAATTGCCAAAGTTTAAGCATACATCAAATTCAAATTCTCAACAATCAACTCAATATGCAGAAGATTAAGATTATCAGGATGATGAATATGAATATGTTTTTTCAGCAGTTCAACATGTAGATTCATTTGAAAATGATTGGATATTGGACACATGAGCTACTCAACATATGACTTATCACAGCGACTATTTTTGTAATTATGAGGATGTTCAACTAAATCCCATTTATTTAGCTGATGATACAACTCATATAACTCAAAGAAAAGGTTTAGTGAAATTTTGTCTCCCTGGAATTGGTGAAAAATGGATTTCAAATGTTTGGTATGTACCATCTTTTAAGAAAAATATGTTATTCTTAGTCACAATCAGACAAGTTGGACATCAAATTTTCGTGCAATATGGTTTGGTGAAGATTAAGTTAGAGAATGATAACTTGAAAACAATAATTATTGGATATGAAGATGGGAAGTTACTAAGAATGAATGGGAAAGTCATCCAAAGAAAGCAAGAGGTTGCAGCAATAGTGAATTCTGAAATGTCTTCATTCAGATTATGGCATTTTTTATTTGGTCACTTAAACTTTGATAGTCTTTTGAAACTTAAGTCCCAAGATTTGGTAAAGGGTTTACCAAATTTCAAGAAAGAAAATTCCAAGTGTGAAGCTTGTATTTTAGGAAAGCAAAAGCGAGAATCTTTTCCAACCAGCTCATGGCCAGAATTAAAGTATTTGGAGTTGATTCACAGTGATATATGTGTTCCAATGGAATCTTGTTTTGGTGGATGTCGATACTTTATATTGTTCATTGATGACCACACTAGAATGACATGGGTGTACTTTTTAAAGGCAAAGTATGAAGATTTTGAAATTTTCATAAATTTTCAACACATGGTTGAAAATGAAACTAGAGAAAAGATTGCTTCCTTGAGTACTGATAATGGAGGTGAATTCACTTCAACTGAATTCAATGATTATTTTCAAAACAATGGAATTAAGAGGAAACTGAAAAATTCCCATACTCCGCAGTAGAATGGAGTTACTGAAAAGATGAGCGAAACTCTCATGGGCATGGCAAGATCTATGATGCAGTTTAAAAGGTTGAGCAAAAAATATTGGGTTGAAGCAGTCCATACTGCAGTTTATCTAAGAAATCGATCACCTACATCAGCTTTAATGGACAAACACCTTATGAAGCTTGGTATGTTTTTAAGCCCAAGGTAAATCATCTTATAGTTTTTGGCTCAACATGTTATGCTTTAGCTCCTAAGGAAAATAGAACTAAATTAGAAAATTGAAGTATGAGGTGTATATTCATTGGATACTTTGATGAAAAGAAAGGGTATAGATTACTTTCAGATGGAAAATTCATTGATAGTAGAGATGCCATTTTTTATAAAACTGAAAGTAACAGTTTAGATGAGATTAAGCATCTCCTTAGTCGTTTAGAGAAGAAAAACACTAAGGGTAAAGGTAAATTCAACAAGTCAAAGCAAACATTTTGGTTTGAAAAAGACTTTGTTACTCCAGAAGACATCTCTTTATCAAAAAGTTATTTTGATTCATCTGATAATGAAACGTCAAAAGACACTTTTGATACTGAATCTTCAAAAGTATCTTCTCCAACCTCAGATATTCCATATGAAAGAAGAGCCTCATTTTTTGAAAATCCTATTTTCAACAATAATGGTGATTCATATCCATAATCCCCTCAACATAAGAAGCCAAAGTGGGCTGAACAATTTCTCAAAGATGTTCATTCAGATGAAATGAACAAAACAGGAACTAGGGGATCTTCAAGAGAAGAAGCTAATTTTGCTCATGCTTCCATTGAACCTACTTCTTTTGTTGAAGTAGTTGGACATAAAGAATGGAAGGAAGAAATGATTAATGAATATGATTCAGTACTTGCAAATGGGACTCAAAACTTAATTGATTATCCAGATGATGTTAATCCCATTGGTTGTAAATGGGTTTATCAAGTAAAGTACAAGCCCAATGGTAAAATTGACAAGTACAAAGCAAGACTTGTTGTTAAAGGTTTTGCTCAATAGGAAGGAATTTATTATGAAGAAACTTTTTCACCCACGGCTAAATGGAATACTATCATAATGGTTATCAATTTGGTTGCAGGTAATGGTTGGAAATTACATCAAATGGATGTCAAAAGTGCCTTATGGAATGGATATCTAAAGGAAGATATTTTAATGACTCAACCACAAGATTTTGAAGCTAAAGGACAAGAACATAAAGTTTGCAAACTTGTGAAGGCTTTATATGGTTTGAAACAAGCTCCTCGAGATTGGTATGCAAAAATGGATGAGTACCTACGAAAGGTGGGTTTTTAGCGGAGTGAATCAGATGATACATTGTGTTTTCGAATGCAAGGTAAGCACATGGTGATACTTGTACTCTATGTTGATGACTTAATCATAACAGGAAATAATGAAGCTCATATCAAACAAGTTAAGGAAGAACTTAAAGAAGGGTTCAAAATGATTGATTTAGTTTCTCAACATCCTAACCAAATATTCCTTATTCAAACTAAGTATGCCACTGAATTTTTAAAGAAATTTGGCATGGAAGATTGTAAACCTTCTCTTACCCCCATGGAGCAAAAGTTGAAACTTTCAAAATTTGAAGGGGGGGAATTGGTAAACAGTACAAAGTACATGAAATTGGTTGGAAGTCTCATTTATTTGACAAATACTCGACCATATTTGTCATATTCAGTCAGTATACTTTCAAGGTTTATGCGGGAACCAAGGGAAAGTTACTAGAATTCAGAAAAAAAGGATACCAAGATACATTCAAGGTACAAAAGAATTTGGTCTTCTCTACAAAAGGAACAAAAATTTTGCACGTGTTGGATATTCAGATGTTGATTTTGCAGGTGATATTGATGATAGAACATCCATTTCAGGTTATTTAATGAATATGGGTTCAACAACAGTATCTTGGAATTGTAAAAGGCAGACAACAATTTCAAATTCTTCAGCAGAGGCAGAGTACATATCAGCTTGGGAAGTAACATGTGAGATTGTATGGCTACGCAAAATTTTACAAGATCTTGGTGAAACTCAGAAATCACCAACTACCTTATTGATCGAAAGTCAGTCAACAATAAAGATGGCCAAGAATCTAGTATTTCATTCAAAGACAAAACATGTTGACACCAAGTACCACTTCATCAGATTGCTCATCATCAAAGACATCATCAAGCCTCAGTTTTGTCTGTATGAAGATCAAACTTCAGATAGTTTTACCAAACCTCTTAGTAGAATAAAGTTCACTAAGTTCAGAGATGAACTTGGTCTTTGTAAAAATGAACTTCTGGATTAAAGGGAGGATTGTTAGCCTCATAATCCTAAATTTCTATAGTCTAAGTATTTTCTAGTATAATTTTTTTTAGAAATTAATTTATTCTAGTTTGTTAGGGTAAGGACACCTAGCTTCTATGTAAAGGACACCTATCATACTCATGTGATTATGTGATTGGTTTTTCTCCTAGATTTTAGTTTAGAGCTGAGCTATATAAACTATCTCTTTCTTCAAGTGAGGTTAAGGAGTAGATTATGAATTCTAACTTCATATTGTAATCACTTTTTCCTTATTAATAAAATTATGTGTCTAAGGACACTTTGTCAACAGGAACATCGGGTTCTATGAAAGATTCACACAGCTCTGATCATCACAATATATCACGGTCGCATCCAACACCTGATAAAAAAGTCCAAAAACCAACTTACGAAGCCACACTACTTCCATACAAGTATCACAAGCTGCAATATACTCTGGTTCTACAGTGTTGAATGAAACATACTTTTGTTTCCTGCTAGCCCATGATATCGTGGAAAATCGCAAACTAAAACATATCCAAGAAGCACTTATTTTTCTATCTCCACTCCCTGCCCAATCGAATCGATAAATTCATGCAGTTGTATATCATAACTCAAACGTCCCATGAGGAAATTTCAAGGCATTCTTTGCAATTATCCAATCCTCATGGCTAGGTTCCACCTGGAACTATTTTCATAGGAAAGAAAATATCCGGTTGAGTATTCTCCAAATATATTAACGAGCCATTCAATTTTTGATACAGGGACGGGTATACTAGATTAGATTCTCTCAACTTCACGGATATGTCATTATGGGAGTTTTCCCTGGATTTGCAAACCATCATCCCAGACTATTGAGGAACCATTCTGATACACTTTCTCTGACATAGGAAGTTTTTTCCACGCTTCTTCTTTACATGAGATTCTCTGCAACAAGTTACTTGAATCCATACAAGATCTTAGTTTATCTGCATACATTGATCTCTTTCTGGTATATCTTGAAACCTTGAGGTTTCTCTAAATATTCTTCTTCCTTAATTGTTCTATTGGGAAAAAAAATATTTTTCATCCAAGTGATGTAAACTCCAATCCATGGATATTGCAAGGGATATAATGGCTCAAATAGAGGTATATTTGGTTTACTGGAACACGTTGTCATCATATTCTTCTCCCTCCTTCTGGGAGAATCCTCTAGTTCTGAATCTCGCCTTGTATTAATGTTTCCATGCATAAGTATTTTTCATAATTTCTCACATACATTGTTCTTCATCACAACTTCCTTCCATTTTCTTTTGCTTGAATGCTTCTAGTGGGTTCAAACCATGTTGGTAGTCTTATGATTATCGGTATAATAACTGGTTGTTCTGGATTTTCTTTCTTTCTTGGAATATTCATGTTCTTCTCATGTTCCTTTTTAACTAAGAGGTCCATGGAGTCTTATATATATTCCATGTCCTTCCTTCCTAAATATTCCAACTTCTTCCTTTCGTCATAGAGATGTATATGGACAGCCAAGGATACACAAGGCTTCTTTTCGAAGAAAAACTTCTTCTAGAGTCAAATTGAACACGTGTTGCTTATGATGGTTGCTACTTCCAATGAAAAACATGGACATATACTACATAGTCTTCACTTATTCTTCTTCAATGGATCATATCATTTAGGATTAGCTCCCTCGTAATCCCAGCTTCATGCATGAATGCATGCTCTTCTTTTGGAATTATGTAATAATCTCCCTCCATCTGAGAGAGTCCATGCTTCCATATGCATCCTTATTGCTTTCTACAAAGTGTCACAAGTCTTATTCTAGTTTCCTCTTGATTATTGGATTATTTCTGGTCTGACTCCTTCTGGGTCTCTTCAATTTTAATTTTGAATGTGGCCCATCTAACATTTGTTACTTATATAATAGCTTCCACAGGAATTGTCACCAAATATTGTCAACGTACTTCATCATTTTTCAGATACATTACTTGACCAGTAATCATCGTAATAGTAATCCTTATCTTGTTATTCTTCCATAGGTGTTGTTTCACTGACCATCTTATATTCTAAGAAATAAATATACATGATATGTACAAGAACTATGTAAACAGGGTATGTACAAGGACTATGTTACATAAGAATATTGTTACCTTGACTAGAAGAAGAAATCTTCTTCATCCTTCTTGACTTTCTTTGAGGATTTTCTTTGGAAATTGTTGCTTCATGTGTTTCCTTCCTTTTCTTTAACTCGGGGCAGTGATTCCTGTAGTGACCATATTTTCGATAGTTGAAGCATTGTATTTTTGACATATCCTTCTCTTGATTTGGTTTATTCCTTGAGTCAAACTTCTTCTTATTCTTGAATTTCTTGAACTTTGTTGTGTAGGATTAATCATCACCTTTCCTTTGGGATTTATCTTTTGTGCTAATCCTTGATTCTTTGTGTGCACAACAAGTCCAAAGTTCTTCAAATGTGGGATACTTCATTCTTGTGTTCATGCTTGCAGAAATTGTATCCCATGTCTTGGGAAGGCAATTGAGTACTATATTTACTAGTTCCTTTTCTGAAATGATTTTCTCAATAGCTTGTAGTTGATCTCTTAACTGAAATATCCTTACAAAGTATGATGTTATGTTGTCATCATCATTCATTTTCATGTCACAAAGCTCATTCTTCAGACTCATCACTTGTCAAATATTTCTAACTGAGAAGAGGCTAGTTAGGGAATCATACATCTTCTTAGATGAGTCAAGATGAGAAATGTAGGGTATCAAATGGTTCTTTACAAAGTCCACTATGATGCTCATAGAATTGATGTCATTGTCCTTGGACTTCTCCATAACTGCAACATTTTGGGGTNGTATCAAATGGTTCTTTACAAAGTCCACTATGATGCTCATAGAATTGATGTCATTGTCCTTGGACTTCTCCATAACTGCAACATTTTGGGGTTCCTTCTCTTTTCCTGCTTCAAACTGTGGTTCCATGATCTTCCCTTTCATGCTATCCAATACTTTATTCTTGGCAAGGATGAGGTCAATCCTTGTCTTCCATGCTCTAAAGTTAGAATCTCCTTCTAACTTGTTTTCTGACTTCATAGAGTAAGTCATGACTGCTTTGACTTGATGAACCTTTGACTTTGACTTGGCCAACCTTTGAATTTTACCAAAAACTCAAACTTGACACCTTGGCTTTATGAGATTACCAGGAGGTGTGCTAGGCTAGGGCGCACTAGGATATCCAGGAATTAGGTCAAGATCTTCACTTAAGGTGCCTCAACAAGAGGGTTAGGGTTTTGTTGTTGCAACAAAACTTTGACTGCAATTGAGCAAAATCTCCCAATATATCTTCCAGTGGTTAGACAGTCCAAAGATAGGGTGGGCCCATAACCTGTTAAAAAAAATAGGGTGTGCTTGTTTCACCATAGATAGTATAGAAATATTGTCACCCAACCATAGGCACAAAATCCACCCCCAAGCACCTTAACCTTGACAAATAGAATAATTCTAGTAGCAGACCAATAGCCAACCAAGGCTAGCACACCTTTCTCCAATGGTAGTGCACCGAGAAAGATTAACCAGAAACCAAGAAGAAAGTCCAAACCATAACCAAGAGACCAAGTCACCACTATTGCAGCTGCAACTTTCCTCCAATCATGCACACTTCTTGTCCTTATGTAGTTGTGAGTGAGTGAGTTAAAAATGAGCTCTATTGCCCTCTATTTATACTTCTCTATCTCACTTGATTGGGCCAACTTCTCTTTCTGGAGGCTAATAACTCAATATTAAATATTCTCTTGAGTTGACTTGTCTTCTAGGTTTATTATTCAATACTTTAGGGTTTCTCTTGCTTCTCTAAATATTCTAGTCTTGTCAAAGGTTACATGTGGAGGTTAATACCTCCCGCAACTACCATAATATCAACAAACATTTTTTCAATATGTTCATGTATGCATCAAAATTTGACATGGTTAGACTAGACACATGCCTTGACGGTATGGGAGAGTTTCAAGACTCAAGGACTTAAGCTAAAAAACACTTTCCTTAACATCCTTCTTGTATAAAAAGGTATCAAGATGTATTGAATTAGCTAATGAGAAGTGTGAACCATTCTTTAGAAAACTATCTTTGGGGGAAATCCAAAGTTGATTAGATCCATCATTAGGAACTTTAGGAATCTTCTCACTTCCTTATGGGAAGAAAATGTCATCCAAATGGTAGGTTCCTAAAGGATCATCCTTCTAGGAATCTTGATCCTTTGAAATGTTCCTTGGTGGTTTATATAAGTCCCTAGTTGTGTCTAGGGCCCCTGGATGTGTTCCAAGGAATCCTTGCAAAGTGTTTGGATTGATCCTTGGATGTGTTCCTTGGTGGTTGATATAAGTCCCTACATGTGTTCTAGGGCCCCTGGATGTGTTCCAGGGAACCCTTGGCTATTGCATGGGTTGATCCTTGGTCTTGTACCTTGGTGGATATGACCCTAGATGTTTTATAGGGTCCCCATATGTGTTCCGGGGCAACCTGGTATTTGACCAGGTAGATCTTGGTGTAATACCAAGATGTGTTGATGTGTGATCCTCTTCCTCTCTCCCAGGATGGTCCATGAGACCTAGGAGTGCCTATGAAGATGGACATGACCACATTGTCGATGGACCCCCTTATGTAGTGATGATAAAGTTTATATGTCATTATGAGACTCATGTGGACATGTTTTTCCATTATGAACCCCCCCTTGACTTTGTCTTAAAAGGTACCCCCTTGTTGTTTTATGTGATTGAGGTTTTATTTATGTGATTGGGGTTTTATATGTGTTTAGGGTTTTATAATTAATATTAATATTAATTGACATTTTAATTATTATTTATATTAATTAAATGTAAATATTTAATTATAATTTTAAATTTCCCTAACCCCTCTCCCTAACTATAAATAAGACCCTACCCTCTAGCATTCTATTACACTCACACTCACTTACTCCTCACTCTCCTATTTTTTGCGGCCACATCAGTTGTTCTCTCTTGATGATGGTGTGGCCTCCTTTTTGGACTATCTGTTCATATCTGAGTTTTGTTTTGTTGGTGCGGCCTCTCCATTTGATGTAACAGTTTTAGATTTGATTTTTATTTGTTGGTGCGGCCTCTCTATTTGATGTAACAGTTTTAGATCTGAGTTTTGTTGGTGAAACCTCTCCATTTTATGTAACAGTTTTAGATCTGATTTTGTTGGTGCAGCCTCCCCATTTGGTTTTACAGTTTCAGTTCTGAGTTTTGTATTTGTCTTGGTATTGGTATTAGTTGGGTCTTGGTATTGGTTGGAGTGTTTATCCATTGTTGCTTTCTTTTCAGTTATGGAGGGTTTGATATATATATGGATTGTTTGTTATGGAGGGTTTGCTTGTTTGATATGGAGAGTTTTGTTGTCTTGGTTTTTGGAGTTCTTTTTGTCCCTTCTTGTGGGGTACCTGGTTTTTTTTAATCAGCTATGGTCAATACCTTGTTGTCCCTTCTTATGGAGTACTTGATGCAGTTGTCTTGTGATGGTCTATACCTTAGAAAAACTATTCCTAATTCCTTATGACAAAGATCAAACCCTAGAGGTTTGATCCATGAACCTAAAACTATTTCTGACCATATTATAAAGGTTTTCATCCACACATGTGACAGGTACATCTTTCTTAGATCAGGAGGTAAGCTTGAGGTTTGTCTTTTCACTCAGAAATTTTGTTTATACTCAGAATTTAATTTAGATATGTTTATTTATTTTCTCATATATGTCGATCTTGTGAACAGAAAAATAAAAAGGCATTATTTGTTTCTATTTTTCCCTAATTCTAACAATTTTCCTATGACTTTGACCAAGGGCACACTAATATAGGAAGCCTCCTCACACCTTCTTGTCACCATTCTTCTTTCTATTCTTAGCCTATACCAAACATCACTAAACAACACAATGCCTGGAATCATACTAAGCTCTCTATTACTAAGCTCTTGTTATGGAAACTACATGATATGGCACTCAAAGCATAACTCATATCTACAACTTATCGAACTCACTATGAAGCTTATGTATGATTAGAGTGGTATCATTATTAGGAAGATAGAGTATGAAGATTAAGACTAACTGGCTTATTACGTGTATTATACCAATCTTATTGAGGCAATGCCATCAACTATTAACTATAAGCTAATCCATATTGAATCTAATCACATTGATTATGGATAAGTCTAATTCAGAAAAGTATTGTGATTTGAATAATTTTTTAACATGACTAATAAGTATTGATCTTCTTTGTTTAACTATGCTTCTATCGGTATGATTACATACTTATATCTATGATTTCAATTGCTTATGATGAACATGTTTATATGGTGAGTAATACAAGCCCATTCTTTATCTATGATAGTATCATTGCCCTTATAACTATAACATGTAAGAGATTATGGTAATAAGCTAGCCATTACTTATGCATGGACTAGCAATACCTGTATAGCCTTATTTACTCCTATTGTGTGATGCATGTACCTGATGAGTGCAATGAATATGGAATAAAGGGGAATTCACTTTACCACATATAGGTGAATGGCAATAAGCTTACATCATATGTGTACAAAGATCCTTGTATCTCATATGTAGAAACACAAGTAAATCCCAGGAATCACTTCTATTACCATAAGTTGATAAGTATGAATATGGTATGATCACAACAGTATGAGTTCCATCTTCTTGAATAGGGATAGATCATTAAATGTATATATAAAGGGCATAGATTATGTGAAATAAGCATGTCATATATAACTGATATGGAACCAATGTAAGGTGTAAGTGATATGTTGAACCTTAGGTATTATGTGTAATTATTCATATAGGTCAGATTGTATTACACAGCTTTCATTGTAATTACCTAATATTGGTACAACTATAATACAAAGAAGAGTGTAATCTCCATAGTAATAACCATAACTAAGTTATCATAATAAGTAGTGCTTACTATCATATTCAACGTATAGGTTATGTATACCAGTACATATCACATGCTTGTATTGATTACTATTATTCCCAGCTTAAGCACAGTATAAGCATTACTATTAACGTGTGTAATTGATTACAGATAAACACATAGGGTTAAGCTCAACACCACATATAATCTTATCAAATTGTTATGATATGAAAGTTGTGAAGTAAGACCATGGAAACTTATGAGCTTATATCAAGTAATCAGATAGGAGAAAAGTATATATATGGGTTTCATCACCTTATCATAGGTAACTAGTAGAGATAATGGTATAAGTACTATCATGTTCATTAAGTCGATATAACAAGGGTAACATAACACATGTATGGGATTATCATATGTATTATTCCATATTCAATGATTACATCTATTTGTATTAGTATCACTAAACAGATTATTCACTATATACCCTTATTAGGATGATACAAGGGAATTATTTCATTTTAATTTTTTCTAGTTGCAAAATTTTAAAATATAAAAAAAATAAAAATAATTTGACATTTTTTTTTAAATACCTTCATGACGTTGGAATTGTGACATTTGGTAATGTCTCTCATATGGCACATATGTCGGAGATATATAGTGTGTCTTTGATTGAGCAACGTTACTATAAGTATGAATTGCGACACATGGTAACGTCGCTCCCATGGCACCAACGTCGACGATATATAGCTTGTTGTCGGTTGAGCGATGTTACTATAATTCGAAATTGTGACGTATGCTAACGTCGCTCCCATGGCACCAACATCGGAAATATATAGCTTATTGTCGGTTGAGCGATGTTAATGTAAGTCGAAATTGCAACATATGGTAACATTGCTCCCATGGCATCCACGTAGTGGAGACCGACGAAATTGGATGTCAGAATTCTGAGGTCGTTGACATTGCTATAGAGACGGTTATATGGGGTTTGGATAGTCAAATCCAAGATGACACATATCTGTATGAAACATCACAATAGAGACGATATCTATGTCATCGGAAAAGCGATGTCATGTGAAACGACATTTGAGGGGGTCTGTTGTTTATCGTTGTCCCGACAAACAAAAGTGGCAATTGCGTTGAATGCGTTGTCGAAATTTGACCCAAATGTACTAGTGCCCACATATATTTGAGATCATCCATGTTTGCATCAACGTTCATCATGCACATATCATTGTCATCATTTTTCATTTCCTTATATAGAATATTTACCAAAACTCTCTTGAAATATCATGGAACTTCCAATACACCCATCACAAATGTCTTCCATCGACCTCGCACAGTGAGTAGTGAATGGAGACAACCTTGAAATTTCTTCAATCTGTGCCTGTATGCATCGAAATTTGACATGGTTAGACTAGATAGATTCCTTGACAGTATGGGAGGGTTTCAATACTAAAGGATGTCTGATGTCCCCACATAATCTTTGAGATCGTCCATGTTTGCATCAACGTTCATAATGAACATCTCATTGTCATCATTCGTAATTTCCATCTATAGAATCTTTGTTGGAACTCTCTTGAAATGTCATGGCACTTCCAATACTCCCATCACAAATGTCTTCGACTAACCCCACACAGTGAGCAGTGAATGGGGCCAACGTTGAAATTTCTTCAATTTGTGCTTGTATGCATCAAAATTTGACATGGTTAGACTAGACACATGCCTTGATGGTATGGAAGGGTTTCAAGACTCAAGTATGTCTGATGTCCCCACATAAACTTCGATATCGTCCACGCTTGCATCAATTTTCATCATGCATGTTGATCTCATTGTCATCATTCATCATTCCCTTATATAGAATATTTGTTGGAAATCTCTTGAAATGTCTTGGAACTTCTAACATGCCCTTCACCAATGTCATACATCGGCTCTGCACAGTGAGAAGTGAATGGGGGAAATGCTAAAATTTCTTCAAAATGTGATTGTATGTGTCAAAATTTTACATGGTTAGACTATACACATTCCTTGATGGTATGGGAGGGTTTCAAGACTCAATTATGTCTGATGTCCCCACATAATCTTCGAGATCGTCCACATTTTCATCAATGTTCATCATGTGCGTCGATCTCATTGTCATCATTTGTCATTCCCTTCTATAGAATCTTTGTCAGAACTCTCTCGAAATGTCTAGGAACTTCCAACATACCCATCACCAATGTCTTCCACTGATCCCACACAGTGAGCAGTGAATTGGGCCAATGTTGAAATTTCTTCAAAATGTTATTGTATGCATTGAAATTTTACATGTTTAGACTAGGCGCATGCCTTGACGGTATGGGAGGGTTTTAAGACTCAGGGACATCATTATTTTCATCATCACCATCATCATGGTTGCAATTTCCATCGTCATCGTCATCATATTCATTATGACCTATTTTTTTCATCCATGCCAACAAAGATCAAACCCTACATACCCATCTTTACAACGAAACTTGATGAGGATCCCAATTTCCATGTATTTGTCTTTTTCTTGTGTCATTCTTTGAGATGATTCAACCATGATTATATTATGTTGAGACATCACAAAACAAATTTATAGGGTCCAACATGCAATTGTTTTAATGGTTAATGGGTTAGAGATTATATCGGGTGAAGGGCTTAATGACATCCATCGACCCTACATGGTTAGTAGTGAATGAGGCCAGCGTTGAAATTTCTCCAAATTGTGTCTGTATGTGTCGAAATTTGACATGATTATACTAGCCACATGCCTCGATGGTATGGGATGGTTTTAAGACTCAAGGATGTCTTATATCCCCACATAATCTTCGATATTGTCCATGTTTCAAGGGGTTAGGGGTTAGGGGGTTAAGGGTTATATGGTATAAAGGTTAAGGTCTTAGGCTTAGGCTTAGTGAAATATTTCAATTTGTTTTAAAATATAAATTAATAAACAAACTTTGGATACATTTATCCTAATGGTTTGGATTAACATTGTTTTACATATACGATATATGTAATTATATTTTTTAACAATTGCATATTTAATGTATTTTTATTGAATAGGTTCTTCATCCTAGTTCAGTCTGAGTCTAACCAATAACATGACAACACCTATAGACCATTATCAACCAACAAATGACCACTAACCATGCTAACTCTTATCCAAGTAATACTAAATTTTTTTTCCAACAATTGATAGCAAAGATTGAACACTTTAAGGATATTGCAATAGGTAATTTGTATCGACACAAATAATACCGAAGCATTTCAAAGTTTGGGCCATAAGAATCAACATTTTTAAAACATAGATTACAAATAATTCTGAAAATTTAGAAGTCTTGGTCATTAACATTATTGTCTGCAGCAATGTCATCCAATGTATCATTGTCAATGTTAATATTTTATTTCAAGTATTTAATTTTATAATCATCCTCATCTTGACCTGCATCATCTTCATCATCATTGAAATTTGACTGTAGACCATCTATATTGTTACCAGATGTATTTGGATCATCATTTTCTATACCATCCATATTGTTGTCTTCCATAACATCATCTAACTCTAGATTGTTGTCTTCTTGTGCCTGAACATAACCATCTTCAACATCATCATGTATGTCAATTTCTTTGATGTTCTCTAATTCCTCTCTCATTTTGTTGGCCATCATTGTTTTTCTCAATATCCACTAATGCATCCTCAAATACATGCCTTAATCTTGGATCATAATTTATGACAAATATCCATTTCGGGCCCAAAATATATTCATAGAAAATACTTGCACATGAACGACATGCATACATTAGATGTATGTTATAACAATTTTATTGATTAATAAACACATATATATTATCACAATAAGCTATGAATCAATAGATTAATGATCACTATCGCTTCTTATTTGAGTTAAAGAAATACCTGCTCATAATGAATTGGTAGAACATAAGGCTCGTTATCCTCTGGTAGGAACCTCTAGGAATATATAGAAAACAATCCACTATGGGTATCATGTCTTCTTTTCCTCTCAAATGCTTCATACCATCTACACTTAAAAATACAACATTTAAAAGAGTGGTAATCCAACTCAACAATTTCTTGGATTTTCCCAACATGATGTAGATTCCCTTCAATAATATTCTTATCTTTTGAACTTGCTCAACTAGATTGCTTGAAATCAATCATGATGCCACAATCAAAGGATCATCTCTTTACATATACACTTTCTACTTGATAATTTTGTCCATATGCCCACATTGCAGGATATTTCATCACCTATGAAAGAACATTTATTTCAGTAAAAATAAATATAATGACGAATATTAAAATAGTTAATATTGTCAAAATTATAAGGAAACAACATTTTGTAAAATTCCAACTGTACCTTTCTTTCACATCCTCTACACATGTTGATTTCATCTTCTGTTATGTTTGAATCTATACATGCATCTTCTATTTGATTTTGAATTTGTTCAGTAACCCATTCTAGCGTTCAATATTTGCCCCATTCCCCAAGTAGATTAGTGGGAAGTGGATTATTCCTTGGGTTGGATCTCTTAAACTATCTCCTTGTTTCTAACTCTTCTTCTCTCTTTTTATCATACAAATCAATCCATTTGTTCATAAATTCCATGTGGCACAGAATGAACTTGTCGTATATAGCACTTTCATCTACATCTATTGCATGTCAAAATGTTTATTTCAAACTCCAAATGTTATGTTGTTAATTTGACAAACAAATTATAGAGAAAATTAATGATTGCAAGAAAAACAACCACAATGATCATGAATTTACTTACTAATTTCTACTTGAACACCATTAGATTGTGTTTTTTCTCCATCAATAATATTGGATGCTCGTTCTTCATCCCATAAGCATGGCCCATCTTCAAANTCCATATGCCCACATTGCAGGATATTTCATCACCTATGAAAGAACATTTATTTCAGTAAAAATAAATATAATGACGAATATTAAAATAGTTAATATTGTCAAAATTATAAGGAAACAACATTTTGTAAAATTCCAACTGTACCTTTCTTTCACATCCTCTACACATGTTGATTTCATCTTCTGTTATGTTTGAATCTATACATGCATCTTCTATTTGATTTTGAATTTGTTCAGTAACCCATTCTAGCGTTCAATATTTGCCCCATTCCCCAAGTAGATTAGTGGGAAGTGGATTATTCCTTGGGTTGGATCTCTTAAACTATCTCCTTGTTTCTAACTCTTCTTCTCTCTTTTTATCATACAAATCAATCCATTTGTTCATAAATTCCATGTGGCACAGAATGAACTTGTCGTATATAGCACTTTCATCTACATCTATTGCATGTCAAAATGTTTATTTCAAACTCCAAATGTTATGTTGTTAATTTGACAAACAAATTATAGAGAAAATTAATGATTGCAAGAAAAACAACCACAATGATCATGAATTTACTTACTAATTTCTACTTGAACACCATTAGATTGTGTTTTTTCTCCATCAATAATATTGGATGCTCGTTCTTCATCCCATAAGCATGGCCCATCTTCAAAATCGTTACCAAGGAATTCACATAGGAAAAAAAATGATTCATTCAATACATACCCTTCAGCCATACAACCCTCAAGATGTGCCTTTTGTCGGGCATATATTTTTAGATTTTCCATATACCTCTTAAAGAAAAACATCCACCTCGTTGATACGACACTCGCCAATTCAATATCATTGACTAGGTGTATAATTAAATGGACTTGTAGGGAGCTCCTTCTCAAATACACATACAATTTGTGAAATTTCCTTCTTCCATTTTGGTAATTCACATTCATGGATCTTCTTGGAGATCACCTGCCTAATATAAGAATAGTAAATTAGTATGAACCTTTAGTGAAAATAAAATGGAATATAATATCTCCATGTCTCTCACACATGAATATTTCATACCACATACCTTGTAAATGTTGACAATCGACTTATGGCATTCCTTAATTCAATGGTAAGACATGAATCCCCCCTAATTTCCAATGGAATGATATGTTATCAAACATATTTATCAAAGTTAATTAGTAATTTCTCTCACACAACAAAATATCAAAATATATTTAGTACTTAATCAATGTTACCAGTAAAACTTAAATGATGATATATAATACCTTCATAAAATTATAAAAATCATGTGATATGTCCATCAACTGTAAAAGATTTATTCAATGATGACCCATAGCTAGTAGGTGTCCTTATTGAACAAATGACATTTTTTATGTTGGTCTAGCTCTCTTTTTTTTCAAAATCCACGGAGCTTCTGCATATGTTTCATTTTCCCTATTTGGCCACAAATGTCTTCTATCAATTTTGGTACGCGAAAGAGAAATATCTCTCCTTGAATACAAGGTGTCCTTCTCTTTGCCTGATATATGTCGAAATAAAGAATGTGGGACATTTTTTAAGATGTGCATAGGATATAATAGGTGGGATATTAATAGATCCTTTCAGTAAGGGAGCTCATAAAATATGGATTTCCTTTTCATTCCTTTTGGAATATTAACTACAACTTGTTCTGGTTCTTCAATTGAATCACCCCAGTCAAAAAATACTCTCAAGCTTTCAATTCAGCATCTTCATGATTCTTAATCCAATCACCTGAACCCATAATCATGGAAGGGCCTCTATTTTTAACTTTTCCATCAAATTGATTCTTTAGACGATTTCTAAACTTATGATCCGGTGGTAGAAAAACCATGTTGTTTGTGTAAATAAATTTATGCAGATCTTTAGAATACCACCCTTGAAGTAGATCTACACATCTTGGACATGTAAATATACCCTTTGTTTGAAGCCCTGCAATTCAATAAGTAATGTTAATAGCATCAAAATAATAGTATAAAAGTAAGTATGAAAATTGGGATGAAAATAAATTATGAGTGTGAATACATAAATATTTTATCTTACCAGAACAGACACCAAGTTCTGGGAAATCATGAATAGTCCAACATAGAACACCATACAACATGAAGGACCTATTTGATGGGGGACGTGATATGTCATACATTCTTATGCCTTTCCACAACAGTTGCATCTCATCAATAAAAGGCGCAAATAAACATCCATGTTTTTAACTTGATGTTTTCCTGGAACAATGAGAGTCAACATAGGGTGCTCCTTTCTAGCACTCATCCATGGGGGAATATTGTATACTATCAATTGGACTAGACAAACACTATAATTTGAGCTTAGGAAAGAGAATGGGCACACTCCATCAATTGCAAGACCAAACCTAATACTATGTGGTTCATCTTTGAATTTACTTGGCCATTTTCCTCTATGTGTTTCATTGCTTTGGAGTTGGTCAGAATTCGCATGAATCCATCTTTACTCATGTTCTTTGCATGCCATTCCATTAATTGTGAAAGTGACTTGCAATGAAACATTCGTTGAAGTCTAGGTATAATTGGCATGTGACGTAAAACCTTCTTTGGAACTATAGGACCTTGTACATGTGTACGATATCTCTTCTCATTGCATACACGGCATTCTACCTTGTTGTGATATCCATCTCTGTATAAAATTCATTCATTTTTACATGAATGAATTTTCTTATATTCAATCCCCAACTCAACCAACAATTGACATGCTTCTCTACAAGTTGATGGCAACACATTCTCTTCAAGGAATATTTTAGTTTTTAGTGCCCTGTAATATTTCCAGAGATTAAATCAATTGAATGTTTGACTTATGATGAACATGTTTGATATGCCAATCTATACTAGGATTGTTTATATACAATATATGGTTTTAAAATCCCCTTAAATAAATATAAACGAAGTTGATGAATGTTTACGAATTATGTACACCAACTGGAAATGCAAAGTAAGAAATGCAATTCAAATCACTTCAGTAGGGTAGTGAATCCTTTGTCTAACCAACCAAATAGTGACTTGATTTCTAATAATATCAATGTGCATGCAAGTTTGGGTTCTACTTGCACCCGATCTGAACACAGGTGTCTTCGTAGCTTGCTTGATTGAGTCTTTCAGGTTGTTATCATCAAGATTACGCTGGTGGTAATTACCCCTACTATCATCATTACTTCCAACCATATGATCATTATCTTCATAATTTTTTCCATCCCCAAAGAAACTTGTAAGAATTTCATTCAATCCTTCTTCGTGCACTGCATTCTCAATATCATCATCATCATTAAAGATATGTGGCATGTCACCAATGTATGCTAATCTCATCGGCTCTTCAAATTTATCAGTTGGTAGTATTCTCTTCAATTTTTCTCTTTTCACCTTGGTATGGTTTAAAGGATGGTTTGGATCATCCCATCTAAATATTAATAACCCAATTTGATATCAGGTATTAGTAGGTGTATCATCAATATCTTATACCTATCAATAAACACAAGCATTATTTAATGTTTGGAAACAATTGGATAAATCATAGTTGTATCAATTTCAAAGAAATATAATCAAATATGTCTTAACTAATAAAAATATAGAATGTATGAACATATATACATCAATTGAATAATGAAACATTATTTTATAGACTACTTTTTTTATATAATAATTTAAAATAAAACACAATTTTGACAACATAGTTTATAAAATGTCATTCCACACTCATTGATTATTCTTTGGTTTGTTGCCCTTAAGAACATCCTTAGGGAGACCTTGTTCTTCCCTTTTATTTCGCGTAGGAGTGTGTTTTAAGAAGGGGTAATTAAACAATAACTCATCCCCAATGGTAAGGTCCATAATAGCCTCAACCATTATCAATCTATTAACCTCTCTTTCCATATATCCATATTTATCAATTATAACTTCAACAAATTGACAATTTGGTCTTACAGTAGGGTCCCTTCCCTTACTACTATTTATAAAACCTGTAATATGTGTGTGTGTGTGTATGCATGTCCATATATATACATAATATTACCTCTATTCATTTATTTTCCACTTTACAATTAGATACAATTTGTATACATATTCAAATTTATACCATATGTTGACATGCTAGGCTTATATTATGCTAGCCTTCTCCATTCACCACTGTAATATAGTGGACCATAATATGGCATTAATCTCCTAGTGGTTTGTTGTGAATTGTTTCTATGTTTAGATCCCACATGGACATTTTGGACAATAAAGAGGCCTAGATTTTCTCCATGAATATTGGAGGGTTGTATCATGTAGTTGTATCCCCAAAATTGAAACACCTCATACACTCTAGGTAGTTGTTGATCACTGGGCCAAGTGAAATATAGTCGACGATCAAATGTCTCTTTGTAAATTGATCTCAAAATCAGGGGAAATTCATCATATCCATCACATTCATTCTCATAAGGTATCTATTCCACCTTCCCCTTGTGTTTAAGCAAATTATGCATCTTTAAAGTGGTTCTTGTTCTGCTACTTGTTTTCATCAAATCCTCATCTTCGAAGCAGGTATATGTGCACATATTTTTGTTATATGTATCATTTGATAAATGATCATCACCCTCTAGGATAGAAGTCGGTGCTCTAGGAAAATTTAAATCAAGAACTTGATCCTGCAAGTATTCATTAAGAAAAAAAATAATTATTCAAATAATACAAAAGAATGTCTAAAAGAAGTATACATATTGCTTATATCAAATTGGAAAATTCCTTACCACAATTTCTATTGGATTTGAATCGATTGTAGGATGAATACTACCCACTCGAATCTCATCATATATGTAATGTATTTGTGCAATCGCTCGTTTGACTTGTTTCTTTCCACGACATACAGAGCATCCACAAACAACAATTTTCTCAAAGTATTCATCCCATGTACTATAGTCATGACCAACCTCTTGTTCAATGCAATCATTTGTTGTGTCTGCGAGATCCATTGTCCTATCCTCTTCCACCCATTGTCCTCTACGTGATTTAACAATTTTAATTCCACATCTATGTACATATCTTTTTATTTTTCTAGTTGAATGCTCAGGATCTACATTTTCTCCAATCTCCATCTAAAATAATCAACAACATGCATTAATTTATGTCAAGATTGGTTAATACACTATAAATTTTAATAATATTTTGAAAAAATGTGGACGTATCACAAAATTCCATTAGATCATTTTTTCCTAAGTTAAGTCAAATTTTGAGTACCTGATGTCTCGCGTCATTCGTTGTGTCCTCATTTGATATGACACGATATGTTGCCATGGCCTCATCTGGCTCTTGTAATACACAACATAGTCAATAATGTTTAGTACATCAATTATATCATTTCAACGAATATGCTATCCAACATAAAACCTCACCTTAGTCATATATTTGACATATTGATATCATGTTTTGGAGTTGAAAAAAAAACAATTTTACGACCCTAGGTATATTAATCGAGCCAAAATTTCAACAAGAAAAGTATCCAACATCCCTATCCCACATGGTCATCCTAATTTTCAAACTTTTCCCTTGATCATATAATCACATTTAATCACCATTCTTTTGCATTTTCAACCAATAAGTTTGACCTCAAAGGCCTCATGGAAAAAAATGACTTTATCTCCTCTATGTTGTAGCATTTGTGAATTCATAAAGTCCTTCCTCCTTTGGTTGAGGTTGTTTTGTCTTCTTACCTTTATTGTATTTGCATATTCTGTTGTCATATCCTCTTCCACCCATTTTCCTCTCTATGATTTAGTAGTACTATGTCGTCCACGTCCTCTTTCCATGGCCTCCTCGGGATCATGTTACACAAAAATGAAAATAATTTTTAGTACACCAATCAAACCCATTGTCATCTAATAATTTATGGAAAATAGGGCCACAAGTCAAAATTAGCTTGAGATCAAATGATAGAACATGAGGAAAGAAATATGATGATAGTATGAGGGAAAGAGACATGCAAGAAGACAATTTACATGTATAATTTCATTCTATTTCATTCACCGTTACTCCTTTCATCCCTTTCCCTTTCATGAAACAATCACAACAATTATGGGTTTGAAATAATCCATATTTCATTTCATTACAAAAATATCCATTCATAAAACTTGGTTGCAGGCACTCAAAGTCAAGCCTACAATACTATAAACATGTTGAAGGAAAAGTTGATGCTAAACAAACTTAAACTTATACCTATATTCAAATCATGGGATATCATTAAAATTTGAGCTATGTGTGTATTCAAACAAATCAATTCATCCCACCATAACAACACATTAAGATTTTGGCACTATCTTCATCCATATACAACCTTCATTATACATAAAAGAGGTGCATTCAAATTCCAAAATAGAATGCAACTAAAAAATCTTTGACAACCTACTACAAGGGACAACTTGTATGGATTTAGCTTATTTTATGAATAAAAAAATATCTCAAATAGAGTAGTTTCATGAATACACGAGGATTGAAATGTCTATGCATTACATAGTACTATGCATGCTTCAACAATATTTTAATAAAGTGTTATTCATAACATTCCCATTCCAGTAGATGAAAATCAAACTCTTTTATAATATATAATAAATTATATAGGGTTTATGCAAAAAAATAACAAAAATATCAAATGGATAGAGGCCATGTTTATCTATCAACCCTAATTTTTATGTAAACAACATGGATGATACATTGTTGAACGTATCATGTGTTTTACTTAATACTATCAGGGGAAACGTTTTACATGGTAGGATACTCAAAAAATCAATCATATTCACATATTTCTTCCCGTGTCTCTTATCCCTCTCTTGGAAACCAAGGTATTAACTTTCATTTCAATTGCACACTAGTACTCAATTCCATAGGTCACAACCAACATTCTTGGTTCTACGAAATTTTGATAACCACTCCATCAACACTAGAGCCACTCAACAATTTATTGAAGTAGAATATGAGGGATATCACGCAATACTACACAATCCTAGCCATAAGAAAGATCTTGTACACTCAAAAAATGATGTTTTGATGTAATTTCTTCCAAATCTAAACCATGTCATCATTACTTCATCTCACTTGGGCAATGTGTTTCCTACTATGCTTCATCTCTAACCATGGTTTACACATGCTAACCAATTTCACATTCAACCTTCACAATTTGTTCCTTGTCTTAATGCCCACATAGATTTCATACAACATTCTATGATGCAAACTTCATTACATTGGTGATAGTTGAGAGATTCAACATGAAATTAGGCATGGTATGCTTTCTTTACTATCATCTAACTTGGGAAGGATTATGCGAACACAATCGAAATGATTTTCCTCTAATTTTTAATTATTCTTCCTCCTAGATTTCTCTACTTTGTGAGACTCTAGATGATCATGTGATATTTGTGTCAATGGAGTGATTCTATACATGACCTATTTTTGTGAGTTATTAACAACGCAGTCTTGTAATACATGGATCAATCTCTAGTGATTCTCATTTATTGTCTTTCCACCCTTGAAATTCTATATGATTTATCTAACTCTATCATTGGGGTGTAATCAATGGACCTGAGAGTGGATCTTCCTTGAAAGCAGGGTCTAGGTAGAAATGGAGGTCTGTAGTTGAGTATACACTTATGTAGGTGTCATGATTATAATATTGTATTTTACAAAAGTGAGATTGGGGATACATGTTTGCAACATCTTATAGAAGAAATAAATGGGATGTAGTTTTAATTGATCTTCCACCTCTTGTTCTTAGGTAGGTTGGGATTTGTTCCTAGTGAGAACATGAACTAGTACCTTAATGAGCTAATGATTTTAAGTAAGATTTGGTAGAGATTCCAAGACTTGGTGGATTACATTCTTGGATGAATTTGAGAAAGGGGTCTTTGTTAATGGCACAAACTCTTTCAATGGTGAGTTGTGAGGAGAAGAATCTATAGAAGGGATTTTTGAGAGACTACTTTATCTTGACATGGGGGCAGTTCTGAAAATTTTAATTTTTTTCTTGCTAATGCAAGGGAAAAATATAGATTACTTTTGAGAGGTGAGGTCCTTTTATTTGATTGGAAATTTTAGGTGGAGTAGGGCATTTTTATGCTTGTTGCATTGGAGGATTTTGAGTTGATTGGTGTTTTTTGCAATCCTTAGTTCAATTTACATAATCATGGCATGTATCATTGCATTTTGATTGAAATTTCTTATAATTAAGAGCTTGTATGTAGATCGGTCCATCCAAGTTGAGTTGAATCACTTCAAAGATCCCCTTATCCAAGTAAAATTCCATATAGATGTGAACACATGAGTATTATGTCATCTTTGGATCCACCCTATCAATGTACTAACCAAGGGAGATTTTAATTATAATTAAGTTTTGTTCATGCCAAAATATTAGTGAGAGATTACGCAATCAGACCCAGGCCAACACTGTTATGGTTCTATCAAATTTAATTGTGCTTTACTACCTTCTATACTAACATCACTCTTAATGAGGATTTTAAGTGTGTGTTTTTTTGGAAAAGTGGAATGTTTGCAAACACCCTTTCTAGTAGTCTACTAAACCTATTGGTTTTTTACTTGCACTCAACCCTTTTTCATCACCCCACATAGCCATGAATTATGTATTTTTCACCATACCTTCACACGTGATATCATTGATTTGCATTTCTTGCAATATCTCCATGAATTTATGTTTACCTGCTACAACCATAGCCAAACTTTCACCACGAAAACTAGATCTCCTTGATTTAGACAACCCCTCCAACCATTATAAAATTCTTTCCTCAATGACCACCTCTTCCCCAACCACTAACTACTCTCTCTACCATCACCATTGCCAAATCAAACAATACCTATCCCGATTGATTATTGATGATGGTTGTAAATGAAATATCACATCCCATGAGCTAGTTTATGAACTTCAAATTATTTTTATACCCCATCCTCAACCCTACCATCTAGGATGGGTCAACATTTAGGGAACCTCTATCCTCATCACACAATGCCACCAAATTACCTTTTACATTGTACTGCATTAACACAATAGATTGTGATGCAATTCCACTAGACTACACATATATGATCTTAGGATAACCTTGTTATATTAATCATCTCTTAGGATATGATCTTAGGATACCTCTATCATCTCCTTCTCATTGATTCTTATGACATCTGCCAATTTTTCTTTCAAATAAACTCTCATCTTAGTTCTCAACCCATACCTACTCTTAGCCTCCAAAGAAATGAGATATTGAGAAAAAAAAAATTATTCCAAACCCCTTTGTGAACTTCAAAAAGTAATCTTTAGCTAAATGAACATATGTACAGCACCTTGTGCACTGAAAGGGAACATTCACATAGTCCAAATTCTGAGTATAGTTCCACCTATGAACTTTGATATTGATGGCCTCTAGAAGTGCCTCCCTTAAGTCCATATCCACCAATATTTGAGCCACCATTTTGAAATCATCACCTATAAATCTTTCATCCATCTCTAAAAGAAAGTTCCCAAGATATCCCCGATAGCCTTTAATATCTTTAAGGGCCATAATTTTAGGGGTAGTCCAAGTATTTTCACCCAAACATGATGATTCTTTCTTACTCACCTCCTTATATCGAAGCACATAGTCCACTTTTTAAGGGATAGAACTAAGAACCCCAAAACAAACTAACATTCAAAAATTTTATTGCATCATCCACCAACTAAAAATTGAATCCCATCCAACCTATGATCATAACATGATCATATATTTGTATAGGAGATGAATTTCAAGTATGTACTTTTGGGTTCTTACTATAAGCCAGTACAATCCTCTAAGCTCTCCCAAACCATAGCCAGGGAAAAACACAAAAACCCTAGCTCCAACAAAGAGACTCCAATAAGATAAGATCACACTAACAAGTCCTCCTTGGCCTCATGCAAGGTATCTCCTTTTATCTTCCTCCTCATTAGGTACAACCCTAGGATTTGTCATGAAAACCTAACTCCTTACCTCCTTAGAGTATAAACCATAACACCCTAGACTTCAAGAATGCTCAAGAAACCCTAGTGCCTGAAACAAGTGAAAAAATTAAAAAATAGAATGAATAAAGGAGAAAAAGAGACTAATGTTTCTCCTCCTACATCTCTAACTCAATTGTAAATAATAATAAACATTATATTGTCAATGATTTCATCATCTTCAATGTCTAACTCACAAGAAAAAACTCAAGCACCTTACAAGAGCAAGCTCCCAACAAGGACATGTTCTTTAAACATCATAACTTCTCCTAGGTTTTCCTCATGAACACCAGTGCCTTACTCCAAGAAGAAAAGTAAAAATAAAGTAGCATAATGATGATACATTGACGGTTCCTCAATCCGAGTCTCGGTTTTCTTTTTTATGCCCAGTTGCAAGACGCATCCCAAACCATTTCGAGGACTCTTGGCCAATTCCTCCTCGAGGCATAAAACCCTAACGGAGAAGAATTTTTTAGTTTCATGAGATGTTGAAAGATTTTTTAGGCATAGACTAGGTGACCACATTTTCCATCTGCTCCCGAGGCATGGTTTCATAAATTGAACCCCTTAATCCAAATGTTGCATCGCTTCTTACTAAGAAAAACCCTAGTTCTCGAAATCGATGAATAAATCAACTTTTGAGGCATGGGACCCAAGAGTCAAGGGTGCTCTAGCTTAAATCCTATGCCATGAATCCAATAGAGTCGATGGTTCCTCAATCTGAGTCTTGTTTTTCATTTTATGCCCAGTTGCAAGTCGCATCCCAAATCATTTCAAGGACTCTTGGTCAATTCCTCATCAGGGCATAAAAACCTAACAGAGCAGCATTTTCGAGTTATGTGAGATGTTGGAAGATTTTTTAGGCATGGACTAGGTGAACACTTCATCCATCCACTCCCAAGGCATGGTTTCATAAATTGGACCCCTTAATTGAAATGTTGCATTGTGTCTTACTGAGCAAAACCCTTGTTCTTGAAATCGATGAATAAAGAAACCTATGAGGCATGGGACCCGGGAGTGAGGGGTGCTCTAGTTGAACCGTATACCAGGAATCCAACAGAGTCAATGATTCCTCAATCTGAGTATAGGTTTTTTTTTATGCCCAGTTCCAAGTCGCATCCCAAACCATTTCAGAGACTCTTTGCCAATTCCTCCTCGGGGCATAAAAACCTAACGAAGTAGCATATTTGAGTTATGTGAGATGTTGCAAGATTTTTTAGGCATGGAATAGATGACCACATTTTCTATCCATTCTCGAGGCATGGTTTCATAAATTGGACCCCTTAATCCAAATGTTGCATTGCTTCTCACTGGATGAAACCCTAGTTCTCGAAACCAATGAATAAAGCAACCTCTGAGGCATGGGATACAACAAGATTGATTTGTTCATGGGAAGCTTGGTCCCTTTTTGTTTCTATAGAACCCCCATGGTGTATGTGAAACATTGGCCTTTCGTTGTGTCTATTTATAACATGAGTCTGCTATAGCTCAGTTCACCCATAATAGTGTGTACCCTACCAATGTGTGCCCTCTCACCACTTGTGTGTGTTTCAACATGATTTTCCTATGGAGGAATGTTTGTGGGCATATTTTGTGGTGGGATTGTTAACCCATTCTACACTCCCTTCTTTTTGGTGATTGTGTTGGTCGGGTCAACCTATAAATCTTGGTCCAATCCCCTTTCTTCCTCCATGGATTTGCATAGGATTAGGTATTTACTATTAGTATTGTTATTATTGTTATTATTATTTTATTTTATTTTGAGTACACGACAAAAGGATAAAATTGTTGTTTACGTCCTTTATATACCAAGGTGTCTCTTAAGAGACTTGGTAAGGATTTTTGGTAGCAAGGGGGAGATCGAGGTTCAATCCATGCCCCTACTATCATGCAAAACATAACCTTTGGAGGTAAATTTGAAAAATTAAAACATTAAAAAGTGAGTTTTTTAGAAAACGTAGAAAATTTTGTTTTTATTTCCTTTTAGGGAATACTTTTTTCTATGGTCATTTTTCAAAGAAAAAAATAATATTTTCCTTTTCTCAGGGGCCCTCACATTCTATGTGCCCTAGTCAGAGACTTTGCAACATATTAATAGTTGCATAATGTGTGTGTGTGTGTGTGTGTGTGTGTGTGTGTGTGTGTGTGTGTGTGTGTGTGTGTTTATTTGGTTTACATCCAAACTCAATGGTCTTGATGAAGAAGATGCATAATTTCACCTTTGTAAAGGCCATGAAGAAGAAGAGTTTCTCCATGAAAAGAAGATTTTTTTTGGAAATGTTGTGAGAAGAAGGTTGCTTCTTTACACACTGCTAATAACATACTTCACTTCCTTGTAGGATATTAATGCCAATAATTGTGTTGATATTGTTTGATTGCAGGGTACCTATTGCTCAACGTCATGATTAGGTTTCTTCTTTGCAATATGTTAATATCATACTTCATGAGCAGGTACTTCTTTGCAATAATAACACCCATCTTCATGACAAAGTTACTTTTCTATAGATAAGATTACCAATATCCATGAGCATGATTTTTCATTGCAAGGAACTAACATCCAGTGTCATGATGAGGTCAATTCATTGCAGGACTTTATTACCCATTGTTGTGAGGAGGTTTTTTCCCTATATAAAGACAATTTCAAACTCGTTGATGAGTATTAATCTTGGAGAGTGATTATGATCTCCTACTTCCACAATTTTCTGAGAAGGACAAGCCCATCTAGAATACATGGAACCTCTATCAAAACCTTGTACACTAAGTCAAAGGACACAAGGAAATCGAAATATGAGTGCCTAATATGTGTTTAGCATGTGTTAGAGATGTCCCAGCATGTCCGTGTTCGACATGTGGGATGCATACATGGAGGCCCTGGGGGGTGTGCCTTGTTACTTAGCTTGTACAAGAAGTACTAAAGGTCATTTTGAGGATTACATTAGAAATTTACAAACTGTATTTCTTCTACTTCCAAAAGGTACAATGAAAAAGTGACAACTAGGAATTTTGTAATACTATGAGGAAAATGACCTTGGAACTTGACTTTCAAACAATGAATCTTGAATTTAGGGAGAAGGAAGAATCACTTGAATCTTTTCCAGAGGATATTTAGTACTTCACGCAAACACGTCTTGCTTCTTTTGACGTATCTCTTCTAATACTAGTGGCTACTATGAACAATCATATCCTAACTATGGTGAATTATGGGAGGATGAAGATGTACTCGACACTTTGAAAGAGGATATTTGACTCTCTTGTCTTATGCATTGTTATCTATTCATGAGCAGACATTCACCTAATTTTGAGAAGCATACTAGAGGCATTGGTTCTAATGTGCATTGACAAATGGGTTACATAGTGGTGGAATTGGTAAGCATGTACAGGGTATTGGCACTTCTATTGAGCTTGAAATGAGACTAATTAGAGTAGGCATTGGATATTTTGAGACTACATCACTAAATGCAAGTCACCCCAATTATTCTAATACCATTGATTTACAAGAATCAAAACTTGAAACACCTGAGTCTTATACCCCTTTTGATTTGCTAGAACCATAATTTACACCATACAACCATGGATCTAAAGGAACTAGAAACTGCACCATTTGTTTATATTGTTATTGATTCCTAGGGACAATAACCTACACCATCTAGTTCTACCACCACTATAAATCAATTAGATTATTCACTATCGACATCTTAGACATACTAGCATCCCAATAATAATGATAGGATATTCTCTCACTCTCCAACCAATTATCGACACTCTTTTATCCACACATGTTGGTATGATATCATCCTTTCTTACAAACCGACAGTTAAGAAGCATAGATTGAAGAATTTTGGATTTGTACCCATTATTAACACTATGTATGGATGGGTTGATGATTGGTCATGGAAAGATTGGAGCTCTTGTTTGAGGATTTCTTGTTGACTGGTTTCCTCAACTATATAGCCGTATAGTTCTCATTGCATGTGATCTTTTTTTATGATTGCTTGATTGTAATAACAACCTCTTCTTGACATATTTTTTATGGTAACCTTTTTTTTTCGTGGTGGAAGAAGTTTTTATGATAGTAAGACCATCTTGGTGCATGTGGTGTTTGGAGCACTTATTGATCCTTTGACCCTCTTACCCAAAAGTCCCTTGGTCAAGTCCCAAGAATCACATAATAAAGAGTTAATAGTTCCTTCTACACAAGCTGTCATATGATCTATCAAATTTCATTGTTGAAATTCAAAATTTGGAAAACTTAAAGGAATGGGTTGAAATTCATTCATATTTGCTAAATTTCAATGCCCTCAATGTTGTTTACTATTTTATCATGCTTCATATTTTTTTATGTATCAATTTGTTTATGGTTCATATTCCTTTACTAGTTTATCATGGTTCATAATACATATTTGGTCACATTTTTGTGTTTTTTATGTATTGTATGTGTTAGATGAAGATCTCAACTTTTAGTAATTTTAATGTTATAAACTTAAGTTTTTCAAAATTTAAAATATATCTATTAACAAACTTGATGACGATTTTTTCCTGAATTTTATCCAATGGAAAATTTTATCCAAATTTCATTTGCAATGAATTTGAACACAAATGTAAACTATGTGACCTAGTACACAAGAATTCCACGGATATGTGTCGGTACGTTGTACCCAAATATGAAATAGATGCAATGTATATTCTATAAGGATCAAATGATGTATCTTGGATGATTACAAATGAGGTTTAGATACCTCTTATATATAGTTGTTAGGGTAGCTTATATGTAACCCCCAACCTTAGGCATGGGACCATTTGTCCTCTCCACTAAATACATATGTGGACATAGGCCAACAATGAAGGGTTCGCAAGTATAACCCAACAGGACCACAAAAGGTTTATGTTACCAAGACAACATTAGCAACCATAACACTAACACCCCACTTCATCTTGTCTTGGGGACACAAAGAAGGAAGGGTGGAAAAGAAAGACAACACCTGAGACCACATGTTAGTGACTAAAGGCGTCAACATATCATCACTCATATATTTGATCTAGTAAATATCGCATCCAAACAATATTTCCTATCTCAATAGTTGAAGACTTATTTACTCCCTATGATAATAATTGAGGATGATCATTTCTTTGCCTTTCAGTATCCTGAGAATGAGGCTTGACCTTCTCTTCCAATAAGTACGCAAAGCTATTTTTTGTAGTCATACAACTATTATCCCCTTCTCCTATTGGGTTCATTACTACCTAAATGAATATAATCATGTATAATGTAAGGTTGAATATACTAAGTAACAATTTTCCTTGGAGGTGGGAAATGTGTCTAAGGAATTTATTGTGTATTGGAAATAGGGGGATGGGTTAGGGATCTCCCTATGGAAGGGTGCCATCATGGGTATGTCTCTTGTGGTATGGGACTATCCTAAGGGAATATTTTTACCCCGCATGGGACACCTGGGTATCTCGTATAAGTTATATCCCCTAAATCCCCACCCAAATGAAAATGTTTTTTTTTTCTTTTTTCTTTTTTTCCTTCGTGGTTCTCACTTATTATCTAGAGGTCCACACCCATCCTAAAGCCCTAAAACATTATTTTTTAATAGAGTAAAACCAAGGGTAGTATAAAGTGAGCACTTTGTGTGGAGAAACAACACTCTTTGATCTTGGAGGAGAAATTTTCATTTTGTAGCAGTAGACTTCAAGATTTAGATGAATGTAGGAAACTAGTTGGGAATGAGTAGTTCAAAAGAATTTTGATTCTACAAAGGATGCATCCAATATATGTACTTAATTTTCTTACTTTTCATGTGGGTGAGGTGTTATTTTACCTGTTTTTTGGAGAGTGTTTAATTCTCACTATGAGTATGGTGCATCAATGGGAGAGAATCCCATGAGGGCATTTGGACTCATAGTCCCTTTTTTAATATTTTTGGCACTTAGGATTTACATTGGACTAGGAGGGCACACTAATTAAGTTTTTGTAGAAAAATGTGTGTAGTGGGTGACTAGGAACCTCTGGGCATGTTCCTACCCATGCTTCACACATTTTTGGTGCATTACCTATGTTAGTTACTTGGAGAAACATGCTTGGCACGAGTTGTGAGAAACATGCCAATTCCTCCTCCGGGCATAAAAACCTAACAGAGAAACATTTTTGAGTTCTATGAGATGTTGCAAGATTGTTTAGGCATGGAATAGGTGACCACATTGTCCATCTTCTCACGAGGCATGGTATCATAAATTGTACCCCTTAATCCAAATATTACATTGCTTCTTACAGAGCCAAACCCTATTTCTTGAAATCGATGAATAAAGAAACTTTTGAGGTATGGGACCCAAAAATGAGGGGTGTTCTGGCTGAAATCCTATTCTAGGAATACAACGGGGTCGAAGGTTCCTCAATCCGAGTATCAGTTTTCATTTGATTCCCAGTTGCAAGTCGCATCCCAAACCATTTCGGGGGCTCTTGGCTAATACCTTCTTGGGGCATAAAAACCTAATGGAGCAGCATTTTTTAGTTCCATGAGATGTTGTAAGATTTTTTAGGCATGGACTAGGTGACCACTTTGTCCATCCACTCCTAAGGCACAGTTTCATAAATTGGACCCCTTAATCCAAATGTTGCATTGTTTCTTACTGGGAGAAACCCTAGTTCTCGAAATCGATGAATAAAGAAACCTCTGAGGCATGGGACCTAGGAGTGAGGGGTGCTCTAGCTGAAATTGTATGTTGGGAATCCAATGGATTCGACGGTTCCGTAATATGAGTCTCGATTTTTGTTTTATTCCCAGTTGCAAGCCGCATCCCAAACCATTTCAGGGACTCTTGGCCAATTCCTCCTTAGGGCATAAAATTCTAACGGAGCATCATTTTTGAGTTTCATGAGATGTTGCAAGCTTGTTTAGGCATGGACTAGGAGACAATTTTATCCATCCTCTCCTGATTCATGGTTTCATAAATTGGACCCCTTAATCGAAATGTTGCATTTCTTCTTATTGAGAAAAACCTTAGTTCTCAAAATTGATGAATAAAGAAACCTCTGAGGCATGGAACCCGAGAGTGATGGGTTATCTAGATGAAATATTATGTCAAAAATCCAATGGAGTCAATGCTTCCTCAATCCGAGTCTCGTTTTTTCATTTTATGCGCAATTGCAAGTCGCATCCCAAACCATTTTAGGGACTCTTGGCAAATTCTTCCCCAAGGCATAAAAACCTAATGGAGAAGCATTTTTGAGTTTTGTGAGATGATGCAAGATTTTTTAGGTATGGGCTTCGTGACCACAATGTCCATCCGCTCATGAGGTATGGTTTCTAAAATTGGACCCCTTAATCCAAATGTTGCATTGCTTCTTACTATGAAAAACCCTAGTTCTTGAAATCGATGAATAAAGAAACTTATGAGGCATGGGACCCAGGAGTGTGGGGTGCTCTAGATGAAATCCTATGCCAAGAATCCAACAGAGTTGATGGTTCCTCAATATGAGTCTTGCTTTTCATTTTATGCCCAGTTGCAAGTTGCATCCCAAACCATTTCAGGGACTCTCGGCCAATAGCTCATTGGGGGGTAAAAACCTAATAGAGTAGCATTTTTGAGTTCCGGGAGATTTTGCAATATTGTTTAGGCATGTTCTAAGTGACCACTTTATCCATCTTCTCTTGAGGCACGATTTCATAAATTGGACCCCTTAATCCAAATGTTGCATTGCTTCTAACTGAGCAAAACCCTAGTTCTTGAAATCGATGATTAAAGCAAATTTCGAGGCATGGAACCCAGGAGTGAGGGGTGTTCTAGATGAAATTGTATGCAAAGAATCCAATGGATCTGACGGTTCCTCAATTTGAGTCTTGGTTTTCATTTTACGTGCAGTTGCAAGCCGCATCCCAAACCATTTTAGGGACTCTTGGCCAATACCTCCTTGGGGCATAAAAACCTAACAAAGCATCATTTTTTAGTTCTATGAGATACTGCAAGTTTTTTTAGTCATGGACTAGGTGACCACATTGTTCATCCACTCTCGAGGCACGGTTTCATAAATTGGACCCCTTAATCCAAATGTTGCATTGCTTCTTACAAGGGAAAACCCTAATTCTTTAAATCGATGAATAAAGCAATCTCTGTGGTATGGGACCCGGGAGTGAGGAGTGCTCTAGATGAAATCGTATGATAGGAAACCAACAGAGTTGATAGTTTCGCAATACGAGTCTCATTTTTCATTTTATGCCCAGTTGCAAGCCGCATCCCAAACCATTTCGGGGACTTTTGGCCAATTCCTCCTTGGGGTATAAAAACCTAACGGAGCAGTATGTTTGAGTTCCATGAGATGTTTCAAGATTTTTTAGGAATGGACTAGGTAACCACATTCTCCATCAACTCCTGAGAAACAATTTCATAAATCGGACCCGTTAATCAAAATGTTGCATTGCTTCTTACTAGGAGAAACCCTAGTTCTCGAAATCGATGAATAAACCAACCTATAAGGCATGGGACCCGGGAGTGAGGGGTGATCTAGCTGAAATCATATTCCAAGAATCAAACGGAGTCGACGGTTCCTTAATCTAAGTCTCGGTTTTCATTTTATATGCAGTTGCAAGTCACATCCCAAACCATTTCGGGGACTCTTGGCCAATTCCTCCTTAGGGAAAAAAAACTAACGGAGCAAAATTTTTGATTTATGTGCGATGTTGTAATATTTTATAGGCATAGACTAGGTGACCACACTGTCCATCCGCTCTCGAGGCACAGTTTCATAAATTGGACCCCTTACTAGGTGAAACCCTAGTTTTCGAAATTGATGAATAAAGAAACCTCTGAGGCATGGGACCTGAGAGTGAGGGGTTCTCTAGTTGAAATCAAACACCAGGAATCCAATGAAGTCGATGGTTCCTCAATTCGAATCTCAGTTTTCATTTTATGCCCAGTTGCAAGTCCCATCCCAAACCACTTCAGGGACTCTTGGTCAATTCCTCCTCGGGGCATAAAAACCTAATGGAGCAGCATTTTTTAGTTATATGAGATGTTGCAAGATTGTTTAGGCATGGAATAATTGACCACATTTTCCATCCACTCCCAAGGCATGGCTTCATAAATTGTACCCCTTAATCCAAATGTTGCATTGTTTCTTATGGAGCCAAACCCTAGTTCTTCAAATCGATGAATAAAGCAACTTCTAAGGCATGGGAACTAGAAGTGAGGGGTGATCTATTTAAAATATTTTATCAGGAATCGAACGGAGTCAACGGTTCCTCAATCTGAATCTCAGTTTTCTTTTTATGCCCAGTTGCAAGTCACATCCCAAACCATTTCGGGGACTCTTGGCTAATACCTCCTCGGGGCATAAAAACCTAATGGAGCAGCATTTTTGAGTTCTATGAGATGTTGCAAGATTTCTTAGGCATGGAATAGGTGACCACTTTTTCCATCCACTCCTGAGGAATGGTTTCATAAATTGGACCCCTTAATCCAAATGTTGCATTGTTTATTATTGGGCAAAACCCTAGTTCTCGAAATCAATGAATAAAGCAACCTCTAAGGCATGGGACCCTAGAGTGAGGGGTGCTCTAGCTAAAATCATATGCTAGGAATCCAACGGAGTTGATGATTCTGCAATATGAATCTCATTTTTCATTTTATACCCAGTTGCAATCTGCATCCCAAACTATTTTGGGGACTCTTGGCCAATTCCTCCTCGAGCCATAAAAACCTAACAAAGCATCATTTTTGTGTTCCATTAGATGTTGCAAGATTATTTAGGCATGGACTAGGTGACCACTTTTTCCATCCTCTCCCAAGGCACAATTTCATAAATTGGATCCCTTAATTGAAATGTTGCATTGCTTCTTACTGAGAAAATCCCTAGTTCTTGAAATCAATGAATAAAGCAACCTTTGAGACATGGGACCCAAGAGTGAGGGGTTCTCTAGCTCAAATCATATGCCAGAAATCCAACAGAGTGTATGGTTACTCAATCATAGTCTCGGTTTTCATTTTATTCCCAGTTGCAAGTCGCATCCCATACCATTTTAGGGACTCTTGGCCAATTCCTCCTCGGAGCATAAAAACCTAACGGAGTAGCATTTTTGAGTTTTGTGAGATGTTGCAAGCTTGTTTAGGCATGAACTAGGTGACCAAATTTTCCATCCTCTCCCAAGGCATGGTTTCATAAATTAGACCCCTTAATCCAAATGTTGCATTGCTTCTTACTGAGAAAAACCCTAGTTCTCGAAATCAATGAATAAAGCAACTTATGAGGCAAGGGACCTAGGATTGAGGGGTGTTATAGCTGAAATACTATGCCAGGAACCGAATGGAGTTGACATTTCCTCGATCTGAGTCTCAGTTTTCATTTTATTCCTAGTTGCAAGTCACATCCCAAACCATTTCAGGGACTCTTGGCCAATACCTCCTTAAGGGATAAAAACCTAACAGAGCATCATTTTTGAGTTTCATGAGATGTTGCAAGATTTTTTAGGCATGTTTTAAGTGACCACTTTGTCCATCCTCTACCGAGGCATGGTTTCATAAATTGGACCCCTTAATCCAAATATTTCATTTCTTCTAAATGAGAAAAATTCTCAAAATCAATGAGTAAAGAAACTTATGAGGCATGGCATCCAGGAATGAGGGGTGCTCTAGCTGAAATCCTATACCAAGAATCCATCGGAGTTGATGGTTCCTTAATTTGAGTCTTAGTTTTCATTTAATTCGCATCCCAAACCATTTCAGGAACTCTTGGCCAATACCTCCTTGGGGCATAAAAACCTAATGGATCATCATTTTTTAGTTATGTGAGATGTTGCATTCTTGTTTAGACATGGAATAGGTGACCATGTTGTACATCCACTCTCAAGGAATGCTTTTATAAATTGGACCCCTTAATCCAAACGTTGCATTGCTTCTGACTGAGCAAAACCCAAGTTCTCAACATCAATGATTAAAGAAAATTTTGAGGCATATCACCTAGGAGTGAGGGGTGCTCTAGCTGGAATCCTATGCTAGCAATCCATTGGAGTTGACAGTTCCTCAATCCGAGTCTCAGTTTGTGTGTTATGCACATTTGCAAGTTGCATCCCAAACCATTTCAGAGACTCCTGTCAAATACCTCATTAGGGCATAAAAACCTAACAGATCAACATGTTTTAGTTATGTGAGATGTTGCAAGCTTTTTTAGGCATGGACTAGGTGATCACATTGTCCATCCGCTCCCGAGGCACGGTTTCATAAATTGTACCCCTTAATCCAAATGTTGCATTGCTTTAATGTATTCAAGGTTGGGAATTCCATATGTGCAAGAGCATGTCTAGAAGTGAATATTGTTTGACATAAACATGCAAATGATTTCTTTGGAAGGATTGACATTTGGATATGTTCTAGTTGAATAAGTATCGAGAGAATCTTCATAATTACCTATAGACTAGTTAATTCTCAAAGGACCTTTGAATCATATTACAGTGCCAAAATGTCCTAGAAAAATATTCATTTGTGAAATATAAGAAAAGAATATATATATACCAGTTAACTCGCAAAGGATCTTTGAGGAAAACATAATCAGATATAGCACAAAATGGAGAGGGTTGGCACTTACGGTTATGTAATAGAATTTACAGTTGACAGTTAAATTGTATAACAAATTTGTTTATGATATTTACTAACATTTATTGGAATTGTTGCATGTTTTACATCATTGGAATGACATCTTATCTGTAACTTATTTGAAATTTTATTATGGTATGTGCACTTTGATATGATGTAATATTATTATGGTTTTGTTTCATATGTTGTAATATTAGAAATATAACATAAAAATTAATTATTGCATGAAATAAATAATAACTTTTCATTTTGA
>ML804401.1:254704-268307 GCA_009831015.1 Picea engelmannii
TATATATATATATATATATATATATATATATATATATATATATATATATATATATATATATATATATATATATATATATATATATATATATATATATATTATGTTGTATATTTTATTTTGATGGAGATTTAATAAGTATAACGATGTTGTTAGTTTGTATGGATGTTCGTTTCCCTAAAAATTCTTTTAAATGCTATCCTATAAAATACTTCAAATGCAATATGAATTACTCTATAATAATATAATAATATAAGTTTCTTAAGAGGCATGATATATTTAACTAATTAAATTGAAATAAAGAAAATATTAAATTAATAAATGGAAGCTATAAAGGAAGCAACATGAGTTGTTAAAATGGAAGAAAAATGTGCCTCTAAAATGGAAGTAAAACTCGACATTAAATTGGAAGCCATACTTGGAGCTATATCTGGATCTAAGTAGGAAGCTGAATTGGTTGCTTAACAAGAAGAAAAATTGAATGCTAATTAAGAAACAAATCCCAAAACTAAAAAGGAATCAAACCCTGGACCTAAAAAAGAAGCAAAACCAAGTGCTAAAAAGGAAGAAAACCTTGGATGAAAAAGGAAGCAAACCATGGAGCTAACAAGGAGGCAATTCTAGAAGCCAAATAAGGAGCAAAACCTGGTGGCACTTCGGAAGCAAAAAAAGAAGCATTTTTGGAAGCAGCAATGGAAGCCAAACTAGAAGCAATCTTGGAAGCAAAACTTGGCAATACCTAGGAAGCAAAAAAAGAAGCAATTTAGGTAGCAAACAAAGAAGTAAAAATGGAAGCAATTTTAGAAGCAACAAAATATGCAATCGTGGAAGCAATTTTAGAAGAAACAAAAGATGTAATCATGGAAGCCATTTTAGAAGCAAAAAAAGATGTAATAATGGAAGCAAAGCTTGGCATAAATTTGGAAGCCAAACCAGAAGTTATTTTTGATGCTATACCAGAATCAAAACAGTAAGCATGATTTGTAGAAAACCTAGAAGTACAGAAGGAAGAAAAATTGGACTCTACAATTCTAGGTGTTATTTTAGGTGTTAAATATGACGTTATTTTAGGTGCTAAATCCAACGCTATATCCGATGCTAAATATGGTACCAATTCTGGTGCCCAACTGAACACGCCATTTGGCGTTTGGTTTTGCACTGGCCATTGAGCCTAATTCATTCACTCAAAACACTAAATTTTGGCGCTATTCTAGGCACTAATGGCCTATTTTGTTGTAGTGACCATAGACTCTTCACCTACCTAAGGCTTCCAACCCTTTACAAGTTTTCTATTTATCATCATGTTGACTATTCAACCATATTGTGACGATAAACTATATTCAATATTTACTATTAGGATCACTCAAGATGAAGTGTGTGAATGAACAACATCTTGGCTCTCAATGGTGCACATATGTTAAAAACAAGATTTGTGATTTTGAACAATAACTCCTTTCTTTCTTTCACATCCTAGTTGTCTTTCACACATAAGGAACTTCTATGATGTTGTTGCTTTGTGTTTATAGAGTATGGCATTATTTTTCTTCATACATGATTCCTCGCTAAAAGTTGGACATTCTCCTTGTGATATATAGCGTTGGAGATGGCACTAGCCCTTTGCATTTCCTTACATCATGATTGAAAATCGAGCTTTGTATTCCTCATCCATTTTCCTTGGAGACTCTTGTTCCATTAACATTGCTACACCCAAATCATCTCTTCTTTATTTTGATCTCACATCTCTACATCAAAATAACCTTTATGTAACAAGGACATTGGGAGATAATGATAATCTATGTGACAGAGGGGGGAAGAAGTAATACTCAGTGTTATTCATAGCAAAACAAATATAAATTTTAACTATAAATGAAACATGCACAAGTTTGCAAAGAATGAAGTGAATCACGTGAAAATGAATGAAGTGAATCACATTCAAATGAATGAGAAGCGTGGAGAATAAATTCATCTTTTAATTTCTTATATGAATTTGCAATGACCAATTTCTCTCTCTGCAAACATAACAACACAATTTACCTCTAAGAGTGAAAAAATATCTATCAATTTAACACACCACTGATAAAGCAAACAACATCATTAATCATGGATCCAAAACAAGTGAGTGATACACTAGTGATTGTGATGATGGTGATTATGATTGTTACTATCCATTGAGAACAACTTTGGTTTATCAGGCCTTAAGAAAAATGGTAAGGAATTAATTGGTAATATTAATTCAATTTAAGGTCATAACAGTCATACTCCACCCCCCTTCAAATTTGGACCTATTATCCCCCAAGAGGAAACACGTGTTATTAATAGTTACACTCACACAAATATGTGCATTTTGAAATTTAGATTCTAGCATCAATTTTCGACATCGAGTAGTGGTTATAGACAACATTTTTTGCTTGAAAAATACAAGAAAATACATCTTCTGTAACATCAACTTGTGAAATAGCATGTAAATTTACAGATTATAAAACTAAGCATACAGTAACAATTCTATCATATGACAAGATCCTTGAAGGGATCCATGGCTTCCTTAAAGGTTGGCCATCTATAAAAATTTCCAGGTTATCTGGTTTCCAAGTGGAATACTACAATGAGTTAGGAGGTTGAATGGAATTATATGAAGCTTCAAGGGATCCTTCATATTTGTGGAAAACAATATACTCCCATCCCTATTATCAATAAACCTTCATGTGTTTCACCGTCACCTTTGAGTCTACATGAAATGCTAAAGGTTATCTATAGTTCAAGTATGACGAATCAATCTAAGTATGTTGTTATACTACTACATATCTCATGGGAAGGCCTATGCATTTTTGGAAACTGATAATATGTTTGTTGAAAATCCATATTAAAATGCTAAATAGATACATGTCTCTCCCTACACATCTCATCCAATTCAATATAATTCCTCCCATTGATATTCCATGATCACTTCAAAAACTTCCTTTAATTGTTTTCAATGATGAATTGATTCGTTAGTAAAACCGTATTCCTAACTTGGATGTTTTATTTGAAAGTGAGGGAAAATAACCTGCACCCAACATCTTCTTTAATATTTTTTAGTAGATGAAATCTAATTTCACGAATCTAAATATGTTTAAATGCAATGGTCTTCCCTTCACCATTAAATTTTGGCAAGAGATTCACTGCCTTTCTTGGAAGGTCATGCAATGGTCTTTGTAGACACAAATAATTGTTGTCCTCCCATGCATGAATTTGGAATGGATCCATGAGATATTAAGGATTCATGAAATGAATGGCTCCAAGGGAGTTTGTTTGTCATTTTCCCTCCTTCTAGCACCAACAATGTTGACATGGAAAATGACCCTTGTCAACTTCACAGAAATATCCCACAAAAGGGACAAATTAGACCTTTCCTTATTGAAATAGCAAGCCCTCTGAGTGTATGAGTTTGAATGAAATGCAACTAATATGCAATGCAAGAATGCAATATGAAACTGACGGTGAACTAAATCTAAGCTAGGAGTAGTAACAAGGTTTGGGCATCCAATTGATAGCAACGAGAATAGTCTCATGCTATCAAAATTGAATCCAAATCAAATCCTTTGGAATCCTTCCTAAAGTGGAACAATCCAATTGCTAAGAACACTTATCCATCACACAAGTTACAACTAGATAATAACTAGGTGGACATAAAACATGATTAGTCATACAAGAATATTCCACCAAATAAACCATATACATAATCAAAGATTATAATCAACCGAGAAAAGTCTCCAATCACCTAAGAACCCCTTTGTTTCATATCATGCATTGGAAAGAATAATATAAGTGAGAATAAACATCATAACACGAGATGAGTCTCATAGACAATCATGTCCACTCCCACAAGCTCTAAGAGAATTGAGCAAGGAAAGAAGATTTCTAGGACTAAACATAATGATACGAGAGTGTTGTAACATTGGATAATATAAACATGTCTATTCACATATGAAAATAGTTGCAATGCCTAAAAGAGAACCAATTGCTTAAAGGAAGTTTTGTTTATAAGACTTACATTTCCCTTGGCCTTTCGACTTATGTGACTCTTCATCTACCCCAGACTCTTCACCTGTCTCTGGATTCCAACCCTTTACAAGTTTTATCTTTATCATCATGTTGACTATTCAACCATATTGTGAGGATAAACTATATTCAATATTTACTATTAGGATCACTCAAGATGAAGTGTGTGAATGAACAACATCTTGTCTCTCAATGGTGCACATATGTAAAACACAAGATTTGTGATTTTGAACAATAACTCCTTTCTTTCTTCCACACAATAAGATTTTATATGATGTTGTGGCTTGGTGTTTATAGAGTATGGCCTTCTTTTTGTTCATAAATTCTTCCTGGCTAAACTTTAGACATTATCCTTGTGATATATAGCGTTGGAGATGGCACTAGCCCTTTGTATTTCCTTACATCATGATTGAAAATTGATTCGAGCTTTGTCTTCCTCCTCTAGTTGCCTTGGAGACTCTTAGTCCAATAACATTTCTACAACCCAATTATCTCTTCTTCCTTTTGATCACACATCTCTACATCAACATAACCTTTATGTAACAAGGAAACTAGGAGATAATGATAAGCTATGTGAAAGAGGGGGGCAAGAAGTAATACTCAATGTTGATCATATCAAAACAAATATGACTTTTACTATGTAAATGCAACATGCAAAAGTTTAACTCATTTGTCTCTTTAAATGATGGTTTATAATGAATGAAGTGAATCAGGTGCAAATGAAAGAGAAGCAATGAGAGGACATTCATCTTTGCATTGCTTATATGAATTTGCAGTGACCAATTTCTCGCTCTACAAATGTAACAACACAATTTACCTCTAAGAGTGATAAAGTATTTATCAATTTAACACACCATTGATAAAGCAAACAAAATCATTGGTCATGGATCCAAACCAAGTGAGTGATACACTAGTGCTTGTGATGATGGTGATGATGATTGTTACTATCTATTGAGAACAACTTTGGTTTATCAGGCCCTAAGAAAAATGATAAGGAATTAATTGGTAATATTAATTAAATTTAAGGTCATAATATCCATACCCCACCCCCCTTCAAATTTGGACCTATGATCCCCCAAGAGGAAACACGTTTTATTAAAAGCTACACTCACACAAATATGTACATTTGGAAATTTAGATTCTAGAATCAACTTTTCGACATCAGGTAGTGGTTATAGACAACATTCTTTACTTGCACAATATAAGAAAATACATCTTCCATAACAATCAACTTGTGAAAGATCACGTAAAGCTACAGATTATAAAACTAAACATACAATAACAATGCTATCATATGACAAGAGCCTTGAAGGGAACCATCTCTTCCTTGAAGATTAGTCATCTATATAATTTTCTAGGTTATGGGGTTTCCATGACTACCAAGTGGAATACTACAATGAGTTAGGTGGTTGAATGGAACTCTATGAAGCTTTAAGAGATCATTCATATTTTTGGAAAACAAGATACTCCCATCCCTATTATCAATAAACCTTCATGTGTTTCACCATCACCTTTGTGTCTATATGAAATGTTAAAGGTTGTCTATAGTTCAAGGGTGACAAATCAATTTAAGTATGTTGCTATACTACTACTTGAGATGTAAGTAAATGGATTTCCCTCACTCATTGTCAAATATCATTCCAATATCCTTCCAAATGATCATTAGATATACAGTAGCACTATGGTATTATTGTTCATGTTTATTGGATTAATCACAAGTGCAAAACAATATTGCTCCTTGAGAGATCAAACTTTGTGAATTTCTTGGATTCCTAGTGAATATAGATATCACTTCAACTAGGCCTTTTATTGAATGAGAATATGCCCACATACCATAATGAAATGTGGACTTGTGCCAAGGATGAGATCGATCACCAAGGGAGAATGAGACTTTGATTTGGATGGCTTGGATGTGTTTGCAATGTGTAGCACCAAACCAAAATGAAACTAAAACACAAGAAATATCCCCAAGCACCCAGAGGCATTGTGCATGGATGTGATCGAAGAAATAACCTTCCTACAACATACACACCTTCGTAAATTCATGGTCAGTAGGAGAATCTTGGAAACATATAAGAAACACTCATCGCACTAAGCACACCTAGGGCAAAGAAACAACCATGATGTAGATTGGTAATAAGATAAAGTAGGAAGAAGAAATTAAATGAATAAAAAAAGTCAAGGTTGATGGAATTTTTCCTCAAGTTATATGACTTAGTGTTTGTGAGAAAAATTGTTGGGTGTGCTTGATGAAACATCCCTCATTTTCTTGAGAAAAAACAAATTGTTATTTAAGGACTCACTAGGCATGGGATATCGCAATGTGTCTACTTGTTAGGGTTTGCAATTTGGAGAGGCACTGGGATTGGAATATTGTGATTTGTCATTTAGTAGGTGTTCTTATTTATGGAAACCCCCTAGCCTCCATTCTATATGATTTTACATCTAGCATTGGGTGAAATCACAAGTTGGAAACTTGTTTCCCTCTATTCTATGCAATTTGTCATTTAATGGATGTTTTTCTAGATGAAAAAACCCTTGGTCTCCCTTCTATGTGATTTTTTCTGAAAACACGGTTTAGAAACCCACTAGCCTCCATTATATGTGATTTTTCCTTTCTAAGTTTTGGGATTGCAAGCAATAACAATCCAAATCAAGTGTCAATTTACTATAATTCTTGGAAAAAAATGTTATCCGAGGCCCTTTGAGTATCCAAATCATCAATATCATTGGATGAATGAGACCCTATACAATCCTAGGAAGTGGGGATATTGAATAAAAGGTGATGGAATTCATCAACAAGCTCTAGAGAAAGTTGGTTTTTCCACAAAATCCAACATACAATTCCTTAGGAAAATCATTTATTCTCAATAAACAATGATCCCCTGGATTTTTGGTTTCATAAACGCATACATCCAACCTATGACCTCAGATTTTTGTTTTATTTGAAGAATAGAATAAATGACATTGATATTTTTCCAATTCCTAGTTAGATGACATATTTTGTTATTCCTTTCATGCCCTTTTTTAAACATGAAACCAAAAATATCTCATTGATGGAAAAACAATTATAGTGATCTCATACTTATGGGGCTTGAAATCAATTTACATCAATTCCATTGTGATCAGGGACCAAAAAATATTTATTTTAGCTTCTTCTAGGTTCCCAAGCTTTCATTTGGTCAAACAATTAAATTATGCACCAATGGGCCTTGCAAGACAAAGTGTAGTCCTTGTATGGAGTGTTGTATTAGTGGTCTTGGAAACTATATGCTAGAATGAATTCTTGATTATACCTTCTTTGATGTAAATTAGTAATCATTCCTTAGTTCATTTCACAAAATCGACCAAGATGGGTTCAATATCCACCTAGAAACCTATTGACACATATTTGGATGTCATTAAGAATTTGATCAGAATGCTTCCAATTTTGCACGAGTGATAATTTGTGACTCAACATAATCAAATATATAAAAACATTTACATTGTTCTTATCATGATATTTGTATTTTTACCTTTGTTACTCTCCTTCCTTACAATGCTTGTAACCTCCACTGTCAGGTCTAGGTAGCGGATGATCTCAAGAAATCATCTATAAACTTTCACTGAACAATCCTACCAATCACCATGCAATATGTTTCTCTTTCATCAATGCAAGTATCTATCACCATATCTAAGACTCAACAAGAACCAATAACACCATTTGCATGGTGCTCACAAGCGTCACTTGTATTCATGACAATCTCTCCTTGCATACTAAATCATTCTGGCACTTTCTCATCTCAGTGAACAATCGAAACATCATCAGTTTCCCTGGTGCCCTTATTCCTTTGTTAGTGTATCTTTACTAGTTTCTTTGATATTGGAAGGAGACACATACTCAACAAGATAAATGCATGGCCAAAGAAAATCTATCATTGTGCCTTTTCACCATGCAAATTTCCTTAAATCCAACTTTCTCGAAGCTAGTCTTATTTCATATTATTGCATGGAGAGAGAACTAGCTTCAAGGTAACTAGCTTCACTGCATCACATAAATCAATGTATTGATTACCTTTAAACAATAGACCAAATGATAATCCATGGAATATGATGACAGATGATGATATGCACTAACGTTATTTTTTCATAATCAATAATCATCTAATGTTATGCATGTCAATCTTGAGTGATGAAGCATTCTTATAGGACTTATATTATATAGTCAAGGAAAGGTTCATGCTTATGATGCATGTCAATGTATGCTTCAATTGTTATTCACTATATCCCTTATCATGAGATACCTACACACATGAAGCATGTTATCGATATAAAGCATTCAAATCTCTTTCATATTTAACAAGGGAACTTTGCAAGGCTTTCTCGTGATGGAAAAACTTTGGAGCCAACACATCATCAAATCATAGGGAAAGAAAGAATCCTTGAGGGCCATAAATCCAAGCCTTAATTTAAGGTGAGGACCAATTACATTGGGTTCTACACATTCACATGCAATCCATGCAATATGGTTATTCCAATAAACCCATTAAAGAAAACCATTATGCATTTTGACTTCTTAGCATAGATACTTTAATTGTTTCATGAATATGATTGTCATGTCATTGATAGAACCATTCATGGAGAAAACATGGTGAGTAAAATGATATTACCATCAAAGCATTTACATGATGGGCCAGGAGATTTCACTAATGTTTGTGTAAGAAAGAGGATGTTTGAAAGAACTTTATCTATAAACCCAAAGCAAAAGCCAAAGATTCACATGCCATTAAACTTGTCTTGTCATCCAATTTAACTTCAAAGCAAGTCTACAATGACCATGAGTAAGAATCATTCACATGCAAAAAAACATTGGTGATAATACAAGAGCATTCAAACGATTTCATGAGCTTGATAAGAATGCTCTTAAGGTGTAGTGTGTCATTATTGTGCCTTTGTGTATTTTGAGAGTGAATATGGATAACAAATATATATGCACATGACACACTACCAAGTGAGGACATTTGAACACTTGGCATTTCTTCCACATTCATCAACCTCCATGTGCAAGTAATCAATAACCAAAGTCATGAAGTGAACTAATCATTTAATTGTTAAATCAATTAAGGTCATTTTCATGAAAAACAACCTGAACAAGGAACGAGTGCTAGTCTTCACTTTTTATGAGAACATCACTTCATGAGACATGCATTAAATTTTACATGAGTTATCACAACCCAAGCATGTTCGTGTCAATCACCAAGGAAACAATGCAAGAATTCAAGATCATGTAGAAATGCATAGTCAAACAAGAGAAATATTGACATCCTTTGAAGCCAAACACTTATGGGATTTCTCAACTATCCTTACCTACACAAGAATAGAACAATGGAGAAAAAATCAAGGATCGTCCTAATCATCAATAAAAAATCTCAATGAATCATTGAGAAACACAAGTAACCATGATGGACTAACTATGCAAATCTGGATAGTCAAATGATCATTACCATCACAAGTGAATAGTAAGATATAGTCATTCAGGAAAAATATTAAAGGAAAAGTAATAATATTTTATAATTCAATAAGGCATCCAAGGAATTCATGCACTCATTCCAAGTAATAAGGCTAGATAGGAAAACCAATCAAAGGGATTGCAATCATTTTGAAGAACTAATTGCATCCAAATCCTAAGCCCTGTGGAAAATAAGTCGTGATTGGTGAGGATTTAGAAAAATAAACTTAGGGGGGGCATAGATCCTAAGTCTTGGGGTCAATTGAGGCCTCAATGAATGGCAACACATTGGACAAAGACAAGAATCTTTGATAGAAACCGTTGAGCTATGAACGTGAAGTAAAGACATATTCGTCTAGTTTTCATTAGAACCTTCATAAGGATCAAGATATAAGTGGGTCACTAAATACTTCCCTTGTGAGGGAATCAATGATCACTCTTGTGAACTGACTTGATAAACTAATCACCTGTACTAAAGAAAAATTGTTGAGATTCAATAATTTTAGTGTGAATTAATGAATTAGGCTATAGTCATGGTCATGGGGATTAATGAGGTTTAGAATTAAACATTTTTATCCATGCATTGAATTACAAAATCCTTTAGGTGTTGCTCCACATCCCATGATCATTTATTGCCCCGATGGAGTAACCATGGAATCATATACCTTCCTTCATTTTTAACCAATTTTCCATAGCCCCAATGGAGGTTTTCTTCATCACTTCACAATTAACTTTACTTCCTTTCTTGGTCCTTTATTTTTTAATCATGTTGCTTAGAATTTCATGGGTAGGGGAAGGCATATCCCTTTATAGGCTTGATGGATTTGATCTCCTTCTATCATAATTTATTAAAAAAATTCCATGCATGGATATTAGAGTATCCCCTTTGGGATTTCATCCCTGGACTTTTGGATTTAACCTTTCACACTATTGACTCCTTTACTATGTGTGAATGGTTTACTTTTGTAACTTGTCTTGTTTGATCAATATGAGGCATGGGAATGTTCAAAGAATTAGTCAATCTAAAAGATTTAGGTCCATCCTCTACATGACATTGTCCTACAACATCTATTATTCACAATCAAATTCATCTTCCTATAAGTTTTGGATGTTCAAGCTTTATTTGTGGCTTTTTATTTTTACTTTGATGCATCAACCCCAAGCTTATAGCTCTTAAATTTTTCTCATGGGACTATGAAGCATGAACCGTGCTATGACATATGACAACCAACCATGAGTGGGAAAATATAAAATGGAAAAGATGGACAGTTTTAAGTATGGTTTGGGATATGGACATGCTACACCTTCCCAGGCCTCTAGTAGTACATGTTATCATAGGATTTGTACTTATGCCAAATCCCCAACACAAGTTTCCAAATCCGTGTAACTACAGGATAACCCACCACTGTCACCTTAGTAGTAAATCCCCGTGTTTTAGGGATGGATGAGGTCCATCCCAAGAGAGGCATCCCTAGTAACCTCTAGGGATAAGATAACAAGGATGTAGCCAGGTTTGCAAGACCCTCTCACTAGTTACCTAATTCAAATGTCTATGTCAGTGAAATTGAAGTAAATAGAAGCATTTTGGGTACCTTCCTGGAGCAAGAACAATTGCAGCATATATGTAGTGATTTCCAAGTACAAGTAAGCAATATAAACCTCAAATTTAGTAGACAATAGAAATATATAATGGCTGATGTAAAATTTCAGCAAGACAATGGTTTATAACAGCCATTAAAGTTTTGCAACATCCATAAGAAAAATATATCATAATTGCATGAAATTACAGTGTAAACTTAGCATTTATCCAATAGATCAATTTCCAACTATTCCAAGCAATTTTTGAGTTAGTTAGGTTAGTGTATGCAGCAAAATGAAGCAAATTGTATGGTTGTAGCAGTGTTTTGCAACAACAACAACTAAATTAGTAGGTTATGCTAAGATGGGATTAGAAATAGTTAGTAAAAGGCTTAGACAATAAAGTTTGAGAGTTCGTTTGATCAAATTCGTTCACAAGAACAATAGAAATTAGTGCCTTTTGGGGATATGGAGTCCTTTACAACAACAATACAACTTGGAGAAATAATGATAGCAATGTCTAAGGATTATGAGATGAAGTTTGAGGTGCTAGCACCTTAGGTCCTCAAGCTTCAAATCTCAAAAAATGAATTTTTCTAGAGAACAAGCTCTTTTGGGCTCTAGCGAATTCTTCTTCTTCCTTGGACTCTTGAAATATATAGCAACAAGTTTCTAGAACAAAACTCCTAAAGTGATATCACTTTATGGATTTAGGATCCTACTCTATACAAAATTCTCTTTATAATTAAATGGGTGAAATGATCTAGAGAGAGGAGGAAGCACCTTATGCTCCTCTCCTAGGGTTTTAAGCAAGAAATATCAAAATCTTCAATATGAACAAGTAAAATTTACCATAAACATTCAATTCATGAAATGAAATTGCATATTTTACTTACTTCACCAATAATAATCAAGCACAAACCCTAGTTCAGAATTTTCCACCAAGAATAAGCCAAGAAACATCCAAATATTGCTCCTCCAAGCCTAGCGCATGAGTAAAAGAGACCCAAATATGCCAAAGAGGGAGAAAATTTCAGATCCAAGTCCTCTTGTGTGAGGAAATTTATGATCAAAAATTAAATGGAAAGGCCTCTATTTATATGAGGCCTTGCAAATATAATTTTTCCACAATAAAAGAGGGGTTGACCCCTTTAATTTTCCCCTAAAATGTACATAAATGAAATTACCCTAGTAGGGTGATTTCATGCCTCCAAGGTAATTCGTTGGGCCTTCCAAGGCCACATGTCATGTCTCCAATTCTCAAGGGGGTGTCTCCTCACCCATGCCACATGAAGACACCTCTGGGTCCATCAAACCCTAGCCTCCAAAGATGACGTCAAGGCAAGAAGGGTCATGTCAAAGCTAGGAAGGTGACATCATAGGCCTCCAAATTCCATGCCCTGGCACAAGAGGGGTGAAAACTCATCATCAGGTGATTTCAAAGTGCCTCCAAAGGCAATGTACTCCATCCTTTGTGCACAAAATATTTGGGATGTTCTACCTAGCATGTGGGCTTCCAACCCATGTGTGTGGCATAATGACCAACCTGCTCAAAACCAAGCCCATTTTTCCATCATCCAAGGTTCCAAGGAAGTGAGAGCCATTATCTGAGGGTGTTGAGTTGCTGGATGACTCACTTCTCTTCATCACACATGTTATATTCCTACAATAGGTCACAACCCAATATTTCCCTCCAAGAACCATATCAGGGGCATTCAAAACAAAACAGAATATAAGACAAAGTAAACCAATGTTCATAAGACACGTTAGTCCTTAAATCATGCAAATTAAGTTGATGTTTTAAATAGAATCCATGTAGAACAATTCACCCCAGTATCCCCTTCAAGTATCACCCAAGCCTAACACCTTGTGAAGGTTTAAGTATGGGAGGGCCTTCATCCAACCCTATTAGGTGTGCCACCTAAACAATAAGTTACCCAAGTAGAGAGATAGGTCACGAGAGTGACAAGGGAAAGTAAAAACCCATCAAGAGAAAGTGTGAATGTGATATGGTATTAGGCTTCCTTCATGGATTATGGTATCCATTAACATGAGCGCCTTTGTAGAGGTGGCGCTTGCTTTCTTGAGATACCCTTTCCTCGGTGCTTTTTACATTCCAAACCCCTTAATTTTTCTTTTGATACCCAGTCATCATTTGCAAGTCCCCTTTATAAGGTTTCAAGTTTCATTCCTTTATATTTTAATGGGAAATAGTCCTTTATAATTGGTGCATTCATTCACATCCAGACAGGGGTGATTACCATTAGAGGGGGTAGAGCTCAAGTTGGCCTGAGTCTTTTATGGTGGCCTTTATAATTCAGAAATTATATATATATATATATCCAGACAAGGGTGATTAACATTAGAGGGGGTAGAGATCAAGTTGGCCTGAGGATTTTATGGTGGCCTTTATAATTCATCCATTATACTTCGACTATGGTCTTTTCTCTCACGAGAAGAAGGGGTTGAAGGCCTAAAGGATGATGCAACTACTATATATAT
>ML804401.1:281245-306582 GCA_009831015.1 Picea engelmannii
ATCATAATTCTCTTTGGCCATAAGTGTGAAGTCATTTAGTTTATCTTCAATAGATGAATCATTATCCTCTTCATCTGAAGGATCATCATCATTGTTTGCACAAAGACTTTTCTTCTTAAAGTTATTCTCTTTAAAGAAATTTATGTGTTTGTATTTCTCATAATCACAAGTCTGATCCTTTCCTTTGTGGGGACATTTTTTTGCAAAATGACCTATACTACCACAGTTAAAACATTTGAAGGGCAGTTTACCTTTGTATTTGTCGGATCCCTTCTTCAGTCTCTTCACAAATTTTTCTTCAATTTCATCGGGCTCAGAATCCTCATTCTTGTTTGTTTTAAATGATGCTTCTCTAGAGGTGGGTTTATCTTTAACTATTCTCATTTCATATGCAGTCAATGTTTTGAGAAGTTGGTCAAACTGCAAGGTTTTCAGATCATTAAGTTCTTCTATAGCAGAGACCTTTGGGTTGAACCTATCTGGGAGAGATCTCAATATTTTCTGAACTAAAGAAGGTTCCCCAATTGTTTCACCAAGTGCCTTCATTGCATTTACCATTTCTTCTACTCTCAGAAAGTATTTTCCAACAGTTTCATATTCCTTCATCTTCAGTTGTTCAAACTGTATTCTGTAGGTTTGAAGCTTTGCATCCTTTACCTTCTCATTACCCTCATAAATGTTAATGAGTTTGTCCCACGTGTCATTGGCAGTTCCTAGGTGCATAACTTTCACAAATTCTTCTTCTGCAAGCCCACTCAAGATAGCATTCATAGCCTTAGCGTTGAAGCTAAATTCTAGTTTGTCATCCTTATTAGCTAGCACAATTGGCTTTACATAACCAGTCTCTACCACATCCCAAACATCTACACCTAAAGCCATTATGTAGGTTCTCATTCTAACTTTTCAGAAGGTAAAGTTTGTTCCATTGAACAGAGGGGCCTTATTGGTTGAGTTTACTTCATGGCTTGACATGTTAAATCTCTAGGATATACCCTTAGATAAAAGGGGTCGGCTCTGATACCTATTGTTGGACAACTGAGAGGGGGGGTTGAATCAGTTGTTACCGTCCTTAAACTATTATGCTTCTTTTAAACTCTTTGCTGAGACACTAAATGATGATCACAATAAAGCAGGGAAGTAAACAATGGCACATCCAGCATCAATCACACATATATGAGAGACACAGAGACAGATATTTCCCAAGGAAACCCATACAGGGTAAAAACCTCTTTTTCTTTATATGATAAGTAATGGTTACAATCTTTACAGTATCATACATATGAACACCAACTCATAATGAGGCTGCAACCTCAGTTTTGCAAGTTGCAACTCGCTGAGAGCACCAACTCTCTGTTTTCTCTAGCACCCACTAGAAGGAAGCACCAACTCCCTGGTTTCCCTAGCACCAACTCCCTGTGTTCAAGCACCCACTTGAACCTCTGAGGACAACAATCCTCCCTAGCACCTCCCAACCACCCTGAAATATAAATCTTTTCTATTGAATTTTATTACAGTGATATGGTGCTCCACGATGGCTTACCAGTCTTATCACTGTTCTGCTGCATTTCGTTGCTCTGTCTGCCTCATTGCCTTTCTGCTCACATCACTTGCGCTATCTGGTCTTCTGCTTTTTACGCTCTGTGCATTATCTCCATTCTCTGCACAGTTCCACTTATGTGCTATTCAGCTGCTGTACTCTCCTCCTTCTTCACACCTGAATCACCTTAAACAACAATCACAACAACCACCAACAGCAACAGCAACAACAACGTTCTCTTCTCTGTACTGTGTATTTATAGCTTCTGTGCACCTTGTGCATGCAATGTTCGAAATTCCTCTGCATGTTGACTCTGCGTCGTTATCCTCCACCTCTCGAGTGCTCTATATGTTCATCATCATGACTCTTCAGCTTCTCTGGTGGTTTTCCCCGCGTGTCCAGCATCATTGTATGTTATCCTGAGATTCCTCAGCCTCTCTGGCAGTTTGAGACTCTTCGTCTTCTCTGTGACAATGGAACTCACTTTCTCTATTTCAGTTACAGGCCTCAATGCCCATCCATCTGTCAATCCCTTCTAAGAATAGTCTTCCTTCATTGGATGAAGCTTGGAGACTCTTCATCTCCTCTGTCGATCACACAACGGTCTCTTCGACTTCTCTAGCAGACGTCATCAATGGTTTCTGGCAGTCTCACTGCGTCGTGCCTTAGTAGCCTTCCGATCTTGTTTAAATTCATCTACAACATTGGATATGCAGCGAGCAAATCTAGATGGTCAGTATCTTTGCTCCCAGATCTACGATCGAGATTCGATTCCGGAGCCCCCTTTCCATTCTATCTTTAAGCGGAGGGGGGGGTCCAGAATTTGGCGCGCATCTCTCGAGCGGTCAGGATTAAAGTGTCCAGATCAACGAATCTCATGCGATTCCGGACCCCCCCTTGCCTTTCTGTCTTTAATACGGGGGGGGGGTCCGGAATGGTGGAGTATTGACGAAGGGCCCCACTCCTGTCATGTCACCTTCTGTGTCGTTCTCCACCTGACCGTCTGAAAAGGCTCGGCTCTTCCTTGTCTTCTGACATCTGTCCATCTCTCGTTGAAGTGACCAAGGGCTATGACCACAGCCTTATGCATAAGGTTCTTTCATGATTTCGCATTTCGCGAGTCTGGAGATGAAGCATCTCGACTCTCCAAGTCGCGATCCCTGATACCCCAAAACTGCGTGGGATCAATGGTCCCGATTAATGCTTGGTCTGATGGCTCAGATCATTTCGTGATTTCGCATATCGCGAAATCGGCATTCCTGATGTCAAGTGGTTTTGTCACTTCAAAGTCTCGATCCCCGATGCCTCTCCATTGACTGGAATCAATGGTTCAGATTCAACCTTAATCTGACGACTCAGATTACGTCGCGATTTCACATATCGCGAAATTGGGGTTTTTGATGTCAATAATCTTTGTCATGTCCAAAATCTCGATCCCCGAAACTCCGATATGGTGTCCATCTGTTGACGTCACACATGGATTGACACATGTTGAATACTGCCACATGTCACTCTGATTCATGACTTACATGTTCCTGAAATGTTGAATCAGTCTGACACTTGTCATTACCTGATTGTGCCATGTGTCCCTAGCTAACATGGTCTGCTGACGTGAGTTGGGTCGATGGTCTAGATCATATATTGATCTAACGGTTTAGGTTCAGTCGGGATTTCACACATTGTGATTTCAGGATTCTTGATGTCAATATTATTTGACGTCTCTAACTCGCGATCCTCGAAACTCCGATAGGGAGTCAGATCAACGGTCCACATGACTCCTTAAGATGGACGGTCCTCCTACTTTCGGGATTTTGTGAGACCATTTTCTCCATGCACTTTAAACATCGTGCAAGTTTTCCCCAATCCAACAGTGGTCGGATCCTGCGCTCAGATCTAATGCCTGAGATCTATCCTCCTCTTCAGCGCGCGCTCTTCTTGTTTTTATTCAGATCTGATGGCCCTCATGTTGTCGGGAAGTTTGGATGAGATCCAATGGCTCTCAATCTTTGTCTTCCTTCTCCTCTGCGAACTCCTGTATCTTGTGCTTTACTGCGCGCGTTCTCCTCGACGTTGTTCCTCCTGAGCTTTCACGTCCAAATCCCCAAGGGATTCTATCCTTCTCCTCTGCGAACTCCTGTATCTTGTTCTTTGCTACGCGCGTTCTCCTCGACATTGTTCCTCCTGAGCTTTCACGTCCGAATCCACAAGGGATTCTATCCTTCTTATCCTGCCATCTCCAATGTTGTACTTTCCATCAATGACAAGCATACGCTATCAGTTAAGCATTTGCCAACAGGGTGCTCTATATGAAATCCTATGATAGGAAACCAATTGAGTTGACATTTTCTCAATACGAGTCTCATTTTTCATTTTATTCCCAGTTGCAAGCCGCATCCCAAACCATTTCAGGGACTTTTGGCCAATTCCTCCTTAGGGTATAAAAACCTAACGAAGCAGCATTTTTGAGTTCCGTGAGATGTAGCAATATTGTTTAGGAATGGAATAGGTGACCACATTTTATGTCGACGCCTGAGACATAGTTTCATAAATTGGACCCCTTAATCAAAATGTTGCATTACTTCTTACTAGGAGAAACCCTAGTTCTCGAAATTGATGAATAAACCAACCTCTAAGGCATGGGACCCAGGAGTGAGAAATCGTATTCCAAGAATCAAACGGAGTCAATGGTTCCTTAATTTGGGTCTCGATTTTCATTTTATACGCGGTTGCAAGTCACATCCCAAACCATTTCAGGGACTCTTGGCTAATTCCTCCTTAGGGAAAAAAACCTAATGGAGTAGCGTTTTTGAGTTCTATGAGATGTTGCAAGCTTATTTAGGCATGGAATAGGTGACCACATTTTCCATCCACTCCCGAAGCACAGTTTCATAAATTGGACCCCTTAATCGAAATGTTGCATTGTGTCTTACTGGGTGAAACCCTAGTTTTTGAAATTGATGAATAAAGCAACCTCTAAGGCATGGTACCTGAGAGTGAGGGGCATGGTACCTGAGAGTGAGGGGTTCTCTAGTTGAAATCGTATGCCAGAAATCCAACGAAGTCGATGGTTCCTCAATCTGAGTCTCAGTTTTTGTTTTATGCCCAGTTGCAAGTCGCATCCCAAACCATTTCAGGGACTCTTGGCCAATTCCTCCTCGGGGCATAAAAACCTAACGAAGTGGCATTTTTTAGTTGTGTGAGATGTTGCAAGATCATTTAGGCATGGACTAGTTGACCACATTGTCCATCCACTCCCAAGGCATGGTTTCATAAATTGTACCCCTTAATCCAAATGTTGCAATGCTTCTTATAGAGCCAAACCCTAGTTCTTGAAATCAATGAATAAAGCTACTTTTGAGGCATGGGACCCAGGAGTGAGGGTTTCTCTAGTTGAAAAATTATGCCAAAAATCCAATGGAGTCGACGGTTCCTCAATCTGAGTCTCAGTTTTCATTTTATGCCCAGTTGCAAGTCGCATCCCAAACCATTTTGGGTACTCTTGGCTAATACCTCCTCGGGGCATAAAAACCTAATGGAGCAACATTTTTGAGTTTCGTGAGATGTTGCAAGCTTGCTTAGGCATGTACTAGGTGACCACTTTGTCCATCCACTCCCAAGGAACGGTTTCATAAATTGGACCCCTTAATCCAATGTTGCATTGTTTCTTATTGGGAAAAACCCTAGTTCTCAAAATCAATGAATAAAGCAACCTCTGAGGCATGGGACCCTGGAATGAGGGGTCTCTAGCTGAAATCATATGCCAAGAATCCAATGGAGTCAATGATTCTACAATATGAATCTCGGTTTTCATTTTACGCCCAGTTGCAATCCGCATACCAAACTATTTCGGGGAGTCTTGGTCAATTCCTCCTCGGGGCATAAAAACCTAACAGAGAATCATTTTTGAGTTTCATGAGATGCTGCAAGCTTGTTTAGGCATGGACTAGGTGACCACTTTTTCATAAATTGGACCCCTTAATAGAAATGTTGCATTGCTTCTTATTGAGAAAAACCCTAGTTCTCGAAATCGATGAATAAAGCAACCTTCAAGGCATGGGACCCCAGAGTGAGGGGTGCTCTAGCTGAAATCATATACCAGAAATCCAATGGAGTCTATGGTTACTCAATCAGAGTCTCAATTTTCATTTTATTCTCAATTGCAAGTCACATCCCAAACCATTTTAGGGACTCTTGGCCAATTCCTCCTCAGGGCATAAAAATCTAACGGAAAAACATTTTTGAATTTCGTGAGATGTTGCAAGCTTGTTTATGCATGGACTAGGTGACCACATTGTCCATCTTCTCATGAGGCACGGTTTCATAAATTAGACCCCTTAATCCAAATGTTGCATTGCGTCTTACTAAGGAAAACCCTAGTTCTCGAAATCGATGAATAAAGAAACTTTTGAGGCATGGGACCCAATATTGAGGGGTGCTCTAGCTGAAATCATACTCCAGGAACCGAACGGAGTTGACAGTTACTCAATCTGAGTCTCAGTTTTAATTTTATGCCCAGTTGCAAGTCGCATCCCAAATCATTTCAGGGACTCTTTGCCAATACCTCCTTAAGGGATAAAAACCTAACGGATCAGCATTTTTGAGTTCCATGAGATGTTGCAAGATTTTTAGGCATGTTCTAAGTGACCACTTTGTCCATCCACTACCGAGGCACAGTTTCATAAATTGGACCCCTTAATCCAATTGTTGCATTTCTTCTAAATGAGCATAATTCTCAAAATCAATGAGTAAAGAAACTTATGAGACATGGCATCTAGGAGTGAGGGGTTCTCTAGCCGAAATTCCATACCAGGAATCCATTGGAGTCAACAGTTCCTTAATTTGAGTCTTGTTTTTCATTTAATGTGCAGTTGTAAGCCGCATCCCAAACCATTTCAGGGACTCTTGGCCAATACCTCCTTGGGGCATTAAAACCTAACAAATCAGCATTTTTGAGTTATGTGAGATGTTGCAAGATTGTTTAGGCATGACCTAGGTGACCATGTTGTACATCTTCTCCCGAGGCACGCTTTCATAAATTGGAACCCTTGATCCAAACGTTTCATTGCTTCTAACTGAGAAAAACCCCCAAGTTCTCAAAATCAATGATTAAAGCAACTTTTGAGGCATAGCACCCGGGAGTGAAGGGTTCTCTAGCTAGAATCCTATGCTAGGAATCCATTGGAGTCAACTGTTCCTCAATCCGAGTCTCATTTTTTGTTTTATGAACAGTTGCAAGTTGCATCCCAAACCATTTCAAGGACTCCTTCCCAATACCTCCTTGGGGCATAAAAACTTAACGGATCAACATTTTTGAGTTATGTGAGATGTTGCAAGCTTGTTTAGGCATGGACTACGTGACCACATTTTCCATCCACTCCCGAGGCATTGTTTCATAAATTGGACCCCTTAATCCAAATGTTGCATTGCTTTAATGTATTTGAGGTTGGGAATTCCATATGTGCAAGAGCATGTCTAGAAGCGAATATTGTTTGACATAAACATGAAAATGGTTTATTTGGAAGCATTGACATTTGGATGCAGTCTAGTTGAATAAGTATCAAGAGCATCTTCATAATTACCTATAGACTAGTTAATTCTCAAAGGACCTTTGAATCATATTATAGTGCCAAAATGCCCTAGAAAAATATTCATTTTTGAAATATAAGAGAAGAAGATATATAGACTAGTTAACTAGCAAAGGATCTTTGAGGCAAACATAATCATATATAGCTCAAAATGGAGAGGGTTGGCACTTACGGTTATGTAATAGAATCTACAGTTGATAGTTAAATTGTATAACAATTTTTTTTATGATCTTTACTAACGTTTATTGGAATTGTTGCATGTTTTACATCATTGGAATGACATCTTATATGTAACTTATTTGAAATTTTATTATGGTATGTGCACTTTGATATGATGTAATATGATTATGGTTTTGTTTCATATGTTGTAATATTATAAATATAACACAAAAATTAATTATTGCATGAAATAAATAATAACTTTTCATTTTGAATGTTTTTTTTTTGCAAAACATGGGTCTTCCAAAGATCTAGTTGATCCTCATGAAATAGATCCATATTATAATGGGTTTGTTACGGACATGGGAGATGATGATGATGAGGCAGATGTAGAAGACATTGAGGCGGGCGGCGGTGATGATCACATTGATGATGATCATGATAGTGATGATGATGATGAGCCAGTTGTTGGTATTAGCCAGTGAAATTGATCATATAGACTCCATCATGGATCATTGTTGATATATAGTTATAATGCCTCTTTTCATGTTTACTATCATATGTATCATTTTCACCTACAGTACCATATTATTGAGTTGTATCATTTTGACTTATATCATTTGGACATGTATCATCTTGACTTGTATCATTTTGACATGTATCATTTTGAGTTACATCATTTATCATTTTCACTTATATCATTTTGACTTATGTCGACTGTTGGCCATGTATTATTTTGACATGTTAATGATCTATTGGCATATTTGACTTTCCCTTGTTTTAGTTATATATGATGATGATCTTATCAGTATTCGCTTGTTAATATATATATATATATATATATATATTTGAATAGATATTTATTACGTATGATGATTTTACTTTACTACTCAGGATGGATGTTGTCAAATTACAATTAAATTTCTTCATGAATGATATGACATAAATTTGAAATGTGATATTTGTTTTTTTTTAAGAACTCCATAAATGTTATGATATATATTTCAAATGAGATATATGGTTTTTTTTAAGATATAAGTTGTTTGGCATGATACTTATCTAATATTGGTATATTTGACTCACTTGTTTTAATTATAGATGATGATCATGTTATAATCGTTATCTGATTATTTTATATATATTCTATGTTGTATATTTTATTTTGATGGATATTTAATAAGTATAATGATGTTGTTAGTTTGTATGGATGTCTGTTTCCCTAAAAATTCTTTATAAATTCTATCCTATAAAATACTTCAAATGCAATATGACTTGCTCTATAATAATATAAGTTTCTTAACATGCATGATATATTTAACTAATTAAATTGAACTAAAATATATATATTAAATTAATAAATGGAAGCTATAAAGGAAGCAACATGAGTTGTTAAAATGGAAGCAAAATGTGGCTCTAAAATGGAAGTAAAACTCGACATTAAATTGGAAGCCATACTTGGAGCTATATATGGGTCTAAGTAGGAAGCTAAATTGGTTTCTTAACAAGAAGCAAAATTGGATGCTAACTAAGAAGCAAAACCCAACACTAAAAGGAAGCAAACCCTGGACCTAAAAAAGAAGCAAAACCAAGCGCTAAAAAGGATGAAAACCTTGGAAGAAAAAGGAAGCAAACCATAGAGCTAACAAGGAGGAAATTCTGGAAGTCAAATTCAGTGTCAAATAAGGAGCAAAACCCGGTGGCACTTTGGAAGAAAAAAAAAATCATTTTTGGAAGCAACAATGGAAGCCAAACCAGAAGCAATCTTGGAAGAAAAACTTGGCGATACTTAGGAAGAAAAAAAAGAAGCAATTCAGGTAGCAAACAAAGAAGTAAAAATGGAAACAATTTTAGAAGCAATAAAAGATACAATCGTGGAAGCAATTTTAGAAGCAACAAAAGATGCAATCATGGAAGCCATTTTAGAAGCAAAAAAATATGTAATAATGGAAGCAAAGCTTGGCATAAATTTGGAAGCCAAACCAGAAGTTATTTTCGACGCTATACCAGAATCAAAACAATAAGCATGATTTGGAGCAAACTTAGAAGTACGGAAGCAAACAAAATTGGATGCTACAATTCTAGGTGTTATTTTAGGTGCTAAATCTGGCACTATTTTAGGCGCTAAATCCGGCGTTATTTTAGGTGTTATATCCGATGCTAAATCTGACACTAAATCCGGTGCTAAAATAGGTGTTAATTATGGCACCCAACTGAACACGTCATTTGGCGTCAGGTTTTGCACTGGCCATTGAGCCCAATTCATGCACTCAAAACACTAAATTTTGGCGTTATTCTAGGCGCTAATGGCCTATTTTGTTGTAGTGACCCTAGACTTCACCTACCTAAGGCTTCCAACCCTTTACAAGTTTTCTATTTATCATCATGTTGATTATTCAACCACATTGTGAAAATAAACTATATTCAATATTTTCTATTAAGATCACTCAAGATGAAGTCTATGAATGAAAAACATCTTGGCTCTCAATGGTGCACATATGTTAAAAACAAGATCTGTGATTTTGAACAATAACTCCTTGCTTTCTTGCACATCCTAGTTGTCTTGCACACATTAGGAACTTCTATGATGTTGTGGCTTGGTGTTTATAGAGTATGGAATTATTTTTGTTCATATATGATTCCTGGCTAAAAGATTGACATTCTCCTTGTGATATATAGTGTTGGAGATGGCACTAGCCCTTTGTATTTCCTTGCATCATGATTGAAAATCGAGCTTTGTATTCCTCCTCCATTTTCCTTGGAGACTCTCATTCCAATAACATTGCTACACCCAAATCCTCTCTGCTTCCTTTTGATCTCACATCTCTACATCAACATAACCTTTATGTAAAAAGGAAATTGGGAGATAATGATAAGCTATGTGATAGAGGGGGGAAAGAAGTAATACTCAGTGTTACTCATAGCAAAACAAATATAAATTTTAACTATAAATGCAACGTGCACAAGTTTGCAATGAATGAAGTGAATCACGTGCAAATGAATGAAGTGAATTACGTGAAAATGAATCTCTTTAAATTATTCGTTGCAATGAATGAAGTGAATCACATGCATGCAAATAAATTAGAAGCATTGAGAAGACATTCATCTTTTCAATTCGTATATGAATTTGCAATAACCAATTTCTCTCTCTGCAAACATAACAACACAATTTATCTCTAAGAGTGAAAAAATATTTGTCAATTTAACACACCACTGATAAATCAAACAAAATCATTAATCATGGATCCAAAACAAGTGAGTAATACACTAGTGATTGTGATTATGGTGATGATGATTGTTACTATCCATTGAGAACAACTTTGGTTTATCAGGCCTTAAGAAAAATGATAAGGAATTAATTGGTAATATTAATTCAATTTAAGGTCATAACAATCATAATCCACCCCCATTCAAATTTGGACCTATTATCCCCCAAGAGGAAACAAATGTTATTAATAGTTACACTCACACAAATATGTGCATTTTGAAATTTAGATTCTAGCATCAATTTTTGACATCGGGTAGTGGTTATAGACAACATTCTTTTCTTGCAGAATACAAGAAAATACATCTTCCATAACATCAACTTGTGAAAGATCATGTAAATTTATAGATTATAAAACTAAATATACACTAACAATGTTATCATATGACAAGATCCTTGAAGGGATCCATGGCTTCCTTAAATATTGGCAATCTATAAATATTTCCAGGTTATGGGGTTTCCATGGTTTCCAAGTGGAATACTACAATGAGTTAGGAGGTTGAATGGAATTATATGAAGCTTCAAGAGATCTGTCATATTTGTGGAAAACAAGATACTCCCATCCCTATTATCAATAAACCTTCATGTGTTTCACCATCACCTTTGATTCTACATGAAATGCTAAAGGTTGTCTATAGTTCAAGGATGATGAATCAATCTAGGTATGTTGCTATACTACTACATATCTCATTGGGAAGGCCTGTGATTTTTTGGAAACTGATAATATGTTTGTTGAAAATCCATATTAAAATACTCAATAGATTCATGGCTCTCCCTACACATCTCATCCAATTCAATATATAATTCCTCCCATTGATATTCCATGATCAGCTTCAAAAACTTCCTTTAATTGTTTTCAGTGATGATTTGATTTATTAGTAAAACCGTATTCCTAACTTGGATCTTTTCTTTGAAAGTGAGGGGAAATAACCTGCACCCAATATCTTCTTTAATATTTTTTAGTAGATGAAATATAATTTCATGAATCTAAATATGTTTAAATGCAATGGTCTTCCCTTCACCATTAAATTTTGGCAAGAGATTCACTGCCTTTCTTGGAAGGTCATGCAATGGTCTTTGTATACACAAAGAATTTTTGTCCCCACCATGCATGAATTTGGAATGGATCCATGAGATATTAATGATTCATGAAATGAATGGCTCCAAGGGGGTTTGTTTGTCATCTGCCCTCCTTCTAGAACGAACAATGTTGACATGGAAAATGACCCTTGTCAACTTCACATAATTATCCCACAAAAGGGACAAGTTATACCTTTCCTTATTGAAATAGCAATCCCTCTAAGTTTATGAGTTTGAATTAAATGCAACTAATATGCAATGCAAGAATGCAATATGAAAGCGACAGTGAACTAAATCTGAGCTAGGAGTAGTAACAAGGTTTGGGCATCCAATTGATAGCAACGAGAATAGTCTCATGCTATCAAAAGTGAATCCAAATCAAATCCTTTGGAATCCTTCCTGAAGTGAAACGATCCAATTGCTAAGAACACTTCTCCATCACACAAGTTACAACTAGATAATAACTAGGTTGACATAAAATATGATTAGTCATACAAGAATATTCCACCAAATAAAGCATATACATAATCAAAGATTATAATCAACCAAGAAAAGTCTCCAATCACCTAAGAACCCCTTTGTTTCATATCATGCATTAGAAAGAATAATATAAGTGAGAATAAACATCATAACACGAGATGAGTCCCATAGACTATCATGTACATACTCACAAGCTCCAAGAGAATTGAGCAAGGAGAGAAGATTTTTTAGGACTAAACATACTGATAAGAGAGTGTTGTAACATTGGATAATATCAACATGTCTATTAATATATGAAAATAGTTGCAATGCCAAAAAGAGAACCAATTGCTTAAAGGTAGTTTTTTTTATAAGACTTACATTTCCCTTGGCCTTTCAACTTATGTGACTCTTCATCTACCCTAGACTCTTCACCTACCTCTGGATTCCAACCCTTTACAAGTTTTATCTTTATAATCAGGTTGACTATTCAACCATATTGTGAGGATAATCTATATTCAATATTTACTATTAGGATCACTCAAGATGAAGTGTGTGAATGAACAACATCTTGGCTCTCAATGGTGCACATATGTAAAACACAAGATTTGTGATTTTGAACAACAACTCCTTTCTTTCTTGCACACAATAGGAACTTATATGATGTTGTGGCTTGGTGTTTATAGAGTATGGCCTTCTTTTTGTCCATACATGCTTCCTAGGTAAAATTTGGACATTCTCCTTGTGATACATAGCATTGGAGATGGCACTAGCCCTTTGTATTTCCTTACATCGTGATTGAAAATTGATTCGAGCTTTGTCTTCCTCCTCCATTTTCCTTCAAGACTCTTAGTCCAATAATATTTCTACACCCCAATTATATCTTCTTCCTTTTGATCACACATCTCTACATCAACATAACCTTTATGCAACAAGGAAACTAGGAGATAATGATAAGCTATGTGACAGAGGAGGGCAAGAAGTAATACTTAATGTTGCTCATATCAAAACAAATATGACTTTTACTATGTAAATGCAACATGAAAAATTTTAACTCATTTGTCTCTTTAAATGATGGTTTACAATGAATGAAGTGAATCAGGTGCAAATGAAAGAGAAGAAATGAGAGGACATTCATCTTTGCATTTCTTATATGAATTTGCAGTGACCAATTTCTCGCTCTGCAAACTTAACAACACAATTTACCTCTAAGAGTGATAAATTATTTGTCAATTTAACACACCATTGATAAAGAAAACAACATCATTGGTCATGGATCCAAACCAAGTGAGTGATACACTAGTGATTGTGATGATGGTGATGATGATTGTTACTATCCATTGAGAAAAACTTTGGTTTATCATGCCTTAATAAAAATGATAAGGAATTAATTGGTAATATTAATTCAATTTAAGGTCATAATATCCATACCCCACCCCCCTTCAAATTTGGACCTATGATCCCCCAAGAGGAAACATGTGTTATTAAAATTTACACTCACGCAAATATGTACATTTGGAAAATTAGATTCTAGCATCAACTTTTCGACATCAGGTAATGATTATAGACAACATTATTTGCTTGCACAATATAATAAAATGCATCTTCCATAACAATCAACTTGTGAAAGAGCACGTAAAGCTACAGATTATAAAACTAAACATACAATAACAATGCTATCATATGACAAGAGCCTTGAAGGGAACCATCTCTTCCTTGAATATTAGTCATCTATATAATTTTCTAGGTTATGGGGTTTCCATGACTACCAAGTGGAATACTACAATGAGTTAGGTGGTTGAATGGAACTCTATGAAGCTTTAAGAGATCCTTCATATTTTTGGAAAACAAGATACTCCCATCCCTATTATCAATAAACCTTCATGAGTTTCACCATCACCTTTGTGTCTATATGAAATGTTAAAGGTTGTCTATAGTTCAAGGGTGACAAATCAATCTAAGTATGTTTCTATACTACTACTTGAGATGTAAGTAAATGGATTCCCCTCACTCATTGTCAAATATCATTCCAATATCCTTCCAAATGATCATTGGATATACATGAGCACTATGGTATTATTGTCCCTCTTTATTGGATTAATCACGAGTGCAAAGCATTGCTCCTTGAGAGATCAAACTATGTGCATGCCTTGGATTCCTAGTGAATATAGATATCACTTCAACTAGGCCTTTTATTGAATGAGAATATGCGCACATACCATAATGCAATGTGGACTTGTGCCAAGGATTAGATTAATCGGCAACGGGGAATGAGACTTTGATTTGGATGGCTTGGATGTGTTTTCAATGTGTAGCATCAAACCAAAATGAAATTGAAACATAAGAAATATCCTCGAGCACCCAAAGGCATTGTGCATCGGTATAATCGAAGAAATAACCTACCTACAACATACACACATTCGGAAATTCATTGTCGGTAGGAGAAGCGTTGAAACATATAAGAAACGCTCACCACACTAAGCACACCTAGGGAAAAGAAACAACCATGATGTAGATTAGTAATGAGATAAAGTAGGAAGAAGCAATTAAATGAATAAAAAATTGCAAGGTTGATGGCATTTTTCCTTGAGTTATATGACTTGGTGTTAGTGAGAAAAATATTTGGGTGTGCTTGATGAAACATCCCTCATTTTCTTGAGAAAAAAAAATTGTTATTTAAAGACTCACTAGGCGTGGGATATCGCAATGTGTCTTCTTGTTAGGGTAAAATTGAAACTTAGAGAGGCACTGGGATTGGAATATTGTGATTTGTCATTTAGTGGGTGTTTTTCTTGATGGAAACCCCCTAGCCTCCATTCTATATGATTTTCATCTAGCATTGGGTGAAATCACAAGTTGGAAACTTGTTCCCTCTATTCTATGCAATTTGTTATTTAGTAGGTGTTTTTCTAGATGAAAAAAACTTGGTCTCCCTTCTATGTGATTTTTCATATTGTGCCCGGTGAAAACACAGTTTAGAAACCCACTAGCCTCCATTATATGTGATTTTTCCTTTCTAAGTGTTGGGATTGCAATCAATAACAATCCAAATCAAGTGTCAATTTGCTAGAATGATTGGAAAAAAATATTATCAAAGGCCCTTTGAGTATCCAAATCATCAATATCATAACATGAATGAGCCCCTATACAATCCTAGGAAGTGAGTATATTGAAGAAAACGTGATGGAATTCATCAACAAGCTCTAGACAAAGTTGGTTTTGCCACAAAATCCAACATACAATTCCTTAGGAAAATCATTTATTCTCAATAAAAAATGATCCCTTATCTTTTTGGCTTCATAGACGCATACATCCAACCTGTGACCTTAGATTTGTGTTTTGTTTGAAGAAGAGCATAAATGACATTGATATTTTTCCAATTCCTAGTTAGATGACATACTTTGTTATTCCTTTCATGCCCTTTTTTAAACATGAAGCCAAAAATATATCATTGATGGAAAACAAGTTGTATAGTGTTCTCATACTTATGGGGCTTGAAATCAAATTACATCAATTCCATTGTGATAGGGGACCAAAAAAAATTATTTTAACTTCTTCTTGGTTCCCAAGCTTTCATTTGGTCAAACAATTAAATTATGCACCAATGGGCCTTGCAAGCCAAAGTGCATTCCTTGTATGGAGTGTTGTATTAGTGGTCTTGGAAACTATATGCTAGAATGAATTCTTGATTATACCTTATTTGATGTAAATTAGTAATCATTCCTTAGTTCATTTCACATAATCTACCAAGATGGGTTCAATATCTACCTAGAAACCTATTGACACATATTTGAATGTCATTAAGAATTTGATCAGAATGCTTCCAATTTCGCGCGAGTGATAATTTGTGACTCAACATAATCAAATATATAAAAAAAAATCCATTGGTATTATCATGATATTTTTATGTTTATCTTTGTTACTTGCCTTCCTTACAATGCTTGTAACCTCCACTGTCAGGTCTAGGTAGCGGATGATCTCGAAAAATCATCTATAAACTTTCACTGAACAATCCTACCAATCACCATGCAATATGTTTATCTTTCATCACTGCAAGTATCTATCAACATATACAAGACTCAACAAGAACCAATAACACCATTTTCATGGTGCTCACAAGAGCCACTTGTATTCATGACAATCTCTCCTTGCATACTAAATCATTTTGGTACTTTCTCATCTCAGTGAACAATCGAAACATCATCAGTTTCCCTGGTGCTCTTATTCCTTTGTTAGTGTATCTTTACTAGTTTCTTTGATATTGGAAGGATTCACATACTCAACAAGATAAATGCATGGCCAAAGAAAATCTATCATTGTGCCTTTTCACCATGCATATTTCCTTAAATCCAACTTTCTCGAAGATAGTCTTATTTCCTATTATTGCATGGAGAGAGAACTAGCTTCAAAGTAACTAGCTTCACTGCATAACATAAATCAATGCATTGATCACCTTTAAACATTATACCAAATGATAATCCATGGAATATGATGATACATGATGATATTCATTAACTTTATTTTTGCATAATCAATAACCATCTAATCTTATGCATGTGAATCTTGAGTGATGAAGCATTCTAATAGGACTTATATTATATAGTCAAGGAAAGGTTCATGCTTATGATGCATGTCAATGTATGCTTCAATTTTTATGCACTATAGCCCTTATCATGAGATGCCTACAGACATGAAGCATGTTATCAATATAAAGCATTCAAATCTCTTTCATATTTAACAAGGGCACTTTGCAAGGCTTTCTCGCGATGGAAAAACTTTGGAGCCAATGCATCATCAAATCGTAGGTAAAGAAAGAATCCTTGAGGGCCATCAATCCAAGCCTTAATTCAAGGTTAGGATCAAAGACATTGGGTTCTACACATTCATATGCAATCCATGCAATATGGTTATTCCAATAAACCCATTAAAGAAAACCATTATGCATTTTGACTTCTTAGCATAGATACTTTATTTGTTTCATGAATATGATTATCATGACATTGAGAGAACCATTCATGGAGAAAACATGGTGAGAAAAATGATACTACAATCAAACCATTTACATGATGGGCCAGAATATTTCACTAATGTTTGTGTAAGAAAGAGGATGTTTGAAAGAACTTTATCTATAAACCCAAAGCAAAAGACAAAGATTCACATGTCATTAAAATTGTCTTGTCATCCAACTTAACTTCAAATAAAGTCTACAATGACCATGAGTAAGAATCATTCACATGCAAAAACAACATTTGTGATAATACAAGAGCATTCAAACGATTTCATGAACTTGATAAGAATGCTCTTAAGGTGTAGTGTGTCATTACTGTGTCTTTTTGTATTTTGAGAGTGAATATGGATAACAAATATCTATGCACATGACACACTACCAAGTGAGGAAATTTGATTACTTGTTATTTCTTCCACATTCGTCAACCTCCACGTGCAAGTAATAAATAACCAAAGGCATGAAGTGAAATAATCATTTAATTGCTAAATCAATTAAGGTCATTTTCATGAAAAACAACTTGAACATGGAGCGAGTGCTAGTCTTCACTTTTGATGAGAACATCACTTCATGAGACATGCATTAAACTTTACATGAGTTCTCACAACCCAATCATGTTCGTGTCAATCACCAAGGAAACAATGCAAGAAGTCAATATCATGTAGAAATGCATAGTCAAACAAGAGAACTTTCGACATCCTTTGAAGCCAAACACTTATGGGATTGCTCAATTATCCTTACCTACACAAGAATAGAACAATGGAGAAAAAATCAAGGATCATCCTAATCATCAATTAAAAAGCTCAATGAAGCACTGAGAAACACAAGTAACCATGATGGACTAACTATGAAAATATGGATAGTCAAATGATCATTACCATCACAAGTGAATAGTAAGATATAGTCATTCAGGAAAAATATTAAAGGAAAATTAATAATGTTTTATAATAGAATAAGGCATCCAAGGAATTCATGCACTCATTCCAAGTAATAAGGCTAGATAGGAAAACCAATCAAAGGGATTGAAATCATTTCGGAGAACTAATTGCATCCAAATCCTAATCCCCCGTGGAAAATAAGTCGTGATTGGTGAGGATTTAGAAAAATAAACTTAGGGGGGGCATAGATCCTAAGTCTTGGGGTCAATTGAGGCCTCAATGAATGGCAACACATTGGACAAAGACAAGAATCTTTGATAGAAATTGTTGAGCTATGAACGTGAAGTAAAGACATATTCATCTAGTTTTCACTATAACCTTCATAAGGATCAAGATATAAGTGGGTCACTAAATATTTCCCTTGTGAGGGAATCAGTGATCACTCTTGTGAACTGACTTGATAAACTAATCACCTGTACTAAAGAAAAAATGTTGATATTCATTAAATTTAGTGTGAATTAATGAATTAGGATATAATCATGTTCATGGGGATTAATGAGGTTTAGAATTAAACATTTTCCTCCATGCATTGAATTACAATATCCTTTAGGTGTTTCTCCACATCCCATGATCGTTTATCGCCCCAATGGAGTCACCATGGAATCATATACCTTCCTTCATCGTTAACCAATTTTCCATAGCCCCAATGGAGGTTTTCTTCATCACTTCACAATTAACTTTACTTCCTTTCTTTGTCCTTTATTTTTTAATGATGTTGCTTAGAATTTCATGGGTAGGGGAAGGCATATCCCTTTATAGGCTTGATGGATTTTATCTCCTTCTATCATAATTTATTAAAAAATTTGCATGCATGGATATTAGAGTATCCCCTTTGGGATTTCATATATGGACTTGTGGATTTAACCTTTCACACTATTGACTCCTTTACTATGTGTGAATGGATTCCTTTTGTAAGTTGTCTTGTTTGATCAATATGAGGATTGGGAATGTTCAAATAATTAGTCAATCTGGAAGATTTAGGTCCATCCTCTACATGACATTGTCTTGCGACATCTATTATTCACAATCAAATTTGTCTTCCTATAAGTTTTGAATGTTCAAGATTTATTTTGATGCATCAACCCCAAGATTATAGATCTTAATATGAATTTTTTCTAATGGGACTATGAAGCATGAACCGTGTTATGACATATGACAACCAACCATGAGTGGGAAAATAGAAAATGGAAAAGATGGACAGTTTTAAGTATGGTTTGGGATTTGGACATGCTACACCTTCCTAGGCCTCTAGTAGTACATGTTATCACAGGATTTGCACTAATGCCAAATCCCCAACACAAGTTTCCAAATCTGTGTAACTACAAGATAACCCACCACTGTCACCTTAGTAGGAAATCCCCGTGTTTTAGGGATGGATGAGGTCCATCCCAAGAGAGGCATCCACGGTAACCTCGAGGGATAAGATAACAAGGATGTAGATAGGTTTGCAATAACCTCTCACTGGTTACTTAATTCAAATGTCTATGTCTGTGAAATTGAAGCAAATAGAAGCGTTTTGGGTACCTTCCTGGAACAAGAACAATTGCAACATATATATAGTGATTTCCAAGTACAAGTAAGCAATATAAACCTCAAAGACAATAGACAATAGAAATATATAATGGCTGCTGTAAAATTTCAGCAAGACAATGGTTTATAACAACCAATAAAGTTTTGCAACAGACATAAGAAAAATATATCATAATTGCATGAAATTACAATGCAAACTTAGCATTTATCCAATAGATCAATTTCCAACTATTCCAAACCATTTTTGAGTTAGTTAGGTTAGTGTATGTAGCAAAATGAAGAAAATTGTATGGTTGTAGCAGTGTTTTGCAACAAAAAAACTAAATTAGTAGATTATGCTAAGTTGGGATTAGAAAAAGTTAGTAAAAGGCTTAGACAATAAATTTTGAGAGTTCATTTGATCAAATTCCTTCACCAGAGAAATAGAAATTAGTGCCTTTTTGGGATATGGAGTCATTTAAAACAAAAATACAACTTGGAGAAATAGTGATAGCAATGTCTAAGGATGATGAGATGAAGTTTGAGGTGCTAGCACCTTAGGTCCTCAAGCTTCAAATCTCAAAAAATGAATTTTTATAGAGAACAAGCTCTTTTGGGCTCTAGCGAATTCTTCTTCTTCCTTGGACTCTTGAAATATATAGCAACAAGTTTCTAGAAAAAAACTCCTAAAGCGATAGCACTTTAGGGCTTTAGAAGCCTACTCTATACAAAATTATCTTGACAATTAAATGGGTGAAATGATCTAGAGAGAGGAGGAAGCACCTTATGCTCCTCTCCTAGGGTTTTAAGCAAGCAATATCAAAATCTTCAATGTGAACAAGTAAAATTTACCATAAACATTCAATGCATGAAATGAAATTGCATATTTTACTTACTTCACCAAGAATAATCAAGCACAAACCCTAGTTTCATCATTTTCCACCAAGAATAAGCCAAGAAACATCCAAATATTGCTCCTCCAAGCCTAGCGCATGAGTAAAAGAGACCCAAATATGCCAAAGAGGGAGAAAATTTCATATCCAAGTCCTCTTGTGTGAGGAAATTCATGATAAAAAATGAAATGGAAAGGCCTCTATTTATACGAGGCCTTGCAAATATAATTTGTCCACAATAAAAGAGGGGTTGGCCCCTTTAATTTTCCCCTAAAATGTACATAAATGAAAAATACATGAAATAACCCTAGTAGGGTGATGTCATGCCCTAGGAGGGTGATGGCATGCCTCCAAGGTAATTCGTTGGAACTTCTAAGGGCACATGTCATGTCTACAATGCTCAAGGGTGTGTATTCTCACCCATGCCACTGTCAGTGTTTCATGGACACCTGCATGGGAGATCTAGCTAAAGCAAGTGCAAACAAAGCTTATCAAGAAAAGAAGAGAGATTTAATATGGAAGAATGAGAAAATATATTCACACTACTCCAATGAGCTGATGATTGATACATAAATCATGATCAATATGATACAATGAATGAGTGGAATACACTCATATATAGGGAAAAGAATTCCATAATTAAGAAAAGAAATCAAGCAGTTAGCTTTCCTTAGGAATGCATGCATGCATAATAGTGATGGTAAAAACATAAAGTCTAAATAGAACTAGTCAGTTAACTCCCACTGAACTAGTGTGTCGAAAATAGAAATTTCTCCAACACCCCCCCTGAACATCACTATGGAGTAAAAAATGAGTCTCGACTACTAGGCCATTTTAGGTACTCATGTACAATGAAACTAATGAGCACTGAATAAAAGTGAGGAAAGAGGGAAAACCACGTGGGAACAAAACCCCCCCTCAAAAGATAATGTATCAAAAGAAGAAAATGACAGCTGTTAGGCAAATGTGTTCTTCACTACAAGACGATCCTACAAAGTCTAAAACTTTTGCTCATTGAAATTCTTCGTGAAGATGTAGAAATCTTTATGGATCTAATGAAGTCCTTGGGCAACCTGTCGGGCCTTGTATTTCTTGATCCTATGGACCCATATGCACCTGAAAATATTCCTTTCCGGTGGATGTGGAACCAGATTCCAAGTCTGGTTTTGTAGGAGTGAGTCATACTCCTTTTGCATGGTTTCTTTCCATAATGGATTTCCCACAACCCTATTATAGTTCTGTGGATCGGTATGTTGAACCATGTAACAATGCATGGGCATCTCAGGTTCTGAAGTTGAAAATACGTGAGAAAGATCCTCATGCTGAGATCGAGTCCTCCTCGAATCAAATGGATTCCCTACAAGGTTGCCTGCTGCCTGAAGTGTGGTATGTGCCTTCTTGGGCATCTGTTGAAGCTTCAACGATGGCTTCTTATCTGGATGTACTACCTGCTTATTTCCATGTACAGAATCAGAGTGTATGGAATCATCTCTGATGTCTGAAACTGATGGAAGAACAAGAGTATATGCATGTTTCAATGGAGATGCATGCAAAGTACTCTCCTTATGTGTAAGTAGAATAGAGGAGTCATCGTCAGAAAACTTAGTGAATTTATACAACCTTGACTTATGATCCACCTCACCAGTTGCAATAATGGAACTGTCATGCATGTCAATTACTAAAACTGAATCTGATGTAAATTCAACCTTTTTGCCTTTATGAGTGATCTGATAAACTGAGAGCAGATTCATAGAAAGTTTTGGAACATGTAAAACATTCTCAAAACTTCCATTGTGGAGTTCCACTCTCCCTTCTCCTGCTACTGCTACTGGAGTATCATCCCCCATGAGAATAGGGGGTCTTGAGCATGGACTCAAGGAAGAGAAAACTTCCTCTTTCACTGCCATATGATGGGTTGCACCAGAATCTATAATCCATGAATCAGATGAGGAATTAATTGCAACAAGAGCATGATGATTACCTTTCTTAGAAGCTAGATCTTCTTCTTTCTACTTCTTGACTCCCTCTTGAATGAAGTTTCCAAGGTTGTTCTGCTGAAGTGCATGTGTCATAAGATCGATTTGTTTCTTCATGCATGTGGATTCTTCATGATTCGGTTTATTGCATTAAGTGCACTGCTTTCCCTTCTTCTTCTTCTTCTTGGAATCTGAAGAGTCTTTGGAACCTGAAGAATCATTAAAGGATTTGTAATATCCCTCCTTCCTATTTTGTTTGAATGACCCTTTTCCATCCTACATGGTGAGTGCATGTTCTTTGGGATCTTTCATGAGCCCCATATGTATGAGTTTTGTCTGCTCTTGTGTAAGAGACTCAATGAACTGAGCCAATGTAGACATTTTCCAATTTGTTCCAAAAAGACATCTGCCAGAATGGAAATTGGAGACATATACAGTGTATTTTGGTCCTAGCTTGGCCAAGATTGTTAGAATAAGTTGTTTGTATTGTGTAGACTTATCAATACCACATTCACCCAAGCTTAATAGCAAAGATTTAAATTTAGTAAAAAAAACTTGTATATTATCAAAACTTTTAGGGTCTAAGGTATTCAACTCTACCTCAAGAATATGACCTCGCATCTCATCTTGTTTTCCAAAGAGTCCTTCCAAGGTGATCCAGATCTCATTTGGAGTCTTTCATGCGGCAACATGAAATGACAAATCAATGGAGATTAACTCAAGAAGTAGTGTTGTGGTATCATCCTTACGGTTCGCCCATCTCATCTTCTCAATCGCTGATGTAGGTTCTGTTTCTGTCGCCATCGTCAAATTATACAATACTTTCCTTCTGAGTTGGAATTCTGCCTTGGGCTTCAATCAAAATAATTGTATGGTGTGAGGATTACCACCAAGTTTGGCTGTATAATAGTTTTCATATCCATATCTCCCATTTCTGAGAAAACGGTGAGGAATCTCGCCAAACGGCTGAAAACCCACTTCCAAAATGGGTCGATTTACTTTCCTTATGGACTGTTTCCTCCAAAGCGCAATATTTTGGGAGCAATGAATGTGGAAAGGTACAACCACGGATTCGTATCAGTTTTAGGAGGCTATCTTGTGGCTCACTTTCTGAGCAAACGGTAAAGAATATTTCCAAACGGTTGAAAACCCACTTCCAAAATGGGCCGATTTACTTTCATTGCAAGTCGTTTCCTCAAAAACATAATATTTTGGGAGGAATAATTGTTGAAAGTTACAACCACGGATTTAGCTCGCCAAAACCCCGATTTTGCTTATTCTTTGGCTTGTCTGGGTTGCTCCAAGAAGCATATCTCTGATACCATGTCAGTGTTTCATGGACACCTTCACAGGAGATCTAGCTAAAGCAAGTATAAACAAAGATTATCAAGAAAAGAAGAGAGATTTAATATGGAAGAATGAGAAAATATATTCACACTACTCCAATGAGCTGATGATTGATACATAGATCATGATCAATATGATACAATGAATGAGTGGAATACACTCATATATAGGGAAAAGCATTCCATAATTAAGAAAAGCAATCAAGCAGTTAGCTTTCCTTAGGAATGCATGCATGCATAATAGTGATGGTAAAAACATAAAGTCTAAATAGAACTAGTCAGTTAACTCCCACTGAACTAGTGTGTCGAAAATAGAAATTTCTCCAACATCCACATGAAGACACCTCTAGGTCCATCAAACCCTAGCCTCCAAAGATGACGTCAAGGCAAGAAGGGTCATGTCAAAGCTAGGAAGGTGACATCATAGGCCTCCAAAGGCCATGCCCTGGTGCAAGAGGGGTGAAAACTCATCATCAGGTGATGTTAAAGTGCCTCCAAAGGCAATGTCCTCCATCCTTTGTGCACAAAATATTTGGGGTGCTCGACCCAGCATGTGGGCTTCCAGCCCATGTGTGTGGCATAATGACCAACCTGCTCAAAACCAAGCCCATTTTTTCATCATCCAAGGTTCCAAGGAAGTGAGATCCAATATCTGAGGGTGTTGAGTCGTTGGATGACTCACTTCTCTTCATCACATGTGTCAAATTCCTACAATGGGGCACAACCCAAGATGTCCCTCAAATAACCATGTCAGGGGCATTCAAAACAAAACATAATATAAGACAAAGTAAACCAATGTTCATAAGACACGTTAGTCCTTAAATCATGCAAAGTAATTTGACGTTTTAAATAGAATCCATGTAGAACAATTCACCCCAATATCCCCTTCAAGTATCATCCAATCCTAAAACCTTGTGAAGGTTTAAGTATGGGAGGGCCTTTATCCAACCCTATTAGGTGTGCCACCTGAATAATAATTTACTCAAGTAGAGAGATAGGTCACGAGAGTGACAAGGGAAAGTAAAAACCCATCAAGAGCAAGTGTGAATGTGATATGGCATTAGGCTTCCTTCATGGCTTATGGTATCCATTTCCATGAGTGCCTTTGTAGAGGTGGCGCTTGCTTTCTTGAGATACCCTTTCCTCGATACTTTTTACATTCCAAACCCCTTATTTTTCCTTTTGATACCTTGTCATCATTTACAAGTCCCCTTTATAAGGTTTCAAGTTTCATTCCTTTATATTTTACTGGGAAATAGTCCTTTATAATTGGTGCAATCATTCACATCCAGACAGGGGTGATTACCATTAGAGGGGGTCGAGCTCAAGTTGTCATGATTCTTTTATGGTGGCCTTTATAATTCAACAATGATATATATATATATATCCAGACAAGGGTGATTAACATTAGAGGGGGTAGAGATCAAGTTGGCCTGAGGATTTTGTGGTGGCCTTTATAATTCATCAATTATATATATATAGCAGTTGCATCATCCTTTAGGCCTTCAACCCCTTCTTCTCATGAGAGAATAGACCATAGCCAAAGTTTGGGATATATGAAAGGATTTATGATGGAAAATGTTAAGTA
>ML804401.1:315661-358267 GCA_009831015.1 Picea engelmannii
ATGACAAAGTGAATTGAAGAAGGAAGTACATGTAGGCCTTGAAGATAATTAAAGAAAAGAATTACAAAATAAGAAAGTGTCAGGTCGGCCCTAATGTTAAAAGGAAGTGACATAAATGGTATAAATAAATATTATTATACATTCATTTGATACACAAGTCGAATTTCAAAGGAAATCAGAAGTAAAGAAGGCCGAATTTCAAGGGAGGATGAAGTATTTTGGTGATGTGTTCTAAGGTATGTTATTTTCAGGTCATCTTACCATTTGTGCTATAACTTTTTTTCTAGAATGATTCAGATGGTTAAATTTCTATGGTATTGAGAAGACATATCAAGGTACCTATGATAAAAATTTAAGCTCTTGATTCACTATAATTATGGAGATACACTCTGTGGAAGATAGGGTTTGTGACCAGTCCTGAAGCTAGTCAATAAACAGGTGTTCCGGGTAAAACAGTCATAACTTCTTCATCGAGAATCCAAATGACATGGGACAAATTGCATTGGAAAGAGTACAAACTGTAGTTTCTTTTGTGAGAGTTTCAGAATCGGATGTTAAATATTGAGCGCGGGGCATTCTATGCAAGTTCACTCTCCTGAATAGACCAGAATTGAATAAAGTCTACCATTCTTTCTATAACTTCTTTTTGGGGAGGATTCAAGGAGTGAAAATTGGAGGAGTTTCAGAGAATACATTGAGTAATGTTATCTACAGGATCAAAGTACTCTAAGAATTGAAGAATTGCAGAAATTGAAGAAGTCTCAGGAAGCATTATCAGGTTATATGTGATGATTGGTTGATGGTGATGATTTAATGTGAAGTTCTATTATCTCTCGTATATTCTTGGGTGGAAGGAAGGGGCAAGGATGGAGAGTTCAACTCTCTCTTGATATTGGAGGATTGTATCGTCCTCTTGGAGGTTTATCCCTCCCTTTACACTTGGAAGTTGTAGCTACCTTTGGAAGTCATTGCTTCCCTTGAAAAATAACTAGTGATTATTTCTCATATATTGTGCATGGTGTATTGTGGTGTATTGGTGTAACTCTTATACTATTGTTCATTTCTCATTGGATATACTTGAATGGTTTAAGTATAAGTTGAAAAAGGTTATAAATTGTACTTGATACTGATTCACCCCCCTCTCAGTATCAACAACAAAGATATGTCAAGTACACAATGATCATGAGTTGGTACAAGTATTACATTATGAAAAAAAATAGAATCCAACTCATGAGGATGGACAAGAGCACCAAAATCGTGACAAAATTGGCATGTGCATCCAGAGGCTTCATCCACCCATCTTTGAATGAAGCTACAATATGATAATGATGGTTCATCCTTGCTCCAAACAAGGTCTTCATGATGCAAATCTTGCATCTCATAAGGCTGATCCACATACTTTAATAGATGGCCTCATTGGCTTTCATGTATAATATCACTCTTCAAGGCTTGATATGGCACCATAATAAATATGAAAAATACCTCATGGTTTCCCAACAAATATGTAGATGAAAAATGAGGTGTAAATTCAAATCTTGAGAAAAAAATGTTCTCCCAACTTAGGGCTTGTTTCCCCTCTATATGTGGCTGAAAATTCTTTCAAGAAGCCACAAATTGAAAAACACTTTTGCTCCATAGATATTCTCAGCACCAAAAACATTTTTCCTAGTTGTATTTTCAATGATATATTGAGGAAAATGTGAAGAAAAAGATGGCTATAAATTGTTTCTACAAAATCCTTGTCGCCTTATGTAAATTACAGCCCCAAAAGAGTACTCTAATATTGATTTTACGCATGCATATTCACAAAAATTTGAACATAATGATGGCTGATTTTTTTTTAATTTTCACCATCACAAATAGCCCTAAATGATGAAAAGAATATGCATCATACCCCATAGAATATGGTTGAAAATTTCCATGAGAAATCTGTAATGAATCAGCACTAGATGTTTGAAACAAATCTACAGAAACATCTTCCCCATGTTGCCAAAAATTTGCGTCAGTAGTGTACATAGATGGTTGGAAGTGATCATGAAAATTTTCTGAATTTTCCTCTAACATATTGGGCTGTCAAAAAGCTTCAAAATATACACTTTATTCACTAGAGGTGTCATAGATAGGGTCTCCTTAAAATTTCTGATAATCCCTAGTCAAATCATGACCAAATTTCTGAAAATGCATATGCATAACAAAATATCCTTGGATGTGCATATCTTCATTAAATGTATAAGAAAACATATTCTCAAATACATCTTCACTTGAGGTATTTTATTTGAATTAATTCTCCACAAAATCACAACAATAAATATTGCCAAATTTATAATTTTGAGAATATCTAAGACTTACCAAACATTCATCTTCATGAGGTAGAGTGCTCTCACCAATCAGGTCATTTTCATGGGATTGATCTTCAACATGATGTGCTTCATCAATGTGTTCTTCAAGTTCTCGATGACTTCATCCATCAGCTTCTTATCCATGCTCTTGGTCTTCAATGGAGTCTTGAGGCAGCTCTTGCTCTAGCATGGAAACATGAGGAAACTCTTTATCAATATTCTCTTCATGTGCTTGATCATTGATAGGATCATGAGATGATTCTTCATATTCATGAAGGGTTTCCTTAAGGTCTTCAATAATCTCCTCATACTTTTGATAATGATGACCCCAACACTTGAGGAAGACTTGTATCAAACTTGCAAAATTCGATATTTTCTTGGGGCCACTACAATACTTGATCCAACTCTTTGGATATCCTTCCAAGGAATGTACAAATAATCTTATTAGTAAATATTTATGAATTACATGGATATTTGAAAAAAAATTCAAGAGTGATGTGATTTTTTGAGTAGCAATATAAGAATTACCATCAAACTTTAGAACATTCTCCACCCATTTTGGAGGGAGCTTATTTGGGTACCCATGAATTTTGTCAACATCAAAGGAGGATAGAATTCATGAAATTCCCATGGCACCATATTTCTTCACTTAAAATGCAACTTGATATGAAATCTAAAAATAAGGGATGATACCTCATACCAAGCATGTATGGAGTCACCAAGGTGAATCTTAAATTCCTTCACAATGTTTATTGCTTCATCCTACAAGCAAAAGGTCAAAAACATGCAAGGAACAAGGACTGTTTTCCTCCAATGGAGTCACCAATATGAGTAAACTAAATAATTATTTGATTCGTACTCATCAAAAGGTTGAAGCATAGACTTTTGATAACTAAGGAAAATGTTTTCTCCCCTACAGTGGAACCAAAATGTTATCTCACAGACTTGCAACCCTAGTCCAAATCCCTCACAAGATACTAAGGTTGAGTGTAAGATGGAAGTATTTCCACTATCACCTAGACAAATAATTCCCTCTTCTTAGTGTGGAACAATCCCAACACAAGGGAGGCTTCCCTAGTAACACTTAGAGTTCCTAAGGTAGGACAAGTCAAGGCTAAGGTAACCTATGTTTTTTTTTTTTTACTAGGGAAATCAGCAACTAGTCAGGAACATACTCGCATGACATGTGATTGTGTTATCTGAATACTACCACTATAACCCTATGCATGCCAATGTGTCTCATCATGTGGCACACAAGGAGATTCGAGGGTTTTGAATCGAACTTCACATAATGGAGTGCCTTAACAATACACTCCATCATTGACTATTCTACACCCCGGGGGCTAAGGTAACTTATGTTACTACCCAATTATAACCAAATTAGAATGATAAGAGATTTCAATATCAAGTTTATTAATTAAGGTAAATTTTAGGTTTAAGTTAAGAGTTCTTTTAGACAAGTTTGGGGGTCTTATGAAATGATTATCAAGTGTATTTATTTCCAAAACAATGAATCAAATTTCTTTATTAAATGCATAATATAGGGAATCAAGATAAACTTTACAAAATAAATTATTTCCAACTCAAATTATGCAAAATATACCAAGACATCTAGGATTTATGGATGAAGTCTTAAGGGTAAGCTACAAAATTTCATATCTACTTGAAATAAAAAGGAATTTTTTTTTTATTTATTTAAGATTATCTAGAAAAAATGAATAGACTAGTGCCTAGCTTATTGATTGGGCATATGGGGTCAACTAAGGCTCCTCTGAAGAAATTGTAAGTGAAACTATATTGATAGTTAGGGTTGTCCACTTCAAACCATACCAAATCATTCTAGGAGCCTTACAATATTCAAGATGATCAAGGGGAATATCGTCCACTATAAATCCTCAAATAGTATTAAGAAGGGGCATGTCAAGAAAGGAAAATAGGGTGCACCACCAACATTAGAGAAGCAATACCACACTTAACAAATTTCAAAATAAATAACCACAAATATTTAAAGAGAACCACTTACTCATCAAATCAACACACAAGACCATTGATCGAACCATTGAACATCCATCCATATGCAAAGCATCCACATAGAAACAATCTCCAAGAGAACACTCTAATTAACCATCCATAGCTTGAAGAAAAAAGTACACAAATATTTTTCTCCACAAACTTCTAGCAACATTCACAATGAGAAGTGTTTCTCTTATATAGACAAGAGATCTGACAACCTTCTCAATACAAAATATTTTTTTCCTATATCTAGCCTAGAAAAACATAAAGAACCATTATCTCCTCAACTAACTATGGAGATATGGTCAATAATTCAATATAATATGAGGTGGTTATGCCACCTACACAAATATGTCCACAATGAGTGAGGAAGGAATCAAAAGGTCCTCAACAAACTCTTCAAACCAAGCTAACAACCTCAACAACAAAGATAACCAACTCAACTACCAAGTTTCCCTCCTCAAAATAGTGAAGGAAGTCACACATGTGGCATAAGTGGGATATCTAGAGTGGGAATCTCTATAAATGAGACTCAAAACATCGCTAGAACATCATACAAGTTGAAACATACCCCATAAAGTGTGAAAAATCCTCCATAAAAAGTGAAAATGACTCATCTCAACAATCTAGTAGCCTTATCACAGCTCCCAATGCAATCAGAAAGCTCAAGGAAAGATGTTACAACAATCCATTCAGTACACAATGCCCTAGGAAAGGCTCACATTTCCCAAGGAAGTCACAAATCATAAAGCATGTGTCATGGATCCCAAAGCAATCATGAATCCCAATGCAAGTACACAAATATCGAAGCATGTACACAAATCTTAATGAAACATAAATAATGAGTCATGTCAAAATGCAAGTGTCATTAGGTAGAGAAACATTTAAGTGTCATCTTATAACTTCACAAGAACTCATAAAATTCATACTATTTTCTAATTTAAAACATGGTGGGGACAACATCAACCCTTATTACATATGACAACCCCTAGGATAAGAAACAATTCCTAGGACACTAGGTAAGGAGCATGTGTTGTGATAGATGATGTGACCAGGTAGCTAAATTCATGAGTTGAATTGCATAGCCAAGTAAGGTTTGTCAAAGATATTCATCCATAAGATTGCCTTAAAATATGAGGGGGCACTTTGGCATTTGGTTACCTTTTCCGCATCATTATGTCTTACTACCCTATTTCTAGGATTGTTCTTTATTTATTAGTCCCTTTTATTTAGATATGCATTGTTAAGCATGGGACTTGGGGAATTGACCTCATAGCAAGGTGACATAGCTCAAGCTTTAATTTTGGCCTTTGTTTTTTACTTTGTTGAATCAACCTCAAGCGTATAGCTCTTAAGATGAGGCTTTTATCATGGGACTATGAAACATTAACCTTGTTATGTCATATGAATACCAGCCATGAGCAGGAAAATATAGAACAAAAAATATGGAAAGTGTTAAGTATGGTTTGGGATATGGATGGGCTACACCAACAGTGTCAACACTTATTTAAAGGATGACTATGATCCACCATGGAAAAACAAGGTAAATAAAATTAAATTAGAGTGTTGTGATCCATTATTAGTCTTAACCAATGTTCACCATTGTCATTACAATACATAAGACACTATCACCATGTATGAGCAATGAAATAAAATATGACATTGTACAATAAATCAAGTCTCATAAGCATAATCATCAATAAGAGTTAGCTGAGAAAATGTAGGGAGAATCTCTAGATAAATATCCATGGAAAAACATAGATCTCATATGTGGAGCCATTGATTGTGATGAAAATCATAAGTAGAAAAAATCATCTAGTTATCCCTACATGTCAGTGGATTGTTGGTTGTGGAGCCTGATTATATTCATGATTCAGAGGTTTTTTTTCCAACCGTGTTTATACCCCATGAAGACTTTTCACCCTAGAAGAATGTACACTCCTCCATGTAGGGGGGTTGCCCCCTCTACAGGGTCTGGGGGTCCATTCCCCCAGTTGGGGGCTCTAAGGGAAAGCGAGCCCCCGTCGGGGGTTCAATGGGAAGTGTTCCCTGATGGGGGTTTGGGGGCGAAGCCCCCGAAGAAAAAAACTCCTTGTAAATGAATATTGTAATTTCATTGTAAATCTGGACTGATCATTAGAAGGTCGCAGATCTGACGGTAGAAGTTGTGTTAGGTTTTTTTTTTCCTAGAAGGAAACCCTCTTTTATGAGGGAAATGTATTGTGTCTATGTAGCATCGCGAATATTATATTCTGAGTGAGGAGACTGTGAGAGAAAAAAGATGAAGTTACAGTAGGTTTGTTGTAGGTTGTATCCCTTCATTTACTGGATAATAATAAAGGAAGGACCTGGCAATTTCTCTGGTGGACATAGCCCACACTGGGTGAACCATGTATATTTGTGTCTCTATTGTATTATGTATATTTTGTGTTTTATTTCTACATTTGTTTTGTTTTATTGCTTCGTGATCTTGTTTTTCTAATAGGGATAACATCTAGCTCCAACATGGGGACCATGGATGATTTTAGGGGCTAAATTTCGCTCATGGGCTAATTTTCCATGGTTTTTCCAAAAACGAGATTTGCTATTTTAAAAATGATTCACCCAAATTCTATTGGATAAAACTATTTTACCTTAAAAATCGCCAAAATTTTATAAAAACTATATAAAATCCTTAGAAATTTAAATATTTTTACAAAACTATCCCCAAACATTTATAGTTGGCATATGAAGGATTAGTAAGATTCGCCAAGGTTTCTACATTTTAAAATAAATTTCCATCCTTAAAATCATCCCTAATGGGGACATGTTCTCAAGGTAGACTACATGAGAACCTCAGAAGTCTCTAGAACTCTAAGACATGCACTTTGTATCCAATGTCAAGTCATGCTAATTCTTAACCACAAAAACATCAGTAACAATAAGGCAAGGAAAGAGGGCCACACTGGTTTAGAAAACCAAAGGAAATGTGACAAAAATCCTTTATTCCAATTTTTTTTAGACAAGGAAAAATAAAATAGACTAACTAATGAGGCATGATGTCAAGAAATAATTTCTAAAGAAATAAAGTAGTGAAAAAAAGTCAAACAAGATGCATAGAAGAAAACAAACAACCAATATACTACTTCTAAGAAGCTTATTCATCCTCCTCTATGCTCTTCAAGATATTATTTCTCCTACACCTACTCTTCTTGCCATAAGAAAAGAAAATGTTCGGTATAACCACACAACCAATTAAGCCAAGCGAGCACTACATCAACATCAAGAGGTTTATCCTTGTGTTTGGCTATGAGCCAAAACAAGGATATGTCAAGTACACAATGGTCATGAGTTGGTACAAATATTACATTATGACAAAAAATATAATCCAAATCGTGAAGATGGACAAGAGCACCAAAATCATATCAACATTGGCATGTTCATCCACAAGCTTCATCCACCCATCTTTGAATGAGGTTACAATATGACAATGATGGCTCATCATTGCTCCTAACAAGGTCTTCATGATGCTACCCTTGCATCTCATAAAGCTAATACACATACTTTAATATATAGTCTCCTTGGATTTCATATATAATATATCTCCTCAAGGCTTGAGATGGCACCACAAGAAATCTAAAAAATACCTCGCAGCTTCCCAACAAAGATGTAGATGAAAAATGAGGTGTAAATTCAAATCTTGAGAAGAAAATTTGCTCCAAAATTAGGGCTTGTTGCCCTTCTATACATGGCTGGAAATTCTAACAACGATCCAAATATTGAAAACACTTTTGCTCCATAGATATTTCAGCACCAAAAACATATTTTCCAACTGAATCTTCAAAGACATATTGAGGAAAGATAAGAAAAAGATGGCTGGAAATTACTGCTACGAAATACTTGCTTCCCTATGTAAATTACAGCCCCAAAAGAGTACTCTACTGTTGATTTTATGTATTCATATTCACCAAAATCTAAACCTAAGGGTGGCTGAAATCTTTCTGAATTTTTACCATCACAAAACATCTCTAAATGCTAAAAATAATGTCATCGTACCCCATAGAATACGGCTAGAAATTGTCATGAGAAATTTTTAATAAATCATCCATGGATGGTTGAAATAAAATTGTAAACATGTGGTCCACATATTTCCAAAAATTTGCATCATTAGTGTACATATATGGCTAGAAATGATAATGAAAATTTTATGAATTTGCCTCTAATATATTAGGCTATACAAAGGCTTCAAAATCTGCACTTTCTTCACTAGAAGTATCGTAGATAGGGTCTCCTAAAATTTTCCAATAATCCCTACTCAAATCATGACCAATTTCTGAAAATGCATATCTATATCTATAACATATTCTTGGCTACACTGATCTTCATTAAATGGAGAAGAAAATATATTCTCAAATCCACCATCACTTGAGGGTTTTTCTTCAAATTCATTCTCCTCAAAATCACAACAATAAATATCACCAAATCCATAATGGAGTCACCAAGATTGGTAAAATAAATAAGGCTTTGATTCATACTCATCAAAAGGTTGAAGCGTAGACATTTGATAACTAGTGAAAAGACTTTATCCCTAGTATTGAAACCAAAATGTTATCATGCAAACTTTCACCCCTAGTCTAAATCCCTCACGAGATACTAAGGTTGACTGTAAGATGGAAGTGTTTCCACTGTCACCTAGACAACTATTTCCCCCTTTTTAGTGTGAAAAAATCCCGACACAAGGGAGGATTCCCTAGTAGCACTTAGAGTTCCTAAGACAATACAAGTCAAGGCTAAGGTCACATATGTTACTACCTAATTATAACCAACTTAGAATGATAAGGGGGTTGAAGATCAAATTTATTAATTAAGGTAACTTCTAGATTTAAGTTAAGAGTTATTTTAGACAAGTTTGGGGGTCTTATGAAATGATTATCAAGTGTATTTATTCCCAAAACATGAAATATACTCTTTTTTACTATAAAAAATGTTTAAAGATGCATGATATTATAACATGAACAAGCAAATAAAAACAGTGATCCTTGACCCGTAAAACAAATGTGAATATGTGGTTTTATTAGGCTAAAGCAAGAATTAATAAACCTGAAATTGAATGCAACTTATAAATCTAAAGATGAAAGGCACATAACAGCCACTAATAATGCATTGATTTTCTCTATTAAATGCATAAATATAGGGCATCGAGATAAAATTTGAAAAATAAATTATTTCCAATTCAAACCATGAAAAATATACCTAGACGTCTAGGGTTTGTGGCTGAAATTTTAAGGGTAAGCTACAAAATTTCAGATTTACTTTATAATAATAATAATTAGATTTTTTATTTAAGATTGACTAAAAAAATGAATATAATAGTGGTTAGCTTATTGATTGGTCATATGGGGTCAACAAAGGACTCTCTTGAGAAATTGTAAGTGAAGTTAGATTAATAGTTAGGGTTGACCACTTCAAACCCTACCAAATCGTCCTAGTAGCCTTACAAGCTTCAAGATGATCAAGGAGAAGATCCTTCACTAGAAATCCTCCATGATCTGGATTGCAAAGGAACAAATTGAAAGGAAATAAAATAAATGGAGCACACACACATAGAAATATAGCATAGAGCACAATAATATAATGAAAACTTGACTTCTATTAATGAATAAAATAATAGAATATTGTAGAACACAAACTGGTTAGAATGGTGGTAGCTTATCTTTAATGAGGGAGAGATGTCAACTACTCTCATTTGCAAAAGCTATTACAAGAGGTCGAAATAATAGCCTTTTAACATAAAGCAATAACCGTAAAGGTCCAAAACCCTAACCCTAAGAGGTGAAGTGCCTAAATGTTTGTTGGGCCCGAGGTGGTTAGTTGATATGTCAACTTCTTGGGCGCGCAAATTTTGCACATAATATTTGTTTGAGGTGTGCAATATCTCATTAGAAAGATCTAACTAAGAACCATAATTTGTGGCATGGTTTAGGTTTTTCTTTGACAAACCTAGGCCCTTGAACTTCCCAAAAAACATCATTTAGGGCCTCAAAACGACCCTGGAAGTTTAGGACCCAAAAAATCATAACAAAACTTCTCGTTGGAAATATCTAACTAACAATCATGTTGAGTCGGTGGAAGAGGTGGGTGGTCGCCGATATCCACCTGGATCAATCCTTCCCCCTTAAGAATCAATGGTCCCCATTGCATCAAGTTCTCGTGGTAGATGGGGAAACGTTTGTTGAATCTAAACCTTGGTGAGCCACTTTCTTTGGTGAATAAGTTGTTCTGCTTTGATAACCCGACAGAGTTGTATGTTTAGTTGACAGGTTCCCTTCATCTTGTTGTCCATGATCCATTCCACTATAAATTTCTCAATGCAGTCAATATTGATTTTTGTAGGGGGGAATTTCTCAACCACCTCTAAGGTGTCCAGTAGAGGTGGGAAATATGGTCGAAGCATACGTTAAATACTAGGTGCAAGCCAAGGAAAGGAGGAATACTCATTTCGAAATATTTTTTTCCCATGAACTTTGTGATGGTGTAAGGTCCATATCAGAGTGATATGAGCTTGACGTGGGGGTTTGTGAGGAATTTTTTCTGCAAATGCAACCACACCTTGTCACCATCATGAAACTTGTGTGGAACGTGATGCTAGTCATGTCACTACTTGTGTTTGGCATTGTCCGTATGCAATATATCATGAACCTGTTGTTGGAGGTGCTAGATCTATTCAATAAATTTGGTTTCTCTATATGTCTTGGTCTGAGCATGGGAGGACTATGTTGATGAATATGTAATGGGTAGAGCTACATCAATAAGGTATAATGGCTAGAACCCCGAGAACACCTGAAAAGGGTAGTGGCTAATAGAACTATGGAGGGATCTACTATATCTATGTTGAGCATATGGGAGGCTCTCATCCCATGTATGTGGATGCTTGGAGTTGTACATGTGTAGGATATGCATAATCATCATGTTGACCACTTCGTCTTCCCATCTATTTGTGTTACAGAAAACTAAGTCCCATGGCTATGGGTCAGTTCTACAACAAAGTGATACCCTAAAAGACCACTCTCAGACTAAAATCAAGAAGTTAATTAAAATTAAGTACTTTGCAATAACTAACTTCCATGGGAAAGAGAAGAGAACAAACCTAGATTCCAATGTTTGATGTCAATCCTGCTCAAATACTTCTACTCCATAATTATTTCACAATGTTCCTCTGAAACCTCCTACAAACAATGAGACAAGAAAATGAAAATAGGTAGTTATCTGCTAACTAACTAGACATGATCATTTCAATTTGCATAATAGATTCAAAATGAGATATAGATAATCCATTAAAATCATGAATCAACATATACAACTGGACAAGAATGAGATATCTTTTATTATGAACAGCATAAAATTTGGTTACAACTTGTAACTATTGTGGCACGGTCCCAAAACTAGGCTCCAAGTTCCTCCACCCAAGGCTAGAGATGATAGACAAGACCTCTAATACTTGGTACTCAAATAGGTCCAAGGAAGGGAGAATATTAATTACTGACAAGATAGGGAAAGCAAAACTTATGAAAACAAGGGTTTTCAGATGGGAAGTACAATCTCAAAAGAGACGGGAAAAGGGAACTTGTAGGATGTAGTATACCTAGGGAGATAATATGGGGTACCTAGGGAGGTACCCAATGGTAATGTGGTTATGTATTATTAGTGGAAGTCATTTAATATATGAGAATGTGATCATTCAATGTAAGGTGGACTAGGTCCACTATATTAATAAAGATCCACTATGGTAGTTGGATGTAATAAATGTGAGAAGGATCTCTAGAAGGTTCCTAGGAGATAGAGAGAGATATATAAAGAAGTGTAAGCAATTTAATGAAGCATAGTGAAGAATATTGTGATTGTACAAGCAATGATTGCTTGAGGAGTTTTATCCTTCCATAAGGATTAATATATGGTGTTACCCTACCTCAAGGGTTTTGGATATTTCTTGTGTTCATGTTATGGTGAATGGTTTATGGTTTATTCTTGGTCTTATTGAAGTATATTTTCATATCTGGTATAGCAACTTAACAATTGGTATCAGAGCACTTTCTTTGGCCAAAGAAGGGAATAAATTTTTCCTCTTTTGCAGAAATTTTCTAGGGAAAAAAAAGAGGGTGGCACACTTCAGGTTCATATCTGAAGATTTAAGATATTAATTTGGAAAAAAAACATTGGGATTTGAATTCCTCTCGGAAAAATACCCTATTTCAAAAAAAACATCAGCCGAAACGGAGTCTGGGAAGTGAAGTTATGAACATTTTAAATTCAACAATTTTTCAGGGTTTTCCTGAAAAAGTCGTGATTTTCTGTCATAACTTATTGTTCTATTTTTTGGGTTTTTTCGTGACGGTTGCAACCGAAGAGTTCATATGGTGATCATATGGATATTTCCTCTCAAACCCTCAAATAAATTCTACAAATTACTGAAGCATTCAAATCTCAATTGTATGACACATTGGATGCCAAATTGGATGACTTTGTAGATGGCTTCACAAATGACCTCAATGATAGTTTTCGCAGTATTCAAGATTCATTGGATAACATGCAGGAGACATTTATTATGGTGGAAATAAGGGATGAATATAATCAATAAATATATGTTTGGTATGATTTGGAGGATGATTGCGATGATTGGTATATGGATAGTTGTCATTTTTGGGATAACAACCACTTTCATATTTTATTTGATGACTCTAATCCACCTTCTGTAGAGATCATCAATGTGACAAATCGGGAGCCAATGATTATTACCAGTGTCCATCCTACATATTCTACAATGGTATTATTCCTTCCAGATTCTGCTATGACCCTTTTTCCACTGTGTATGGATCTTCTTATTTGGATCCACATGATAGGTGTCAGTCTTTGGAGCATCATGTTGAGTTGGTTATTGGGTTCCAAAATATTCCACGGGGAGTTCACATGATCACTTGCACATGGGACCCGGGCTTACAATGGCGGTTGGACTACTTCAGCATGGTGGATTTTCTTTCTACATGGGACCTTGGTTCTCCAGTCTTCTTCAACATTATGGTCCACAATTATCCATGGGACCCTGGTATATGGTTGTACATCAAGCGTTGAGGACAACGCTTTCATAAGGGGGATGGAATGTTAGGTAGATAGAGAGGTAGTAGTGGGGGGACATAGGACCCATAGTGATAATAGTGGAGGCCATTCAATGTAAGGTGGACTAGGTCCACTATATTATTAAATAAGGCCCACTATGGTAGCTAGATATAATAAATGGGTAGTTAGATATAATAAATGTAAGAGGACTTCTTAGAAGGCTCTACTTATAGAATAATACTCCTCTAGAATGTTATTAGGTGATGGTAGAACTATATAAATGGGTTCAAGCAATGTAATGGGACATGAAGAAAATTATGGTATTGTGAGTTGTAGCTCAATAGGAGGATGCCCCCTCGAAGAGGCAAGTGAACAGGAGAGGATCCCTTCCATAATAGGATCCATTGTATGGTGTTTCCCTACCTCAAGGGTTTGGTAATAATAAAGTGTGGTTTCTTCTATATTGCTTTGTGGATCTATTGTGTATTCAGTATTTGCGGTGAGTGTATTTGTAGATCTGGTATAGGTACTTAACACTACAATGAAATTGTCAATGGAAAGATGCATTTCTCTGTTTTTTTTTTCCTTCACCCCAAGGCTCTAATTTGTACTCCTTTTTTATAGTTGGAGTAGTTGTGGATGGGCTACAAGAGGTCGGGAACCTCAGGAACCCATCAATCATGCCCGAAAAGTCAGGATTTATTATTTTATTTTTAGCCAAATAAACATGTATGTGGGTTTCTAACTAGTAAGGCACGTACGTACACAAGTTTCTTTAATGAGAGGCATGTACATCAAGAAAGATGGGGTTTTTTAGGTATTTTTTGGGAGGAAAAGGGGGATTTTGGTCTTTCAAGCAGGGAAAGGGATGTAACTGACACCAATGAGTCATCATAAGAATATGTGGTTTCAAATGACGCTATAACAGATTCCCCCTAATGTGTGAGGTCATAAGATCAAGTGATTTCCGAAATACATTACCAAGTGGTCATGAGATTTTGTATGGGCCTTGGTAGGAGTAGTTGAAGACCGATTCCAGAACATTTCCTACAACAGAAACTAATGAGATATACTCTTCCCAAGTTGGTCATACCCATGCTCAAGAGTGATATAATCACAGCCGCCAAATCATGTACATTGCAAATCCATGAGTAATGAAAGCATAATTGATGTCCATGGCCACAAAAAATGTACACAGTGGATCCATGTAATATATACAAGTAGCAAATGTATATCATAGCCACGAATGGATACATGGTGGAACTATGTCTCATAATCAAAATAGAGGATATTTGGAACCAATAGAGTGAACAAATTGATCCTCTACAAGTACCAATTTCGGGTGGTAAAACCAATACAAGTTGGGTAGGAGAACAAAAGAGGTGATGCTCGTAGTTCACTCAAGGTATTCAAAACAACTCGTCGCGGTACAAGTCTACACTATGTGAATAGATGTGTTGAATTTGAACACAGTGAGACGTTGTTTGATTGTTGATCGTTGATGTATACCATTAACAAATGTGAGACGAACCACTGATAATGATAATGGGTGTTAAGATACCTAGTAAAATCTAACAAGTGTGAATGAAGGAGTTGATGTCAAACACATAGTAGAATCTATTGATCAAGGGACATTGATGTATTCCCACTCTTAATAGTGAAGGAACTGCAAGCCCCAAGGTACTAAAAATGACTCTAGATCCCTATCCCAAAGCAAGATGTGTTGAAGTCGATAGGAAGAGATCCATTGAAAGGAAGGTATTAAGGAAACCTCCATCATCCATCACGAGGAGTAGAAAAAGGCCAAATATTTGGAAGGAATCAGACAAAAATATTGAAAGGACCAAACCGAGGTATGACTCCAATATGTACCAGATGGAATAGCACATGACAGAGACTCTCCGAATAGTATCCAATGATAAATACTACTGACAAAGATGAGGAATCCACCAATGGGGTCAAATGGAAACCAAGGTATCGCATGAATCCCCATGTGTGATAATGGTTGTTGACGTTAAACACAAGGGAAATCGCTTAGTTAGCGACCAATGATAGTTTGTCATCTATTGGGTGCAAGGTCACCTATCAATTATGTAAATAGGCCCAGGGTGAAATTCTAGGTCATACTCTTAGAGAAATGTGTCATAGTCGATAAGAGCAGACCTGCTAGAAAGAAGTCAATGGGAACCTTCTATACTAGCACGAGTAAAATACAAAGATATTTGTGAAACTAAGATATACTTGACACGAGGGAAGGCCGACTTGGAAATTCAAGGATTTTGCAAATTGGTTGACATAGGTTGAATTCCCTTGAACAGAAACACAACACAAAATGTGAATTTGGCAACATCAACTATAAACTAGGATACATCTGTGACACAAGAGGCATCAACAAATGCTCCATATGACTGTAAGAATAACCGATCGAAGGATATTATACTTAGAAAATGAGAAAAAAAAATGCCTCCTAAATCCATACTAAACCCAATAATGAGGTAAAGACTCATAAGATTGTGTTTTGTTCAAGGGCGACATAATATTTTCCATATAAAAAAACAAGACTCATTCCCATCCTTCTTTTTTATTGTTGTTTTTTTGTCTTTTTCATATTATAAAGCCTCGAAAGGAAGAAAACAATGTTATAGTACAAATGAGGAAACGAGCATCGCAGAAGAGAAAACTAGTTTCGTGTGCAAGGAACATACATATGCTCAATGCAAGGAAATGTGTGCAGGATATGGATGCTCGGGGAAATTTTCCTCTAGGGATAAAAGGTGTCAAGTCGCAAAGGCTAGTATTCCAGGGCTGGTAACTTTTTGAGAATGCATATACAATTGGCTATTTAACAGCAAGTTGAGGACGGCATTAGGCTTGAAAAGTGCAAGCAGTCAATATGAAATGCAAGTACAACACAACACACAAAAAAAATATTGAAAGCCCCGCAAGTAACTAGCTAGCAATAGATGATAAGAATATATGAAGCTTCAACGCAAAGTCGTGATGGGACTAAATAGGGCTTCAAAGCCTACAGAAAAACTGCAGCATGGGTGCCAAATGTTGAAATATTGTAACTGCAAAGTATATTCTACTTATTATTGAGTTATTATCTTATAGATCAATCCCCTTTTGTGGATTGATCATGTAGGGACTTATGTATGACAAAATCCCCTTTTGTGGATTGGTCANCATGGGTGCCAAATGTTGAAATATTGTAACTGCAAAGTATATTCTACTTATTATTGAGTTATTATCTTATAGATCAATCCCCTTTTGTGGATTGATCATGTAGGGACTTATGTATGACAAAATCCCCTTTTGTGGATTGGTCAAACCCTAATTATATGATGTTAATTGAGAAGTCGGCCCCTAGGGATAATTAAAGTGTTTTTAGCCACTAAGTGAAGAAGTCGGCCCTGCTTGATGAAGAGACACAACCGAGCGCTCCTCGGCTAGTATAAATAAGAGAGGCTAGTGCCTCATTCACTCACTCACTCAGCCACTCATCTAGTGTGCAAGTTTTGGAGATAGTTGCAGTTGCCAGAAGAAGGAGAGAGAGGTTCATGCTCAGTCTTGGTTATTCTTGGTGGTTTTGTATATTTTATTGGCCTTGTATTGGTAATCTATATTACGGAAGTTTTTGTTGGGTTTTCTCCCCCATGAGGGTTTCCCAGGATAAAATGTTGTGTACCTTGTGATTGTGTTTCTCTCAAAAATCTTGCTTATGCTATTATTGTCTAGTAAATTGAAAAGAACTTAATAGCAGCTCTAAATTTAACGTGGTTTCAAAGCTAAACTGAGTAGAGCACCTTTCACTGGGTAACTAAAAACGTCATTATTGTCGTACAAGAAATTTAGGACTTTTTATTGGAAGAGAATTTCAACCTAAAAATCATCTAGGGAAGTGTGCCCTAGACTAGCGAACTCATTGGAAGCTTGAGCACACCTTTTCAGTGGCCATAGCCTCTAGAAAGTCAAATGCTATTTTTTATTAGTACTAGAAAACCAAAAAAATAGAAAAACCAAGAAACCAGTACTAGTACCAGAAGTACCAGTCCAGAGTTGCACAGGTCTAATTTCAAGGGGAAAAATTTGGATTTTTTGAAATCAGACTGCTCCAGCTTACTCACCTCAACCTAGCGCATCTAGTCCCTGGATAAGAATTCCAAAATTTGAAAGACGAAAAATTTAGGGTTTCCTCATAAATCCCTAAGTTGCAGTTGCAATACCAGTTACAGTTACAGTTGTAGTGTCAGTTCCTTCATACCAGTTGCAGTGCCAGTACCAGTTGCAGCAAAAGTTTTTGTGGAGTTTTGGGACTGTTGTTTGATTGCACCTTACCCTAGAAAGACATTGTTAGATGTATGTACTTATATATGGTTAAAATGTATTTTTATTCTAAAAGGGTACTTGTAGGAGAAAGTATCTATTGACAATCATAGATCCAGAAGGATCTCAGATCCAACTCATTCATAGGAATAATGCACCCCAGGTTTGATCATTTTGATATGCATATATTTGTTATGACATTATTTTGACATCTATGGTGTATGTTGAAACTATTACCATCATACTAACCCTTGGTCAAAATTAAAGTCAAGGTATTAGAATGAGATTAGAGTTTATTCTCTAACTTAGATTTATGTCAAGATAGCATATTGTCTTAGTACAGAGTACAGGTTGAATAAATCACTTGTCATCTTGAATGAAGGAGACTTGGAAGAAAAGCAACACACTCATTCTTGAGGACAAGACTCCAGGTTCCAGGTTTGATTGATTAAGTTGATAAGATTCAAAGTTGCACAAGACAATTTTGATAACTACCTCATTACAAGTAAACATTATAGTTGAGGTAGCAGTCTTTGAAAAGTATTATACCTGGTAGCATGTGAGCGTATTGAGATAAATGATTATTATAATCATTTACCAGATACAACTAAAATCTCCTCTAGGAGAAACTTCTTGTTTTGGTTCCAGGTTTGATCACAACACTAGAAGAGTGTTAATCTCATTTTGTATTGTATTTCTTACTTTTAATCTTTGTTTCAGGCAAGTCACAAGTGATAGCTATAAAGGAGCTATTGTGACGATTATCTATGCTATTATTATCAAAAGAGTAGTATTCTTGCTTGTTTTTTTGTTGACCTTGTTTCAGGCCACAAGTGATAACCTTGAGGAAGATATAGTGACGGTTGCAAGAGGCAACATACTAGACGAGACATGAAGCAGATTATGTACATGATCGTATACATTCATGTACCAAAGAAGATGAAGAAGAAGTTATTTTTGAGATCCAAAGTATCTCATATGGAGATTGATTGTAAAGAGTAGAAGGATCCAAATATGATCGAACATTAGAACAAGAACTCACGGTAGACTTGTTGAAAGGATAATGAAGCCACCTTGACAAAAAGCAGAATTCACTTGAAGTCTGACTCGTCCTTTTAAGACTTGGTATTCAACATAAAGTATACCTTGTAGAGATTATGAAGTCCTTGTAGACTCAAAAGAAATCAAGAACAGAGTGAGTCTAATCTCATAAAGGATCAGATGGGAAAAGGAAACATCTTCTAGGACTGGGAGACAAGATTCCATAAGTTGAGAAGACTATATTGTAGCTTCAAGGACATATTAAATCTCTTGGGAATATTTCCTTGTTTCAGTAACAGAGAAGGAAGCCAGTCAGAAGGACTGGGATATGGATTTTTCCTAAGACGAGAAAGGAAGTCAGTGGTAATTTCCAAAATTGATCTAAGAAATCAAGCATGTTGCAGATAAAAGTATAAATATGTACAAAACCTTACTTGTGTCCAATGGATTCTCCCAGCAAGAGGGAGAAGACTATGAGGAGACACTTAATCTAGTAATCGAAGAAATAGTTTCAGTATTTGAAGACAACCAAAACAACCATGACTCATATACAGTATGATATGTACGGGGGGGAATCCCCATATTTAAAATTGAGTGGTAGTTGGTGCAGTACATCATTCAGGCCACGGAGACATGACTACAATAGAAGATAGAGTTGCCTCAATAAAAGAAGAAGAGTTATTTTTAGTATCAGTTATTGATCTACTCTCAGTTTCAGATGAAGTTGTTGTCGTAATAGAGTAAAGGAACTACTCTCATATTTCAGTAGCTACATTGATTCTCAGCTTCAGAGAAGTTGCAAGTGTAGAGTCCCAGTCCCAGAGGAATAGTTGCAGAGAGAGTAGAAGACATACTCTTAGATAGTGAGACAGATAGTGCTTTGTAGAAATCGCATAGAGATAGCACATGATTGTGCATATTAATTTGAAGATGAGCAAGTGTACCAGGTTGGTACAATGAGATGTGAAAATTTGGTTTCGAAATACAAGACAAAGAAACTCATGTCTAGAAGTTGAAGCAAGCTACAGGAGCTTAGTATGGCAAGAATTGACAGTTTTCCGATGAGCTTGGGATTTACCAAGAGTAAAGATAATCCCAATATTTACTTGAATATTGTGGATGATGGACCAGTTATATTGTTGCTACATATGGATGACTTATTCTTGACATGTGAAGAGAAGCTCATCACAGATTGTAAGAAGAAGCTCGTTGCATAATTTCAGATGAAAGACCTAGGCCTGATGCATTATTTCTTAGGTCTTGAAGTTTGGAAGATCTCGGAGAATATCTTCCTTAACTAAGGGAAGTATGCAGCTAAAATCTTGAAGAGGTTTGATATGTTGGAATGTAAATCCATGAACACGGCCATGGAAACAAATTTGAAGCTCCTGGTTGATACTTCGTTAGAATTGGTTGATGCTACATTGTACAGACAAATCATTTTATTGTTGATGTATCTAATGAATATCGGGCCAGATATATGTTTTGTTGTGAACACCTTGAGTCAGTATCTGGTAGAGCCCAAATGTGTTCACCTTGTTGCTGAAAAAAATGTGATGAGATACCTTAAGGGTACGTTGGACTTTGGTCTATGTTATAATGGAGATCATGACTTCAGACTGGTTGGTTATACTAATTCAGATTGGGTTGGAAGTGTTTCTAATAGAAACAGCACTTAGGGATGTTGTTTCAGTCTGGGGTCAGCCATGAATTCATGTTAGAGTAGGAAGCAATCCAATATTTCTCTCAACACGGCAGAAGTGGAATACATTGTTGCATGTTCCGCTAGTTGTGAAGCCATATGGCTTCGAAAGTTGTTGACAGATCTATTCGATCTAGAGATGGAAGACACCATGATTCTATGTGATAACCAGAGTTGCACAAAGATGACGAAGAACCAAATTTTCCATGATAAGTCGAAGCACATAGAAATCTGGTATCACTACATTCATGACATGATGCATATGGGAGTTGTAAAGATCCACTATGTTGGCACAAATGAGCAGGTTGTAGATGTGTTGACCAAGCCTTTGTCCCATGTAAAGTTTGAATATTTTCAAGACAAGCTTGGTATAGTCCAAAAGGACATCCCTTGAAAGGGGGAGTGATGTTGATGATACTATGGTATCATAACCAATAGAGGGTAGCTCAATTAGGATTTTATATCCTAGGGGACTGATCATCCCTGGACATATCCCAAAGGTTCGGTAAGGATGGTCTATCAGAGTACCTATTCATGTATATGCCAGTTGTGGTGAGTAGTGGTAGCTATGTTAGGATTTTTATAATCCTAGGGAATCTTATGATTCCTTAGCAGATCCTGAAGGTATGGTAAGGATGGTCTGTCAGAGTACCACGTGGTAGCTTCGTTAGGATTTTATATCCTAGGGAATCTTATGATTCATGGGCAGATCCCTAGGGACTCTCAGAGTACCACAAAATTTTGTTGTTACACCTGTCTCATTTTGTTGCTATATGATGATGATGTTGTTTCTCCAGCCTTGTGTTGTGATGTTGTTGTTGCTCTAGCCTAGTGTTGTGATGATGTTGTTATCTCAGCCTCGTGTCGATGATGTTGATTATGTTGTTATCTCAACCTCGTGTTGATGATGTTTTTGTCTCAGCCTTGTGTTGTTGATGTTGCTCCAGCCTCGTGTTGTTGATGTTGCTCCAGCCTCGTGTTGTTGATGTTGGTGTACCAGCCTCATGTTAGTGATATTATTATTCTAGCTTCATGGTATTGATGTTGATGCTTCAACTTCATGTTGAATATGATGGTGATGATGCTACTTCAACTTCATACTGAAGATGATGATGATGATGCTACTTCAGCTTCATGCTGAAGATGATGATGATGTTGCTACTTCAGCATCATGTTGAAGGTGTTGATGATGATGTGTCAGTCTTGTATTGATTGATGATGTTGTATTAGTGTTATACTAATTGATGTTGATGCAAAGAATAATGATGATGATGTTATTCCAGCTCCATGTTGTGAATGATGATGATAATGTTATTTCAGCTCCATGTTGTGAATGATGATGATGATACTATTGCAGCTCCATGTTGTGAATGATGGTTTTATTGATGATGAGAAAAATTTATGATGATTTATAGATATGTCAGTCAGTGTTCCAGATGTTGATGATTTTGTTGCCCTCTCTCTCTCCTAATGATGTTGTAGAATACCCTTCTTGTTAAGGGGGAGTGTTGAAATATTGTAAATGTGAAGTATATTCTACTTATTATTGAGTTATTATCTTATAGATCAATCCCCTTTTGTGGATTGATCACGTTGGGACTTATGTATGATCAAATCCCCTTTTATGGATTGGTCAAATCTTAATTATATGATGTTAATTGAGAAGTCAGCTCCTAGGGATAATTAAAGTGGTTTTAGCCACTAAGTGAAGAAGTCAACCCTACTTGATGAAGAGACACAACTCGAGTGCTCCTCATATAGTATAAATAAGAGAGGCTAGCATATCATTCACTCACTCACTTAGCCACTCGTCTAGTGCGCAAGTTTTGGAGATAGCAGCAATTTCCAGAAGAAGGAGAGAGAAGTGCATGCTCAGTCTTGGTTATTCTTGGTGGTTTTGTCTTTTGTCTTGGCATTGTTTTGGAAATCTGTATTAAGGAAGTTTATGATGGGTTTTCTCCCCCATGAGGATTTCCCAGGATAAAATTATGTGTACCTTGTGATTGTGTTTCTCTCAATGATCTTGATTATGTTATTATTGTCTAGTAAATTGAAAAGAACTTAATAGCAACTCTAAATTTAACACCAAAATGGCTAGTGAGGTACTAACTACGACACCCATGAAGAGGTAAGCTCTACCATTTTTAAATGACACCTTTAGAGAAACTTGAAGGTATAACGTCGCAACGAATGGGGTTGACCCTATGGAAAATATGTGATCGATACGGATAAATACATTATGTAGGTGAAACCTACCCTACATGCCAATAAGGAGCACGATACCTACCAAAAAAGTTGAAAAAATGCCACCATATATAACATCTATGAGAAAAAAAAAACACCTCTAAAGGAAAACTACATAAAGAAAACATCTCCTAGGCATTTTCATTAGTCTAAACAACATAAGAATGTTAAAAGGGGAGTAAAAACCATATCAAAAGTGGGAAAATTAGTTAAAATAGGTGAAAAACACATCCTTTACCATGTTATTTGAATTTTTACCATTTGGAGCCCTTTTTACCTTTCAACCTTCCGAGGACTGGTACAGGATGCACAGAGCTCAAAATTCGACACTGCTTGAACCAGGTAAGAGAGCATTCTCTCCACTCCATTTTCATCCCAGACTTTATATATTTTAGTGAATTTTTGAGTGTTTAAATTGTTTTTTAAGGTTGTGCAGACATGTACGCGGATTTATTTTACATGAGCCATGTACCTACACGACTATCATAATTGAAAGTTGCATACATCTACGCAAAACCCCAAAATTAAAATATCTAACTCAAAAACCTTGAAATGCTTGCAGGATGGTGATTGAATGGAGGGAAAGGGAGCATGGGGATGTTAATAATGAGGTCATGGATTACCCGGAGGCTCAAAAATCCCTCCAACGATGTGGATTTTACAAGTTCTTCCATTGTAACGGGATTAGGGCACAACAAAGATTGCTTGAAACATTGATAGATTATTGGGAGCCTGAAGCAGATGATTTCATGATTAGGGGACAATCGTTGAAGATTGAGACCGAGGATATGTATTTTCTTATTGGAATATCCCGTCAAGGTGATATAGTGAACTTAAAAGGTAATTTTCCATTGGTATAACAATCAATGAATACATTGCTCTGTATTTCTTGGCTCACATAGAGAAAGTTGGGAGTCAACTCCCAATAAAACAGATTAGGAGCCTTAGTCTTAAAATCATGGTGTTGACGATTTCCCAGATTATAGGATCAACACCACAACATTAGGCTTCAAGAGTGATGATGTTTTATGCAAGATAATTATTGTGGCCTATATTATATGATTGGAGTACCTCACTATTAACGTGCATGAAGGCCCAGTTAACCGGATGCAAGCAAGGCAAGACGAAGAACCTCCTGTGTGATTTTATCTTTGAGAGAGTCTCGATGTTGGGTTTTTGGGTGGACATCCATCCTCATTACATTCGATATGGTGCAATGGAGAGATGGATGAAGGTACTCCCAAGGCAAGGAGGAGGTTATTTGGGAGATCCCCGGGACAACACATATTTTTCTTGTTGATCACGCCAAGTTGTTGAGATAGAGGACTATCCTTATGCAGGGATAGACTATCGCAATGATCTAGAGATGCCCATTCCTCCTGGCAGTGCCTACGGAGATATTGGTAAAAAATGTTTTTTAATTATTTGATTTTTATATTTTATGATTTCAAGAAGCAAATATTTTTGCTATAGATCGAGATAATAATGTGATTGTTTGATCATACAAATAGGGATCGAGGTGACCTGAGGGATTTTCTTCTGCATGTCGAGGCGACCTAAGGGATTTCCTCTACGTGGCCAATGTGGTCATGATGGCCAACCATGTGGATATATCAATTGAGTACTAGATAATTTCAAAAGGAATCTGGACAGATTGGTACACCCAGTCCCAATGATATGGATTGAAGATTTACCAGAGCAGATGCAGCAACATGTAGTTGGGGTGCCACGAGCATGGGTACAGCTCTTTCGGCATCTAGCCAACGCTATGGTGTGCTATGAGAGACATGTTGAGGTGAGGGAAGGGCCCTCAAGACCATGATTATGAGATCATGTATATTTTTGTATTATCGATCCTTAGAGAAGGACAATCGAGGCTAGAAAAGGTTTTTTTGTAACATGATCCACTTTTTGTACTTAATGAACATCGATGATGATATATACAGATGATATTTTTGCATATTATTTTATTATATACATGTATGATTTTTTCTACTTCTGATTTAATGTGAATGATATAAGTGTTAATCTAACACGTAGTTAGAAAATGCATCACATAATGAATTTGAATTTCTTGGAACATGAACATAAGTAATGTAATCAAAATAATGCTCCAACAAATGTACCTGAAGCAAACAACGACGTAGCATAGGGTCACGAATACAAAATTCATCGTTTAGTTGAGATACTACCAACTGATCATCCAAACAAACTTCTTTGGAATGAATGCCATGTGCAATGGCATCATGAAGCAGTTCAACAACAACATTATATTTAGCCACATTATTAGTAGATGGGTTAAGACAAGCACCTCTGGAAGTTATCAATTGGTCTGTGGGTAAATAAATCAACCAAGAGGTGGAAGAAAGGTTCTGAGTGTGACGGCTATCACTATCAGTGAACCCTACAAACATTAAGGAATCATGTGACATCTGTGAACCAAGAAGAAGCACCATAAGCACCACTAATGCAACAAGAGATCTACACTACTATTAAGTACAACAATGTATAATAATTACAAAAGGAACGCTTAAGAATGAATGCATAAGCATAATACTTCTTAATTTAGAGCCCATTTATGAGCTCCAAAAGTCCATTCCCTTCAAAATCCTCCAACTCGTAGGGTCCTTTCTGCAGGGCACGTCTCACAATGTAAGGGCCCTGCCATAGTAGATTGAACTTGCCTACCCCCAAGGCAGATTTTTCCTTATCATAGACCAACACAATGTTGCTTTCAAAGAAGACCCTAGGGTGAAAGAACTTGTCACACTGACTCTTAACTCATTTCTTATTTTCTTCGTTTGTGGTGGCAGCATCACGAAGTTTCTTTTCAAGATGCTCCAAATGAACAAGGCATGCTTCTAAATCAGAAGAGTCGGGTAGAATATGTACGGTTGTCTTAAGAAAAGGTATTTCACATTCAATATGTAAGACTGCCTCCAATCCATGAATGAGTAGGAATGGCGAAAAACTAGTAGCAGTCTTAACCGCAATTCGGTATGCCCATAAAGTTAGGTAGAGCATAATGTGCCAGTTGGACTTACTCACATTGATGGTACATTGGAGAATGGTTTTGAGAGACTTATTGATAGCCTCAACTTGGCTATTCACTTGTAGGTAATATGAATATCAGTTCTCCTACCTAAAACCCATTTTCAATGTGAGCTCTGACATCATTATGTTCTAGAAGTGACTTTCATGGTTAGTGGCAATATCTTTCAGAAAACCAAACAGAGTAATGACCTAATTGAATATGAAAAGGATGGCAGTATCACCATCTCTTGAAGAGGTAGGCATGGCCTCCACCCACTTTGTGAAGTAATCGGCATCCACGATGATGTAATGATGCCCCCTAGTCGAAGGCAGATGGCATGTCATAAAATCAAGGCCCCACTTAGTAAAAGGGCCAACGGTGATGACTGGAAAAAGCATAGCATGATGTGCATGCATCTTACGAGTAAAAACATGACATTGATGAAATTTTTTTACCACCTCAATACAATATTTGAAGATCGTGGGCCAAAAATATCTGGCACGCAAGATTTTATAGGTTGTTTCCAACCAAGAGAGATGACCTCCACATGCTCCAATGTGACATTCATTCAAAATGAACTCTTCCTCTTCATGATTCATGCAACGATGTAAAATAGATTCTATACCATGGCGATACAACGTATCACCAATGATGAGATAGTTTTTTTCCTAGTGGCGAATGTGTTGTCGATCTTCTCTCGAATAATGTAGAGGGGACTTCAAGATATATAGATATAAGAATGTATCCATACCAAGGATCAGTAGAAGATATTAGGAAGATGGATCAATATGCAAACGAGTCCTCAAACGATTCTTATTTATCTTCCCTAGGAAACTCTCACATCAACTTCGCAAAAACAAGCAACTTTGGACTTTTTCGAAGCGAATTCTAAGTCAAATTCTTGCAAAATCACAATCTATTTGTTGTATTTCCCACCAATGATATGACAAGTTAATATATATTGGAAAGGATTAACATTTTCAATAACAGCAGTTTTACGGAGGAGAATGTAATGTTGGAGCCTCTAGACAGCATGGACTGTTGCCAAAGCTAGCTTCTCAACATACGAGTATCGCAACTTAGCATCGACCAAACCACTACTTAGGTAATAAATGATGTTCTAGACAAGCGCATAATCTTATTTTACTAAGACCATACCTACGTTCGATTCATACGTTGCTAGGTACAACAAGAAGCCATGAGTAAAATCGATAGAACTAAGGAGAGGGGAAGACAATAAATCCTTTTTCAATGCATCAAAATATCTTTGTGCATAAGTATCCCATTCAAATCGGACACATTTCTTCAAAAAACACATGAAACCATTAGTGATCTCAGCACAGTTAGCGGTAAAATGATGAAGGAAATTTGTTTTTCCTTAGAGACTCTGAAGTTGACAAATAGTACGTGGGGGAGGCAAATGAAATATTTCCTCAAAAATCAAAGAGTCCATAGTGATCCCTTAGTTTGAAATGATAAAACCTAGGAGATGCCCTGAAGTGACACAAAAATTGCATTTGTGCAGATTTAGCCAAATGCGATAATAATGGCATCTCTGGAACACACAACGGAGATGATCTAGATGATCAACTCTATGGTGAGAATGAGAAGCTATATCATACAAATATGCCTCAAAAATGTGTTTCATGTTGTGGAAAGAAAAATTCATGGTCCGTTGGAAAGTCGCCTCAACGTTTTTAAGACCAAAAGGCATTTTTTGGTATGCAAACATTCCCCAAGGACAAATAAATGTAGTTTTATGTTGGTCCTCGGGTTTAATTTGGATTTTATTGTAGCCAGAGAATCCATATATAACGGAGAAGATATCATTGCCTACACATTCATCGACAATTTGATCAATAAACAATGTCGAGAAGTTGTCCTTAGGACAATCCTTATTCAAATCCCTGAAATCCATACACACGGATGGTTCCTTGCTTCTTGTCAACCGGAACAGGGTTCAAAACCCATTCTATCAGTGGAATCGGATATATGAAACCCACTTTGAGGAGCTTCTCTACCTCAAACTTTATGGAAACTACCTTCTTAGGGTTGACCAGTCTCAACTTTTGTCGAATGGACTTAGCATTACGATAAGTCTTTATTTTGTGTTCAACAATTCACGGGTCTATTCCTGACGTCTCTTCATACGACCAAGCAAAAATGTTGTGAAACTCCTTAAACAAAGTGGTATAATCATGGATCTCTTCAGGCAAACACTTTGCACTTATAAGCACATTTTCGATGATGTTGGGATCATTTGATATGTTGATAGGGATTTTTTCCAAAATATTTGCCATGTTCCCTTCAGTGTAAACACCATATTTTACTAAAAGGTTCATGGTCCTATCAACATTGTCGTTCATGTGGACATGGAACTCTCCTCTTTCAATGTGATCTATCTCTGGAAGGAAATAAGATCTATGATGAAAATCATTCCAATGCCTCTCTGGACATGTCATTACCTCTAGAATATCATCATCTGAGGGCAATATCGTCTTGAGAAAATATGAAGAATGAGAAGAGTTAATCACTCAAATGGGCATCGTAACATCATCAACATCCTCCATCTAAAGAGGAGTTGGATCTATGCCTGTAGTGGCCCTTTAAATGGCCTAATAAGATATATTGGTTGTAAAGAAAGTTTTTTCCAATCCTCCATGCTTTATCCCTTCTACCAATTTAGATGAGGACAATAGAACCCAAGGATATTCAAAGTACATCATTCGAAAATGGTGCATTTGGGATATAGGAATTAATGAGCTCGAACTATCTAGAGTGGATAAAATGTACAAGATTGGTGTTGGGATATCAAAAGTTCCCATTATTGAAGAATAAATTCCAACGCCAATACTTTCAGTCATTGATTGGGAACCGTCTATTAAAGGGATAGTAGATCTCAGTTGCACAGCTGGATCAGAATGACTGAAATATAATTGGTCGATTGTCATGATTTTTCCTTCATGAGGAAAATAAATAAATCGGAAGACCGAAGATATGACAGTGGTCATAGAATAATTCCAATTGCGACCTAGCAAGAGGTTGTAATCGAGCGAAGCATCGACTACTTCCACTTCAACATACACGGTTTCTCCCAACTATACGTATAAGGAGGAAAGTATCACGTGGGGTCGAAAGGAACGACCATAAAATACAATCAAAAGAGTATGGGATGGAGTGAGCTCTTAAGAGTCGAAATATTTCCAACAATAAAGTGACATCACACACACTGATTCTCCCTCGTCGATCACCATCCTAAAAATCTTCTTTGTGGCATAAACCACTTGAATCTGAAAAGAAACGTAATAAGGGAGGTGAGTTTTGACATTAGAAAGGTAAAAAATGATGAGTTGTGAGCTAGAATCATATATAGCCTTGATAGCATAAAGTAATGCACTATGTCGCATTAGGAAACTTTGGATTACCTCGAGAGCAGATATCGCACACAATGACTGGGCCAAATCTTCCACGATAGAATAATTTTGAGTGGCCCTGGCATTTGGATTATGCGAGGCTCTTTTGTACACACCCTTTATCATGCAAGGCTCTTTTGTACACACCCTTTGGCATGTGAGGCATAGCATCCCTCGCAGAAGGATTCTTGATGTGGAGAGACTCTTGTTGCTCAGTGGGTTCCTTACTCTTGGACCCGAATTCAGATTTATCATAATTATGTGCTCAAGTCTACAAATAAGCAATTGAACTCATCATATACATATTTGATATTGTTCTATCAAGAGGAGGAGTAGCTTGATTATCCCCCTTATGAATCCCAACATTAGATCCTAAATCCATGTTTTGTTCTTGTGGGAACATATTCGTCAATACGGCAGGTTGTTGTTGAGCTAACAACCTCTAGGGTTGTTCCATATTGGGGCATTTGTGAGTGAGGTGATCTTCCTTGTAAAGCTTACAAGTAAACTTAACCTTCCTCTTTTCCTTCTTGCCCCCACTAGAACTTGAATTTCGCTTATTCACATTTTTGTTATTATTCTCCCCTCCCTTTTTATCCTTACCCTTTCTCTTCCCACTAGGTTGTTGGGTACCTTTTGGGGTCATCAATTGTACACTGTGTACATCCAATGTTTGGGAGGGGGTGGTTGAAGTCGAAGATGGACCAGACATAGAATCTTGGATAGAGAGTTGTGTCATCCTATTAGAGACCAATTTTTCATGCGAGCTTTGAACATAACCCATAATGCCATCGGCATGAGGTCCGAGACTCGGTTTGGCAAGGTCATTGTTTGACCACGGTGCATCTAAGATGATCTCATATAGGATCCCAAACTGAGAGTAAATCAGATCTAGCTACTTGGCCCTGAAGATAGCTTTCTCCTTTGTAGTTACCCTAGAAGTGGACATGTTCTTGGAGATATATGGTAGCAAGGACTTCAAAAACCACTCCAAGAGGAACTCTAGAGGAATGACTGCCTTAATTATCCTATTTCTCCTCTACCACTCTTGAATATGTTCAGATATGTGAGTGGCCTTGTTCTACCAAAAAGTCGACAAAATATCAATACAAGTGTCATAGTGGCCTGGGAGTTGAAAGTGATTGAGAAAGATTGACACAAGATCTTGGAACGTGTGATAGGATGCCCCCTTCAACTCAATATAACACTTAGCAGTAAATCTGTGAGAGTACGTTGAAAGAGGTGTAAACTAATATAATCACTATTCAGAGAGTTGTATGAACACCATAGCTGGAATGTCATGACATGATCATCATGATCTTGACCATCTTTGCCTTCGAACTTGGGAATGTCTGAAGGAAGTTTGGTTGGGACCGGTGGCCAACTAGGATCATGGCACACGGGGTGATTCATCAACTTTTAAATATATGGAAGATTAAGAGTTCCCAGGAACATGAGCCTAGGTTGTTGCATTGCATTCCAACTTCCGAAGGGGGTACCTCCAGGTTGGTTGGAATAGAGAAATGAAAGGCCTGGATTGTTACTAGCACCAGGTTGTCGGAAAGAATTCGTCTGAAAGCCAAGATTTTGATAGGAAGACTGGAATCCCTAACCATAAGGAGGTAATCCTCCTCCAAATTGGTTACCAAGCTGAAAATATTGACTTCCAATCAATGCTCCCTTCATTAGAATAGATTCAAAAGAGGTGTTCCATGATGATTAGAAATGGTTACCCCTAGTGGAACCCTCGATGAGGGAAAAATATTTCTCCCAAACCCACTGAATAACGTGAAGGGATTGGATGTAGAGGATGTGACAGCCTACTAAAATATGTCTCTCATGGAAAGGATGCATCCCATAGAGGGATTAGGACCTGAAGACAGAAAAAACACACTCCTTTGTGAGGGGTTCGATGGAGAGGTATACCACCCACCCCATAGAATTTCTTGGTAGGGAATCGAAGAACTCCCAATACCAACGTTAGAAACTTGAGGAGTCGATTGAGATCCAGCCAACATGTTCTGCATACCAAATGACAACATTACAAATGTAAAATCATTAGATATTAAAGGCAGTGACGAAGAGGCCACACTTGAAAGTTGAGTGGACCCAATAATCAAAAGCCCAAATATACTGAAAAACGCGACTATCATGGAATACACCACATTGGTCGTTTGGATAGAGATACCAGAAGGAAGGATTCCTCCATATACAATTTCCGACATGGGGGTTCTAGGGACCCCCAACCCAGACACTGCCAAAGAGTCGACCATCAGTTCCAATTAGTGGAGGGTTAAAAGGTCTAACAAAGAATTCAACATTGAGATCTAATATAGTAGTAACCCTTGGAGTGGAAATGTTTGTCTCTAGATCTTCAATTTCTACTAAGGCGGCCAAAATAATCGGTACAAATGTGTAAGTTGGATCAATTCAATGCCTCTAAGGAGGAGGCAAATAATTTATAGGAATTTCTTTAGGAGGAATACCTTGAAATCTCTATGATCGATGTGGTGGTTTCTGAGCCACTTTAAATCGAATATTCAAGGTGTTGGATAACACACCCACCTAAGTCCTCTACGCATAGAGAGCACACCACTAGAAAAAAAAATACCTAAATATATGAACCAATAAAACAACTTTGCCTATATTTCGACTCAAGTGGATTAGGTCTTGAGATCGCAATAGCAACAAAGTGAGGTGAGGACCTTCCAAACGAAGGCATGTGTTGATTAACTCTCATGGACCATCGAACAAAGGAATGAGAAATAGTTACCCTGACCTCCTCTAGCTAGCCTTATCTAGTGCAAGTACTGAAAAGTGTGATACAATGTATGTCTTAGGTACCGTGAGAAACACCCCACAGTCACCTTTGTGATTCCTAGGAAAAGTAACTAGGGATACCAACTCGTAGTCAGCGTCCAAGGTGTACAGTTGATAGTCTAGATCGAATGTATGGGTAGGGTAGAAAATCTTGAAGCTTTGAATGCACTACCTCTCATGGAGGTAAGGGCACTAGCGAAACCCCCAAATATGATCTTTCCACTACGTTCAGTTAAAATTTGGAGGGTTTATCTCCTTGGCTCTATTTATGCAACCTTGTGTTTGACTCTTATGTTAGAGGAGCTTCTCGACTATGCTTATACAAAAATAAGATTTGACTCTCCCTATCACAGACTCCTAGGTTTTCTTTTGGTTGGCCCTAGAGAATTTACTCTCCACCCTAATCCAAGGCCCTACCCTAAGCTATTGGTGAACCCTATAAAAAGGTGACTAATTGATTTTAGTTATGAGTGTTTGTTTTAATGGTTGTTTCTTAAGTCACAAAGGAATTGACTTGAAACTCAATGATGTGTATTGAGACTCGTAAAAATAAAAACGATTGCACTATAAGAATATTACTTAAATGAAACAAGCTAAATTCTTCAAAAGAAAGAGGTGTAATATCTAGATATGAATGCACTTCTTCTTTAAAGAAAGGTTTCCTCTTCAATGCAATGCAGATGCAAATCTTTCACTTTTCATGCAATGCACTAAGTTAAATGAAAAATGAAACTTTTTCGCTTTTCACTTTAGAAAGATGCACCCTAGAAACTAATCCTAAAAGAAAATTGAAATATTTTTGTGTTTTAGAAAGTACAAGAGCAAATTCTGGAAGAAAAAATGCATAGAATTAACTTTTATGTTTAAATGCAAGGGCAAAGGGTAAGGAAGAAAGTTCATGATCACACACTCTTACGCTTTTGTTTTTATAAACAAATCAAGAAAACAAGAGGGTAGAAGGAAAGAAAGAACACAAACAGATGACTAGACACCCTATAAAAAAACTGCAAATATAGAAACAAAGTGTAATATACACCTGATGAATCTTTCTAAAATCCTAAAACCATTGAAAGCCAAAAACAACCCTGATTAAACAAAAAAGTTGAAAAATATTTTTGGACTTTTCTTATAATCTTAAAAGAAAAGAAAATAATTTATGGAACCAAAAAGCAACTCTAAAGACTAACAGGATCTAGGAAGACCCTATAGTTCTACAACCCCAACCTCCAGTGATCTGGAAAAAGCAAAAAAACTCAAACCCAGAACATGTAAACAAATGTCTAAGCGACAAGTAGCCTATGTACGCAACTGTGTTCAAGGAAATTCACGTATGTATGCAACTATACTAGAAAAAAATCATGTACACCCTATAAAAACCTCTCTAACTTGAGAGAGAAGGTTCTAGAAGACTCGGGAAGGATTATAGAAATTCAAAGAATGCTAAATAAAGGTCTAATACACAGAAAAGGATTCAATAGAAATGAAAACAACAAGTACCCCTAATGACCCAAAAAGGGAGAATCCTCAATGGAGTCGTCAATTTTGCTATGGAAAACTAATTCCTATGGTTATGGGTCTGGGACACAACAGAGAAATGCTATAAAAGACCACTCTCAGACTCAAATCAAGCAGTTAATTAAAAGTAACTACTTTGAAATAACTAACTTTCAAGGGAAAGAGAAGTGAACAAACTTGGATTCTAACGTTTGATGTTGATCTCGCTCAAACACTTTCGCTCTAGAATTATTTCACAACGATCCTCTGAAACCTCCTACAAACAAAGAGACAAGCAATTGCAAATAGGTAGTTATTTGCTAACTAAATAGACACGATCATTTCAATTTTCATAATAGATTCAAAAAAAGATATAGATAATCCATTAAAATCATGAATCAACAAATAGAACTGGATGAGAACAAGAGACCTTCTATAAAAGAATAAAATTTGGTTACAACTTGTAACTTTTATGACATGGCCCTGAAATTGGGCTCCAAGTTCCTCCACCCAATGCCAGAGATGATAGACAAGACCTCCAATATTTGGTGCTCAAGAAAGTCCAAGGAAGGCAAAATCTTTCTTCCTAACAAGATAGGGAGAGCAGACCTTCTAAAAACAAGGGTTTTCATATGGGAAGGAAAATCTTTCTTCCTCCACCCCAAGGCTCTAATTTGTACTAGTTTTTTACAGCTGGACTAGTTATGGACATACTACAGAAGGTCATGAACCTAAGGAACCCATCAACTCCACCCGAAAAGTTAGGATTTATTATTTTTTTGAGCCAAATAAGCATTTATGTGGGTTGATAATGAGTAAGATGTGTACGTACGCAAGTTTCTTTAATGTGAGTTGCATACATCGAGAAAGATGGGATTTTTAAGTATTTTTTGGGAGGAAAAGGGGGATTTTGGTCTTCCAAGCAGGGAAAGGGATGTAACTAAGACCAATGAGTCATCATAAGAATATGTGGTGTCAAATGACGTTATAACAAATTGGGGGTGAAAGGAAGTTGATTTGGTCAACTTGGTGTCCATTAGAGACCATAGGCTAGACCAAAAGGTATTGAGGATTTTGTTGTCCCTATATAAAACAATGGTCAATGGTAGCCCAAAATGAACCCAAACATGCTCAAACAAGATCTTGGAAGTGGCCTCGGTTGTGATTCTCTTTTTACATTGTTTCAAAATGGCCATCTTAAAGAATCAATCAATTGAACCATAATGAAATAATCATGACCTTATTTGGTGAAGTCACAGGGCCAGTCTAGGGTATAGAGAGGAGTGTACAACCCTTACTTCTTGATGGATGGTTTAGCGAATGCACATGCAGTTCACGACTTGATATATTGGTTGATGTCTCGTTGAAGCTTTGGTTGGTAGAAATACTTCTGAAGTATTGATATGGTCTTCTCCAAACTAAAGTGTCCTTCCACCTAAGTGTAATTTTCCTCTAAAATTATCTTTTCACACTCACCTGAAGGAACACAAAGATGGCCCAGATGGAACAAGAATTCCTTCTAGAGGTGGAAGTCTGGAACTTGTTTGTCTGCACTCAATGTTTAATAAGTAGAAGCAAAGTCAAATTCATTGTTGTATAATTGTGGCCACATGTTGGTCCTAAAGTCTACACATGACTGCTAAAGGGCAGAGCTAGGCCACCTCAAGTTTTGGAATGGTTGGTATTTTGGTTATTTGATTTTGTTGGTAAGTTGGAGGGTTGGTTCTACCAAGACAAGAGAATGGTTGGGTTGGAAAAATGATATGGACGAGGGTCCTCCTTGGTTGGTGGCACACTAAAGACAGACAAGTGAGATTATAGAGGTAAAAAACAAAGGGAAACAATAAACCATTCAATGAATACTCTGCTGCAAGAATTTTAATATTTAAAATATCATTTCAAGACGGTAAACATGTAACAAAACACAATTACTCCTATAGGTTGCAACGGACACAAATATTCACCAAAGCATTTATTGTTTTCACAGGTTGAATATAAGTAAAGACAAGTTATACAATAGCTGAAGGAAATGAAATGTACTTTGCACAAATCAAAAAACTGCATTCAAGATAAGATAAAAACACATGAAGATTTGGACAAAAACATTGTCATCAAAAGTATATTCACCAAGTAGAGAGATTTAATCCATGCATAGAACAGGTTCAACCAGTTTGATGTATTTATATCCTTCTCCCCAAAAATTGAACCCTTCTAACATCCAAAAATTGCCTATTTATCAAAAATGTAGAGGCCCTCGACCAGTGTGGAACTGGGTCTTAACTCTACAACATCAGTTGTAAAACAACTTATTAACTTAACTAAAAAATTGATGGAGTATATGAATGTATACGCTGAGCTTGAATTAATAAAAAAGGAGTGGTTCTTATAACAAATAAAAGACCACTTATTATGCTTTAATCTAAAAGAGTCTTGCAATTAAACAACTAAAAATTGCTACTAGCAATGAAACTAGATTGATGCATATGTTGGAGTGAATTGAGATTTGACAGAAAATGACTAGGAGTGACAAAACTAAGTTTTGTATTGAGCATTGGCATCCATGCGCATTGTTGGAGGCCACTGGGAGATAATTGAATGTGTTGGCAGCGTTCTTCCTCAACTTATCTCTTGGGGGGAAGAACCAAGTCTTTTGGCGCTTTTATAGAGTCTCTGATAATCCTTATGCAGTATGGGTGTGTAGTTTCTCCAATCCATGATTGTGGTGTTGCAGGTTCCATATCTGAAGCTTTAGTTCTGTACATGTTGACTATCATCGAGTTTTTGTCAGATGAGCAATATGATTTATTTGACTAGATCGGCGTTCCTGGTTTGGCATCATTTAAAAACTTCAAAATATGTAATAAATGAGGATAATCCACTTGGGAAATTCGACGTTCAGGAGATTTGGAGTGTAGAGTATACATATCTCTCATAGGACCGAACTCCTGGAATCATTAACCAACACTTTTTTCTAATTAACCTGGTATTATATTTATCCTTAAACATTTTGGGACTTCTGGACTACGGCTCTTCAGGGTTCGAGAGATTTGGAGTGCAGATTTTTAGAATCTCTCGGAGGACGATCTCCCGTAGTGACATGGCTGCATGATTTCATATTGTTGATGTGTCATAGAAAGAAGAGTGACACGTGTCACCCAAAATAGTCCATATGGTGTACCCAAAGGTGCCTAAAATGAGTGCCATGTTTCATAACAGATGAATTCCACGTGTCGTCAACAAATGAGTGTCATGCGTCTCAACAGATGAGTGCCACGCATCTTTGGCTCTTCGAGGTTAAAGATTTTTTGAATGAAAAGTCTACATATCTCCTGAAGGACCGACCTCTCGGATTCATTAACCAACATTTTTTTCTAATTAACCCATGATTATCTTTATCCTTAAACATTTTGAGACTTCGGGACTCCGGCTCTTCGGGGTTCGGGAGCTTCTGAATGCAGAATTTGAGAATCTCCTGGCAGATAATCTTCCGAAGTGACGTAGAAACATTTCGACATTTAGATGTTTGGGGGCTCCAGTACTTCGACAACTCGACACTTCGGAGCTTCGAAGAACTGTGTTTTCTCTGAATTGAAATATCCCGAAGTGGCGATCTCCCAAATCTGACGTGGACACATGATGTCACAATTGTCGACGTGTCACAAAAAGAGAGTGACAAGTGTCACCTGAAAATAAGCAGATGGCATACCCAAAGGTGCTTGAAATGGGTGCCATGTGTCATAACAGATGAATTCCACGTGTCAACAATAGATGAATACCACGCATCTCTGGATCTTCAGGGTTCAGGAGTTTCTGAATGCAAAGTTTGCACATCTCTTGGATGGCTGATCTCGTGGAGTGACACGACAGTTCAGGGCTTCGGTCTCTGGTAGACTGTGCCTGTTCTAGATGGAAATATCTCGGAGTGACGTGGCAGCATTTCAAGAACTTCGATGTTCGGAGGATTTGGCACTTCGGCATTCGGGCACTTCGAAAGATTGAAACAATGACAAGTTCAAATGCCTACTAAAGTTTTATCATATTGGCTTGTTTACAGAAAGAGTGTGCTTTTCATTGATGGCAAGAACAGCAGTGATGAAGACGAGAAAGATCAGAAGAGGTATCACTTTCCATAAGTGTAGATGAGGTCCAAGAGACAGACTCGCAGGAGGAGTAAAGTTCAAGACCTTTGAACACTTAGAAAACCTTCTAAGTCAAAGAGATCAGAAGCTTGGGAGAGAGGGCAACAATGACCATTGGATCACAGCATAGAGGTCCAACAACCGTCTGATCAAAACAAGGTGCATGAGCCTTAACGCTTTGCACACACAAGAGAGAGGACTTACCAAAGTTTTGAAGTCTCAAAGTATTTTGGGACCGTCCATCGTCAAGGAGGATAGGTGGTGTAAGATCCACAACTCTAAAAGTTTGTGGATCAAAAGGAGGTGAAAATCATCGACAACAAATCCCGACCGTTGATTGTCAAGGGGAGTATGTGATAGCTGATCTAAGATTCTAGAGAAATCTCACGTCAAGAATTTCCAATTGAGAATTGAAATTCCCGAATCCCGAAGAGCCAAAGTAAATTTCAACCATCATATCCAGAGGGATACATGGCGAAGGATCGTGAAATCCAAATAAATCACTTCAAAAGTTTTCAGTTGAGATCTGAAACTCCCGAAGCCCGGAGAGTTGGAGAGCCGAAGTAAATCTTGATCATCTGATCATCTGAAATAGATCTCAGTCGTTAGATCGTCTGGAGTAAATCTCAAGTGTCGGATCATCTGAAGTGAATATGGTTCATCTGATCCAGAGAGTCAGTTTGAGATTTCAAATCCCCGAAGTCCGAAGAGCTGGAGAGCCAAAATAAATTCTCGACCACTGGATCATCCAAAGTAGATCTCAGTCATCAGATAGTCCGAAGAATATCTCAAGTGTCATATCATCTAAAGTGAATCTGGGTCGTCTGATCCAGAGCATCAATTTGATATTTCAAATCCCCGAATTCCAGAGAGCCGGAGAGCCGAAATAAATTCTCGATCGTCGAATCATTCGAAGTAGATCTCAGTCGTCAAATCGTCTGAAGAAGATCTCAAGCATCAAATCGTCCGAAGTGAATCTGGGTCGTCTGATCCAAAAAAGACGTGGCGTAAACCTGTGGACTCCGGGTAAAGACCTGAAGTAAGCCTCAACCATCTGATTCAAGAGGACACATGGCAGGAATCTACATACTTCGAGGGGAAGTGAAGTTTGAGACTTGAGACTTCAAAAGTCTGGAGACCCAAAGGAAATCTCGACCGTTGATCGAGAAAGGGGACACAGGACCGTTGATCTAGTTGAGAGGAAAAATCCCCAAAGTAGAGGCAGATCTGTCAATTCAGAAGGACAGGTGTTCACAGATCATCGACTCTGGAAGATTGACGTATGGAGGAAAGAAGGGTTTGAAAGTTGAAACTCCCGGAGCCCGGATCACGAAGTAAATAAAGTCGTTGATTTAGGAAGGTTAGATCTTATCTACAAAACTTGGAAGGACAGATCTGAACTGTCAATTCAGGAGCACCATCAAGATCATGAGATTGACGGTCTCGTCGCATTGCGGGGTCAGAACATGATCGGGTCTTAATTTTTCATGAGCGGTCTGCAATAAAAACCATGGTATCTCCAAAGGCATACGTGGAGATCTATAGTCAATTGCGGGGAAAAAATCAAATTGCCCTCAAACCACCTTTGGTCGTTCCCACAATCACGTGGTCACATGAGAGCATCACCCAAGGTCACATCAGCAGAAGATTGAGGAAGGAGCTAGCGCTGCTAGGCACCACATCGGAGGTTACGCATTGAAAAGTCAAAAATCATCTGTGTTTATAATCCAACGGCGCTGATCAAATCGAATATGATCGAGGGGTTGTTGTTTCATCTTGTGATTTATTGATCAGTTACGATTCAGTTACACTAACTGAATAATTGTTCCTGAGCGGTTGAATCATTGTTCCTGAGCGTTGGAATCATTATTCCTGAGCGTTTTTTAGATTCCCGACTTGAGCATTGGAGATGCGGAGTGTAACGGGTGATGAGACCGGGAACAAAAGAAAAATGTCGTGACAGAGAGAGGTTGATGTTTCTCTGTAAAAAGTAGTCGAACTGTAAGCAATGAAGATTACAGCATGAACTGAGGGAGAAAATGTAGAGATGAAGAACATAAGCTGGACAAAGAAGAAATGGTGAAAACAATAGACTATACGAGAACTTGAGCGCAATAAGATGCGAGCAGGAAGACACTGATGCAGGCAAAGCAGACCAATGTAGTAGAATGGTGATGAGACTGGTAAGCCATTGATAAATATTATATCACTGTAATAAATTTCAATAAGCAAAGATTTATATCTCAAGGTGGTAGGGTGGTGTTAGGGAGGACTGTTGTCCTTAGAGTTTCAAGTGGGTGCTTGAACACAAAGAGTTGTAGCTTCCATCTAATTGCAGTTAGAAAAACAAGGGTGGTAGGGTGGTGCAAGGGAGAACCATTGTTCTCTGTTATACAGGTTGGTGCCTATGTGACTAGAAGTTGGTGCTTCCATCCAGTTGGTGTTGGAACACTTAGGGAGTTGGTGCTTCCTTCTAGTGGGTGCTAGAAAAACCAGAGGGTTGGTGCTCTCTACAAGTTCCAACTTTTTAAAGAAGAGGTTGTAGCCTCATTTTGAGTTGGTGCTCAAAGATTGATGATGTACAGAACTTAAAAGACTGCTTATCATCCTAAGAAGAAGAGGTTATCTCCCTTTATGGGTTTCCTCGTGAATATTTGTCTCTGTGTATATCGTGATTGATATTTATTATTTATGTTGTTCATGACTTGCATAATATTAATGATCACTTGGAGAACATTAATAATATTTCAATAAGCATAAAATTGTTTAAGCATAGTAACAACTGATTCACCCCCCCCTCTTAATTATCTTAGTATTTCCAACAATTGGTATAAGAGAGGATTCCTTTTAGCTAAACGTAGATCAGTAAGCTTAAACATGACAAGTCATGAAGGAACTTCAACCAATAAGCCTCCTATGTTTGATGGAACAAATTTTTTCTTTCTGGAAGGTTAGAATGAGAACATACATTATGGCCTTAGGTGTTGATGTTTGGGATGTTGTAGAGACTGGATATACAAAACCTGTTGTGCTAGCTTCCAAAGATGATAAATTAGAATTTAGCTTCAATTCAAAGGCAATGAATGTTATCTTGAGTGGGCTTGCTGACGTTGAATTTGTAAAAGTAATGCAGCTTGATTCTGCCAAAGAGATGTGGGATAAACTCATTAGCAGTTATGAAGGAAATGAGAAAGTAAAAGATGCAAAACTTCAGACATATAGATTAAAATTTGAACAAATAAAGATGAATGAGGATGAAACAGTTAATAAATATTTCTTAAGAGTTGAGGAGCTTGAGAATTCCATGAAGGGTCTTGGTGAGAAGATTGAAGACGCATTTTTAGTTCAGAAGATTTTAAGATCTCTACCTAATAGATTTAATCCAAAAGTTTATGCAATAGAAGAACTAAATGATCTTAAGATGTTTTCTATTGATCAACTTCTAGGAACTCTAACTACTTATGAAATGAGGATTAGTAAAGATAAACCCACCTCTAGAGAAGCATCATTTAAAGCAAATAAGAATGAGGATTCTGAGCCTGATGAAATTGAAGCAAAATTTGTGAGAAGAATAAAGAAAGGATCAGGAAAGTACCAAGGAAAGTTTTCCTTCAAATGTTTTAAGTGTGGAAAGATAGGTCACTTTGCATCTAAGTGTCCACACAAGAAGAAGGACCAGAACTCTGAAGGTGAAGAGAATTACAAATCCAAGAGATTTGGTAAAAAGAAAAGTTTATGTGTAAACAATGATGACTCTTCAGGAGACACAGATAGTGATGCTTCTTGTGAAGATAAGGTTTATGAATTTATGCTTATGGCCAAAGAGGATTATGCTAATAAAAGCACAGGAAGTGATGTTAATGATGAATAAGTTGTGGTTGACTTAGAAGGAGAATTGATCAGTGCCCTAGAAGAAATTGCAAGACTCAGATTTAAGAAGAAAAAGCAAAAACAATTGTTCATACAGTTCAAGAAAGACAGTAAAAAACTTGATGAAGACTTTGCCCTACTAAAAGTAGAATTAGAAGAGGCAAAGAAAATAGAGGACATTCTAAAACAGCAGTTATCGGAGAAGAAGGCAAGATGTGAAGCCTTGGAAGAAGAGGTAGTAAAAACCAGAAAAGAGATGGAGAAGTTTAAAGCATGGTATCTCCAAAATCTTCCAAGCATTAAATCCTCAACAGAATTAAATGACATTCTGAGAAAACAAAGATCCCCTTTGTTGAAGACGGGTTTAAGCTATGTAAGTGGTTCAAGCAACAAACAGAAGGAAAGCAAAGAGTCGGTAAAGATGATCAAGTTCCAAGTCAGCAGACAATCAAACCATGTGAGTACTTTGCCACCAAAAGCTAATAAAGACAAGATGATCCCTGATAAAAAAAAAAAGATATACGAAGATGGAGCAACAAATGCCAAGAATAAGTCCATCCTTCAGGTACCAAAATTTCTTCCATGGTTACTACTTTTACTGCTCTAATTTTGGTCATAAGATTGCAAATTGTCAAATTAAGTTTAGAGACATGCAACTGAGGAGATCAAGAAATAAACAATCTTTGCAACATAGAACTAAACAGCCAATGAGTAGACAAAGTTGCACCAATCACTTTGACCTATTGAATAATGAGCTTGAATTCTATAACTGTCATAACTTCGGCCACAAAGTTGCAAACTGCCATCTGAAGAATTACAAAGCAGATCCAAGGATAAAAACCTTATCTAGAAATGCCAACACATGGAAAAAGAAAGATAGTGAAAAATGTGGACTAGTACTTTCAGCTCAAAGACAAAAGAACCCCTGGTATATTGACAGTGGATGTTCCAAACACATAACCGAAGACAAAAGTAAGTTTATGTCTCTAAGTGAAAGCAAATCAGGAAATGTAACCTTTGGAAATGATGCACCAGGAAAAATCAAAGGTAAAGGAATGGTAAGTCTAAGTAATGGCAAAGG
>ML804401.1:358367-374683 GCA_009831015.1 Picea engelmannii
TACTCTTTTGATAATAATAGCATAGATAATCGTCACAATAGCTCCTTTATAGCTATCACTTGTGACTTGCCTGAAACAAAGATTAAAAGTAAGAAATACAATACAAAATGAGATTAACACTCTTCTAGTGTTGTGATCAAACCTGGAACCAAAACAAGAAGTTTCTCCTAGAGGAGATTTTAGTTGTATCTGGTAAATGATTATAATAATCATTTATCTCAATACGCTCACATGCTACCAGGTATAATACTTTTCAAAGACTGCTACCTCAACTATAATGTTTACTTGTAATGAGGTAGTTATCAAAATTGTCTTGTGCAACTTTGAATCTTATCAACTTAATCAATCAAACCTGGAACCTGGAGTCTTGTCCTCAAGAATGAGTGTGTTGCTTTTCTTCCAAGTCTCCTTCATTCAAGATGACAAGTGATTTATTCAACCTGTACTCTGTACTAAGACAATATGCTATCTTGACATAAATCTAAGTTAGAGAATAAACTCTAATCTCATTCTAATACCTTGACTTTAATTTTGACCAAGGGTTAGTATGATGGTAATAGTTTCAACATACACCATAGATGTCAAAATAATGTCATAACAAATATATGCATATCAAAATGATCAAACCTGGGGTGCATTATTCCTATGAATGAGTTGGATCTGAGATCCTTCTGGATCTATGATTGTCAATAGATACTTTCTCCTACAAGTACCCTTTTAGAATAAAAATACATTTTAACCATATATAAGTACATACATCTAACAATGTCTTTCTAGGGTAAGGTGCAATCAAACAACAGTCCCAAAACTCCACAAAAACTTTTGCTGCAACTGGTACTGGCACTGCAACTGGTATGAAGGAACTGACACTACAACTGTAACTGTAACTGGTATTGCAACTGCAACTTAGGGATTTATGAGGAAACCCTAAATTTTTCGTCTTTCAAATTTTGGAATTCTTATCCAGGGACTAGATGCGCTAGGTTGAGGTGAGTAAGCTGGAGCAGTCTGATTTCAAAAAATCCAAATTTTTCCCCTTGAAATTAGACCTGTGCAACTCTGGACTGGTACTTCTGGTACTAGTACTGGTTTCTTGGTTTTTCTATTTTTTTGGTTTTCTAGTACTAATAAAAAATAGCATTTGACTTTCTAGAGGCTATGGCCACTGAAAAGGTGTGCTCAAGCTTCCAATGAGTTCGCTAGTCTAGGGCACACTTCCCTAGATGATTTTTAGGTTGAAATTCTCTTCCAATAAAAAGTCCTAAATTTCTTGTACGACAATAATGACGTTTTTAGTTACCCAGTGAAAGGTGCTCTACTCAGTTTAGCTTTGAAACCACGTTAAATTTAGAGCTGCTATTAAGTTCTTTTCAATTTACTAGACAATAATAGCATAAGCAAGATTTTTGAGAGAAACACAATCACAAGGTACACAACATTTTATCCTGGGAAACCCTCATGGGGGAGAAAACCCAACAAAAACTTCCGTAATATAGATTACCAATACAAGGCCAATAAAATATACAAAACCACCAAGAATAACCAAGACTGAGCATGAACCTCTCTCTCCTTCTTCTGGCAACTGCAACTATCTCCAAAACTTGCACACTAGATGAGTGGCTGAGTGAGTGAGTGAATGAGGCACTAGCCTCTCTTATTTATACTAGCCGAGGAGCGCTCGGTTGTGTCTCTTCATCAAGCAGGGCCGACTTCTTCACTTAGTGGCTAAAAACACTTTAATTATCCCTAGGGGCCGACTTCTCAATTAACATCATATAATTAGGGTTTGACCAATCCACAAAAGGGGATTTTGTCATACATAAGTCCCTACATGATCAATCCACAAAAGGGGATTGATCTATAAGATAATAACTCAATAATAAGTAGAATATACTTTGCAGTTACAATATTTCAACATTTGGCACCCATGTTGCAGTTTTTCTATAGGCTTTGAAGCCCTATTTAGTCCCATCATGACTTTGCGTCAAAGCTTCATATATTCTTCTCATCTATTGCTAGCTAGTTACCCGCGGGGATTTCAATATTTTTTTTTTTGTGTTGTGTTGTACTTGCATTTCATATTGACTGCTTGCACTTTTCAAGCCTAATGTCATCCTTAACTTGCTGTTATATAGCCAATTGTATATGCATTCTCAAAAAGTTACCAGCCTTGGAATACTAGCCTTTGTGACTTGACACCTTTTATCCCTAGAGGAAAATTTCCCCGAGCATCCATATCCTGCACACATTTCCTTGCATTGAGCATATGTATGTTCCTTGCACACGAAACTAGTTTTCTCTTCTGTGATGCTCGTTTCCTCATTTGTACTATAACATTGTTTTCTTCCTTTCGAGGCTTTATAATATGAAAAAGACAAAAAAACAACAACAAAAAAGAAGGATGGGAATGAGTCTTGTTTTTTTAAATGGAAAATATTATGTCGCCCTTGAACAAAACACAATCTTATGAGTCTTTACCTCATTATTGGGTTTAGTATGGATTTAGGAGGCATTTTTTCTCATTTTCTAAGTATAATCTCCTTCGATCGATTATTCTTACAGTCATATGGAGCATTTGTTGATGCCTCTTGTGTCACAGATGTATCCTAGTTTATAGTTCATGTTGCCAAATTCACATTTTGTGTTGTGTTTCTGTTCAAGGGTATTCAACCTATGTCAACCACTTTGCAAAATCCTTGAATTTCCAAGTCGACCTTCCCTCGTGTCAAGTATATCTCAGTTTCACAAGTATCTTTGTATTTTACTCATGCTAGTATAGAAGGTTCCCATTGACTTCTTGCTAGCAGGTCTGCTCTTATCGACCACGACACATTTCTCTAAGAGTATGACCTAGACTTTCACCCTGGGCCTATTTACATCATTGATAGGTGACCTTGCACCCAATAGATGACAAACCATCATTGGTCACTAACTAAGCGATTTCCCTTGTGTTTGACGTCAACAACCATTATCACACATGGGGATTCATGCGATACCTTGGTTTCCATTTGACCCCATTGGTGGATTCCTCATCTTTGTCAATAGTATTCATCATTGGATACTATTCAGAGAGTCTCTGTCATGTGCTATTCCATCTGGTACATATTGGAGTCATACCTCGTTTTGGTCGTTTCAATATTTTTGTCTGATTCCTTCCAAATATTTGGCCTTTTTATACTCCTCGTGATGGATGATGGAGGTTTCCTTAATGCCTTCCTTCTAACGGATCTCTTCCTATCGACTTCAACACATCTTGCTTTGGGATAGGGATCTAGAGTCATTTTTAGTACCTTGGGGCTTGCAGTTCCTTCACTATTAATAGTGGGAATACATCAATGTCCCTTGATCAATAGATTCTACTATGTGTTTGACATCAACTCCTTCATTCACACTTGTTAGATTTTACTAGGTACCTTAACACCCATTATCATTATCCGTGGGTCGTCTCACATTTGTTAACGGTATACATCAACGATCAACAATCAAACAACGTCTCACTGTGTTCAAATTCAACACATCTATTCACATAGTGTAGACTTGTATCGTGACGAGTTGTTTTGAAGACCTTGGGTGAACTACGAGCATCACCTCTTTTGTTCTCCTACCCAACTTGTATTGGTTTTACCACCCGAAATTGGTACTTGTAGAGGATCAATTTGTTCACTCTATTGGTTCCAAATATCCTCTATTTTGATTATGAGACATAGCTCCACCATGTATCCATTCGTGGCTATGATATACATTTGCTACTTGTATATATTACATGGATCCACTGTGTACATTTTTCGTGGCCATGGACATCAATTATGCTTTCATTACTCATGGATTTGCAATGTACATGATTTGGCGGCTGTGATTATATCACTCTTGAGCATGGGTATGACCAACTTGGGAAGAGTATATCTCATTAGTTTCTGTTGTAGGAACTGTTCTGGAATCGGTCTTCAACTACTCCTACCAAGGCCCATCCAAAATCTCATGACCACTTGGTAATGTATTTTGGAAATCACTTGATCTCCTGACCTCACACATTAGGGGGAATCTGTTATAGCGTCATTTGAAACCACATATTCTTATGATGACTCATTGGTGTCAGTTACATCCTTTTCCCTGCTTGAAAGAACAAAATCCCCTTTTTCCTCCCAAAAAATACCTAAAAAACCCCATCTTTCTTGATGTACATGCCTCTCATTAAAGAAACTTGTGTACGTATGTGCCTTACTAGTTAGAAACCCACATACATGTTTATTTGGCTAAAAATAAAATAATAAATCCCGACTTTTCGGGCATATTTGATGGGTTCCTGAGGTTCCCGACCTCTTGTAGCCCATCCACAACTACTCCAACTATAAAAAAGGAGTACAAATTAGAGCCTTGGGGTGAAGGAAAAAAAAAACAGAGAAATGCATCCTTCCATTCGCAATTTAATTGTAGTGTTAAGTACCTATACAAAATCTACAAATACACTCACCACAAATACTGAATACACAATAGATCCACAAAGAAATATAGAAGAAACCACACTTTATTATTACCAAACCCTTGAGGTAGGGCAACACCATACAATGAATACTATTATGGAAGGGATCCTCTCCTGTTCACTTGCCTCTTCGAGGGGGCATCTTCCTATTGAGATACAACTCACAATACCATAATTTTCTTCATGTCCCATTACATTGCTTGAACCCATTTATATAGTTCTACCATCACCTAAGAACATTCTAGAGGAGGAATATTCTAGAAGTAGAGTCTTCTAAGAAGTCCTCTTACATTTATTATATCTAACTACCCATTTATTATATCTAGCTACCATAGTGGGCCTTCTTTAATAATATAGTGGACCTAGTGCACCTTACATTGAATGGCCTCCACTATTATCACTATGGGTCCTATGTCCCCCCACTACTAACTCTCTATCTACCTAACATTCCATCCCCCTTATGAAAGCGTTGTCCTCAACACTTGATGTACAACCATATACCAGGGTCCCATGGATAATTGTGGACCATAATGTTGAAGAAGACTGGAGAACCAAGGTCCCATGTAGAAAGGAAATCCACCATGTTGAAGTAGTCCAACCGCCATTGTAAGCCCGGGTCCCATGTCCAAGTGATCATGTGAACTCCCCGTGGAATATTTTGGAACCCAATAACCAACTCAACATGATGCTCCAAAGACTGACACCTATCATGTGGATCCAAATAAGAAGATCCATACACATAGTGGAAAAGGTCGTAGCAGAATCTGGAAGGAATAATACCACTGTAGAATATGTAGGATGGACACTGGTAATAATCATTGGCTCCTGATTTGTCACATTGATGCTCTCTACAGAAGGTGGATTAGAGTCATCAAATAAAATATGAAAGTGGTTGTTATCCCAAAAATGACAACTATCCATATACCAATCATCGCAATCGTCCTCCAAATCATACCAAACATATATTTATTGATTATATTCATCCCTTATGTCTGCCATAATAAATCTCTTCTGCATGTTATCCAATGAATCTTGAATACTACGAAAACTATCATTGAGGTTGTTTGTGAAGCCATCTACAAAGTCATCCAATTTGGCATCCAATGTGTCATACAATTGAGATTTGAATGCTTCAGTAATTTGTAGAATTTATTTGAGGGTTTGAGAGGAAATATCCATCTGATCACCCTATGAAATCTTCGGTCCTGCAACCGTCACGAAAAAACCCAAAAAATAGAACAATAAGTTACGACAGAAAATCACGACTTTTTCAGGAAAACCCTGAAAAATTGTTGAATTTAAAATGTTCATAACTTCACTTCCCGGACTCCGTTTCGGCTGATGTTTTTTTTGAAATAGGGTATTTTTCCGAGAGGAATTCAAATCCCAATGTTTTTTTTTCCAAATTAATCTCGTAAAGCTTCAGATATGAACCTGAAGTGCGCCGCCCTCTTTTTTTTCCCTAGAAAATTTCTGCAAAACAGGAAAAATTTATTCCCTTCTTTGGCCAAAGAAAGTGCTCTGATACCAATTGTTAAGTAGCTATACCAGATATGGAAATATACTTCAATAAGACCAAGAATAAACCATAAACCATTCACCATAACATGAACACAAGAAATATCCAAAACCCTTGAGGTAGGGTAACACCATATATTAATCCTTATGGAAGGATAAAACTCCTCAAGCAATCATTGCTTGTACAATCACAATATTCTTCACTATGCTTCATTACATTGCTTACACTTATTTATATAGCTCTCTCTATATCCTAGGAACCTTCTAGAGAGCCTTCTCACATTTATTACATCCAACTACAATAATGAATCTTTATTAATATAGTGGACCTAGTCCACCTTACATTGAATGACCACATTCTCATATATTAAATGACTTCCACTAATAATACATAACCACATTACCATTGGGTACCTCCCTAGGTACCCCATATTATCTCCCTAGGTATACTACATCCTACAAGTTCCCTTTTCCCATTTCTTTTGAGATTGTACTTCCCATCTGAAAACCCTTGTTTTCATAAGTTTTGCTTTCCCTATCTTGTCAGTAATTAATATTCTCCCTTCCTTGGACCTATTTGAGTACCAAGTATTGGAGGTCTTGTCCATCATATCTAGCCTTAGGTGGAGGAACTTGGAGCCTAGTTTTGGGATCGTGCCACAACAGTTACAAGTTGTAACCAAATTTTATGCCGTTCATAATAAAATATATCTCATTCTTGTCCAATTGTATATGTTGATTCATGATTTTAATGGATTATCTATATCTCATTTTGAATCTATTATGCAAATTGAAATGATCATGTCTAGTTAGTTAGCAGATAACTACCCATTTTCATTTTCTTGTCTCATTGTTCGTAGGAGGTTTTAGAGGAACATTGTGAAATAATTCTGGAGTAGAAGTATTTGAGCAGGATTGACATCAAACATTGGAATCTAGGTTTGTTCTCTTCTCTTTTCCATGAAAGTTAGTTATTGAAAAGTAATTAATTTTAATTAACTTCTTGATTTGAGTCTGAGAGTGGTCTTTTAGGGTATCACTTTGTTGTGGAGCTGACCCATAGCCATAAGACTTAGTTTTCTGTAACAAAAATAGATGGGAAGATGAAGTGGTCAACATGCTGATTATGCATATCCTACACATGTACAACTCCAAGCATCCACATACATGGGATGAGAGCCTCCCATATGTTCAACATAGATATAGTAGATCCCTCCATAGTTTTATTGGCCACTACCCTTTTCAGGTGTTCTCGGGGTTCTAGCCATTATACCTTATTGATGTAGCTCTACCCATTACATATTCATCAACATAGTCTTCCCATGCTCAGACCAAGACATATAGAGAAACCAAATTTATTGAATAGATCTAGCACCTCCAACAACAGGTTCATGATATATTGCATAAGGACAATGCCAAACACAAGTAGTGACATGACTAGCATCACTTTCCACACAAGTTTCATGATGGTGACAAGGTGTGGTTGCATTTGCAGAAAAAATTCCTCACAGGCCCCCACGTCAAGCTCATACCACTCTGATATGGACCTTACACCATCACAAAGTTCATGGGAAAAAAATATTTCGAAATGAGTATTCCTCCTTTCCTTGGCTTGCACCTAGTATTTAATGTATGCTTCGACCATATTTCCCACCTCTACTGGACACCTTAGAGGTGGTTGAGAAATTCCCCCCTACAAAAATCAATATTGACTGCATTGAGAAATTTTTAGTGCAATGGATCATGGACACCAAGATGAAGGGAACCCGTCAACTAAACATACAACTCTGTCAGGTTATCAAAGCAGAACAACTTATTCACCAAAGAAAGTGGCTCACCAAGGTTTAGATTCAACAAAAGTTTCCCCATCTACCATGAGAACTTGATGCAATGGGGACCATTGATTCTTAAGGGGGAAGGATTGATACAGGTGGATATCGGCGACCACCCACCTCTTCCACCGACTCAACATGATTGTTAGTTAGATATTTCCAACGAGTAGTTTTGTTATGATTTTTCGGGTCCTAAACTTCCAGGGTCGTTTTGAGGCCCTAAATGATGTTTTTGGGAAGTTCAACGGCCTAGGTTTGTCAAAGAAAAACCTAAACCATGCCACAAATTATGGTTCTTAGTTAGAGCTTTCTAATGAGATATTGCACACCTCAAACAAATATTATATGCAAAATTTGCACCCCCAATAAGTTGACATATCAACTAACCACCTTGGGCCCAACAAACATTTAGGCACTTCACCTCTTAGGGTTAGGGTTTTGGACCTTTAGGGTTATTGCTTTATGTTAAAAGGCTATTATTTCGACCTCTTGTAATAGCTTTTGCAAATGAGAGTAGTTGACATCTCTCCCTCATTAAAGATAAGCTACCACCATTCTAACCAGTTTGTGTTCTACAATATTCTATTATTTTATTCATTAATAGAAGTCAAGTTTTCATTATATTATTGTGCTCTATGCTATATTTCTATGTGTGTGTGCTCCATTTATTTTATTTCCTTTCAATTTGTTCCTTTGCAATCCAGATCATGGAGGATTTCTAGTGAAGGATCTTCTCCTTGATCATCTTGAAGCTTGTAAGGCTACTAGGACGATTTGGTAGGGTTTGAAGTGGTCAACCCTAACTATTAATCTAACTTCACTTACAATTTCTCAAGAGAGTCCTTTGTTGACCCCATATGACCAATCAATAAGCTAACCACTATTATATTCATTTTTTTAGTCAATCTTAAATAAAAAATCTAATTATTATTATTATAAAGTAAATCTGAAATTTTGTAGCTTACCCTTAAAATTTCAGCCACAAACCCTAGACGTCTAGGTATATTTTTCATGGTTTGAATTGGAAATAATTTATTTTTCAAATTTTATCTCGATGCCCTATATTTATGCATTTAATAGAGAAAATCAATGCATTATTAGTGGCTGTTATGTGCCTTTCATCTTTAGATTTATAAGTTGCATTCAATTTCAGGTTTATTAATTCTTGCTTTAGCCTAATAAAACCACATATTCACATTTGTTTTACGGGTCAAGGATCACTGTTTTTATTTGCTTGTTCATGTTATAATATCATGCATCTTTAAACATTTTTTATAGTAAAAAAGAGTATATTTCATGTTTTGGGAATAAATACACTTGATAATCATTTCATAAGACCCCCAAACTTGTCTAAAATAACTCTTAACTTAAATCTAGAAGTTACCTTAATTAATAAATTTGATCTTCAACCCCCTTATCATTCTAAGTTGGTTATAATTAGGTAGTAACATATGTGACCTTAGCCTTGACTTGTATTGTCTTAGGAACTCTAAGTGCTACTAGGGAATCCTCCCTTGTGTCGGGATTTTTTCACACTAAAAAGGGGGAAATAGTTGTCTAGGTGACAGTGGAAACACTTCCATCTTACAGTCAACCTTAGTATCTCGTGAGGGATTTAGACTAGGGGTGAAAGTTTGCATGATAACATTTTGGTTTCAATACTAGGGATAAAGTCTTTTCACTAGTTATCAAATGTCTACGCTTCAACCTTTTGATGAGTATGAATCAAAGCCTTATTTATTTTACCAATCTTGGTGACTCCATTATGGATTTGGTGATATTTATTGTTGTGATTTTGAGGAGAATGAATTTGAAGAAAAACCCTCAAGTGATGGTGGATTTGAGAATATATTTTCTTCTCCATTTAATGAAGATCAGTGTAGCCAAGAATATGTTATAGATATAGATATGCATTTTCAGAAATTGGTCATGATTTGAGTAGGGATTATTGGAAAATTTTAGGAGACCCTATCTACGATACTTCTAGTGAAGAAAGTGCAGATTTTGAAGCCTTTGTATAGCCTAATATATTAGAGGCAAATTCATAAAATTTTCATTATCATTTCTAGCCATATATGTACACTAATGATGCAAATTTTTGGAAATATGTGGACCACATGTTTACAATTTTATTTCAACCATCCATGGATGATTTATTAAAAATTTCTCATGACAATTTCTAGCCGTATTCTATGGGGTACGATGACATTATTTTTAGCATTTAGAGATGTTTTGTGATGGTAAAAATTCAGAAAGATTTCAGCCACCCTTAGGTTTAGATTTTGGTGAATATGAATACATAAAATCAACAGTAGAGTACTCTTTTGGGGCTGTAATTTACATAGGGAAGCAAGTATTTCGTAGCAGTAATTTCCAGCCATCTTTTTCTTATCTTTCCTCAATATGTCTTTGAAGATTCAGTTGGAAAATATGTTTTTGGTGCTGAAATATCTATGGAGCAAAAGTGTTTTCAATATTTGGATCGTTGTTAGAATTTCCAGCCATGTATAGAAGGGCAACAAGCCCTAATTTTGGAGCAAATTTTCTTCTCAAGATTTGAATTTACACCTCATTTTTCATCTACATCTTTGTTGGGAAGCTGCGAGGTATTTTTTAGATTTCTTGTGGTGCCATCTCAAGCCTTGAGGAGATATATTATATATGAAATCCAAGGAGACTATATATTAAAGTATGTGTATTAGCTTTATGAGATGCAAGGGTAGCATCATGAAGACCTTGTTAGGAGCAATGATGAGCCATCATTGTCATATTGTAACCTCATTCAAAGATGGGTGGATGAAGATTGTGGATGAACATGCCAATGTTGATATGATTTTGGTGCTCTTGTCCATCTTCACGAGTTGGATTATATTTTTTGTCATAATGTAATATTTGTACCAACTCATGACAATTGTGTACTTGACATATCCTTGTTTTGGCTCATTGCCAAACACAAGGATAAACCTCTTGATGTTGATGTAGTGCTCGCTTGGCTTAATTGGTTGTGTGGTTATACCCAACATTTTCTTTTTTTTATGGCAAGAAGAGTAGGTGTAGGAGAAATAATATCTTGAAGAGCATAGAGGAGGATGAATAAGCTTCTTAGAAGTAGTATATTGGTTGTTTGTTTTCTTCTATGCATCTTGTTTGACTTTTTTTCACTATATTTCTTTAGAAATTATTTCTTGACATCATGCCTCATTAGTTAGTTGTATTTTATTTTTCCTTGTCTAAAAAAAATTGGAATAAAGGATTTTTGTCACATTTCCTTTGGTTTTCTAAACCAGTGTGGCCCTCTTTCCTTGCCTTATTGTTACTGATGTTTTTGTGGTTAAGAATTAGCATGACTTGACGTTGGATACAAAGTGCATGTCTTAGAGTTCTAGAGACTTCTGAGGTTCTCATGTAGTCTACCTTGAGAACATGTCCCCATGTTGGAGCTAGATGTTATCCCTGTTAGAAAAACAAGATCACGAAGCAATAAAACAAAACAAATGCAGAAATAAAACACAAAATATACATAATACAATAGAGACAAATATACATGGTTCACCCGGTGTGGGCTACGTCCAGCAGAGAAATTGCCAGGTCCTTCCTTTATTATTATCCAGTAAATGAAGGGATACAACCTACAACAAACCTGCTGTAACTTCATCTTCTTTCTCTCATAGTCTCCTCACTCAGAATACAATATTCACGATGCTACATAGACACAATACATTTCCCTCATAAAAGAGGGTTTCCTTCTAGGGAAAAAAAAACCTAACAAAACTTCTACCGTCAGATTTGCGACCTTCTAATGATCGGTCCAGATTTACAATGAAATTACAATATTCATTTACAAGGAGTTTTTTTCTTCGGGGGCTTCGCCCCCAAACCCCCATCGAGGAACACTTCCCATTGAACCCTCGCCGGGGGCTCGCTTTCCCTTAGAGCCCCCAACCGGGGGGATGGACCCCCGGACCCTGCAAAGGGGGTAACCCCCCTCTGTACTCCCCTACATGGAGGAGTGTACATTCTTCTAGGGTGTAAAGTCTTCATGGGGTATAAACACGGCTGGAAAAAAAACCTCTAAATCATGAAGATAATCAGGCTCCACAACCAACAATCCACTGACATGTAGGGATAACTAGATGATTTTTTCTACTTATGATTTTCATCACAATCAATGGCTCCACATATGAGATCTATGTTTTTCCATGGATATTTATCTAGAGATTCTCCCTACATTTTCTCAGCTAACTCTTATTGATGATTATGCTTATGAGACTTGATTTATTGTACAATGTCATATTTTATTTCATTGCTCATACATGGTGATAGTGTCTTATGTATTGTAATGACAATGGTGAACATTGGTTAAGACTAATAATGGATCACAACACTCTAATTTAATTTTATTTACCTTGTTTTTCCATGGTGGATCATAGTCATCCTTTAAATAAGTGTTGACACTGTTGGTGTAGCCCATCCATATCCCAAACCATACTTAACACTTTCCATATTTTTTGTTCTATATTTTCCTGCTCATGGCTGGTATTCATATGACATAACAAGGTTAATGTTTCATAGTCCCATGATAAAAGCCTCATCTTAAGAGCTATACGCTTGAGGTTGATTCAACAAAGTAAAAAACAAAGGCCAAAATTAAAGCTTGAGCTATGTCACCTTGCTATGAGGTCAATTCCCCAAGTCCCATGCTTAACAATGCATATCTAAATAAAAGGGACTAATAAATAAAGAACAATCCTAGAAATAGGGTAGTAAGACATAATGATGCGGAAAAGGTAACCAAATGCCAAAGTGCCCCCTCATATTTTAAGGCAATCTTATGGATGAATATCTTTGACAAACCTTACTTGGCTATGCAATTCAACTCATGAATTTAGCTACCTGGTCACATCATCTATCACAACACATGCTCCTTACCTAGTGTCCTAGGAATTGTTTCTTATCCTAGGGGTTGTCATATGTAATAAGGGTTGATGTTGTCCCCACCATGTTTTAAATTAGAAAATAGTATGAATTTTATGAGTTCTTGTGAAGTTATAAGATGACACTTAAATGTTTCTCTACCTAATGACACTTGCATTTTGACATGACTCATTATTTATGTTTCATTAAGATTTGTGTACATGCTTCGATATTTGTGTACTTGCATTGGGATTCATGATTGCTTTGGGATCCATGACACATGCTTTATGATTTGTGACTTCCTTGGGAAATGTGAGCCTTTCCTAGGGCATTGTGTACTGAATGGATTGTTGTAACATCTTTCCTTGAGCTTTCTGATTGCATTGGGAGCTGTGATAAGGCTACTAGATTGTTGAGATGAGTCATTTTCACTTTTTATGGAGGATTTTTCACACTTTATGGGGTATGTTTCAACTTGTATGATGTTCTAGCGATGTTTTGAGTCTCATTTATAGAGATTCCCACTCTAGATATCCCACTTATGCCACATGTGTGACTTCCTTCACTATTTTGAGGAGGGAAACTTGGTAGTTGAGTTGGTTATCTTTGTTGTTGAGGTTGTTAGCTTGGTTTGAAGAGTTTGTTGAGGACCTTTTGATTCCTTCCTCACTCATTGTGGACATATTTGTGTAGGTGGCATAACCACCTCATATTATATTGAATTATTGACCATATCTCCATAGTTAGTTGAGGAGATAATGGTTCTTTATGTTTTTCTAGGCTAGATATAGGAAAAAAATATTTTGTATTGAGAAGGTTGTCAGATCTCTTGTCTATATAAGAGAAACACTTCTCATTGTGAATGTTGCTAGAAGTTTGTGGAGAAAAATATTTGTGTACTTTTTTCTTCAAGCTATGGATGGTTAATTAGAGTGTTCTCTTGGAGATTGTTTCTATGTGGATGCTTTGCATATGGATGGATGTTCAATGGTTCGATCAATGGTCTTGTGTGTTGATTTGATGAGTAAGTGGTTCTCTTTAAATATTTGTGGTTATTTATTTTGAAATTTGTTAAGTGTGGTATTGCTTCTCTAATGTTGGTGGTGCACCCTATTTTCCTTTCTTGACATGCCCCTTCTTAATACTATTTGAGGATTTATAGTGGACGATATTCCCCTTGATCATCTTGAATATTGTAAGGCTCCTAGAATGATTTGGTATGGTTTGAAGTGGACAACCCTAACTATCAATATAGTTTCACTTACAATTTCTTCAGAGGAGCCTTAGTTGACCCCATATGCCCAATCAATAAGCTAGGCACTAGTCTATTCATTTTTTCTAGATAATCTTAAATAAATAAAAAAAAAATTCCTTTTTATTTCAAGTAGATATGAAATTTTGTAGCTTACCCTTAAGACTTCATCCATAAATCCTAGATGTCTTGGTATATTTTGCATAATTTGAGTTGGAAATAATTTATTTTGTAAAGTTTATCTTGATTCCCTATATTATGCATTTAATAAAGAAATTTGATTCATTGTTTTGGAAATAAATACACTTGATAATCATTTCATAAGACCCCCAAACTTGTCTAAAAGAACTCTTAACTTAAACCTAAAATTTACCTTAATTAATAAACTTGATATTGAAATCTCTTATCATTCTAATTTGGTTATAATTGGGTAGTAACATAAGTTACCTTAGCCCCCGGGGTGTAGAATAGTCAATGATGGAGTGTATTGTTAAGGCACTCCATTATGTGAAGTTCGATTCAAAACCCTCGAATCTCCTTGTGTGCCACATGATGAGACACATTGGCATGCATAGGGTTATAGTGGTAGTATTCAGATAACACAATCACATGTCATGCGAGTATGTTCCTGACTAGTTGCTGATTTCCCTAGTAAAAAAAAAAAAACATAGGTTACCTTAGCCTTGACTTGTCCTACCTTAGGAACTCTAAGTGTTACTAGGGAAGCCTCCCTTGTGTTGGGATTGTTCCACACTAAGAAGAGGGAATTATTTGTCTAGGTGATAGTGGAAATACTTCCATCTTACACTCAACCTTAGTATCTTGTGAGGGATTTGGACTAGGGTTGCAAGTCTGTGAGATAACATTTTGGTTCCACTGTAGGGGAGAAAACATTTTCCTTAGTTATCAAAAGTCTATGCTTCAACCTTTTGATGAGTACGAATCAAATAATTATTTAGTTTACTCATATTGGTGACTCCATTGGAGGAAAACAGTCCTTGTTCCTTGCATGTTTTTGACCTTTTGCTTGTAGGATGAAGCAATAAACATTGTGAAGGAATTTAAGATTCACCTTGGTGACTCCATACATGCTTGGTATGAGGTATCATCCCTTATTTTTAGATTTCATATCAAGTTGCATTTTAAGTGAAGAAATATGGTGCCATGGGAATTTCATGAATTCTATCCTCCTTTGATGTTGACAAAATTCATGGGTACCCAAATAAGCTCCCTCCAAAATGGGTGGAGAATGTTCTAAAGTTTGATGGTAATTCTTATATTGCTACTCAAAAAATCACATCACTCTTGAATTTTTTTTCAAATATCCATGTAATTCATAAATATTTACTAATAAGATTATTTGTACATTCCTTGGAAGGATATCCAAAGAGTTGGATCAAGTATTGTAGTGGCCCCAAGAAAATATCGAATTTTGCAAGTTTGATACAAGTCTTCCTCAAGTGTTGGGGTCATCATTATCAAAAGTATGAGGAGATTATTGAAGACCTTAAGGAAACCCTTCATGAATATGAAGAATCATCTCATGATCCTATCAATGATCAAGCACATGAAGAGAATATTGATAAAGAGTTTCCTCATGTTTCCATGCTAGAGCAAGAGCTGCCTCAAGACTCCATTGAAGACCAAGAGCATGGATAAGAAGCTGATGGATGAAGTCATCGAGAACTTGAAGAACACATTGATGAAGCACATCATGTTGAAGATCAATCCCATGAAAATGACCTGATTGGTGAGAGCACTCTACCTCATGAAGATGAATGTTTGGTAAGTCTTAGATATTCTCAAAATTATAAATTTGGCAATATTTATTGTTGTGATTTTGTGGAGAATTAATTCAAATAAAATACCTCAAGTGAAGATGTATTTGAGAATATGTTTTCTTATACATTTAATGAAGATATGCACATCCAAGGATATTTTGTTATGCATATGCATTTTCAGAAATTTGGTCATGATTTGACTAGGGATTATCAGAAATTTTAAGGAGACCCTATCTATGACACCTCTAGTGAATAAAGTGTATATTTTGAAGCTTTTTGACAGCCCAATATGTTAGAGGAAAATTCAGAAAATTTTCATGATCACTTCCAACCATCTATGTACACTACTGACGCAAATTTTTGGCAACATGGGGAAGATGTTTCTGTAGATTTGTTTCAAACATCTAGTGCTGATTCATTACAGATTTCTCATGGAAATTTTCAACCATATTCTATGGGGTATGATGCATATTCTTTTCATCATTTAGGGCTATTTGTGATGGTGAAAATTAAAAAAAAATCAGCCATCATTATGTTCA
>ML804402.1:35067-72484 GCA_009831015.1 Picea engelmannii
TGATTCCTTAAGAGTGCATAGGGCAAAAGGAGGCTCATTCCTCATTTGTTCACTTGGAGATTTGGGAGAGGAGCAAGAGGATGAGAATGGAAGCATTGGGAGAGGAGAGCTTGGGCGCCATCTTTCATGGAGGGCACAAGGAGGCTTAGGGCCTATTTATTTTGTGGTGAGGGTTCTTGCTTGGTGGAGGGCGCACTCTTGGAGGAGGGTGCAAGCTTAGCAAGTAGTAATAGTTATTGAGCTTTTGCAGATCTGATTGATGGAGGTTTGGGACAGCATACAAACAGAGATTTGCATGCAAGGGTTTCTCAAACAACCAAGAGAAGATCAAGGACGCATCATTTCAGTGGAAGAGGCAACAAAGGAAGGGGGCACACTTGTTTGAGCTCATCCTTCTTGGAACCTTCTAGCAAAGCTTGCGAGGAGCTTGCTATTTGTACAGTTCCATTGTATTTGCTTAGTTGTTGTTTTCCATGCTTGAAACATCACATATATATACTTTCATTCTAAACTGGTTTTCCCCGAGGGGGTTTTATCCAGGGTCATGTTGACCAAAAATACTTGTTTTCATTTATCATGTATGCTTAGTGTTTAAATCAGTTGAAGGAGCTTGTAAAGATCCTAGAGGAGTGCTATATGTTTTAAGGTTTGCATGTGCTAACATTCAGTGACTAAAACACTTGCAAGGGCATCTTAAAAGAGCATATAACCATCAGTTTGAAGGCATTTCTTGGCAGAAATTTTCAGACCTGTTTGTTGTCCTAAAACAGCAGCAAGGACAGATTTGTTTGAGTAAACTTAGAGCCCAACAAGAGGTCAAAAACAGGCCTGTTGGGCAGCCTTCTAGTTCCTCAAAAATCTACACAAAGGATCAAAGACATTGGCATTTCTGAGACCCTCCAGACTACCATCATGCATCTTTATGAGTCTATCCTTCACACAACACATGGGGTGTCAGATTCTATCAAGAGCACTATTGGGTTCAAAGAGGGGTGCCTTCTTCACCAAGTTTTGATCTCTATTATGCTTTTTGGCATTTGCTAATGATGTGATCCTCTTGGCTTCATCCCCAAAGGGCCTGCAAAGACTACTGGATGCATTGGTTGTTTTCCGTGATCCTCCACTGTTGACAGTCAACCCAGGTAAAACCAAGGTTATGATCTTCAACAAGTTGAAGAAGGTCCACTCATACCACCGTTTCTTCTTCAGATGGAAAGAGATCAAGATCACTAAAGCCTATACATACTTAGGGGTATAGTTCTTAGGGCCTCATTTCAATTTGAGGAATTCCCTTTAGCCCCATGTCAACAAGGGCTACGGGTCCTTAGCTCTACTCCAAACACAATGTTTCCGACACTATTTCGAAGACATATCATCCAAGATGTCTCTCATGGATACCATTATCTGACCCACAGTTCACACATTTAGAGGTTTGGGCCCCTTGTTTGTTAGAATTTGATAAGGCCACGACTAAGAGGGTTCAAACCCTTCTCCTTCGATGCATTATCAGTGGTAACTAGACAATCCCTCTACCCATCATTCTTGATGCATTATCAGAGGTAACTAGACAATCCCTCTACCCATCATTCTTGCAAATTTTGGTGCCCACCCCCTCTGACTTGACATGTGTTCAAACTTCAACCTGGTCTCACTCCTACATTGAGTTTGGAGTTTCGATGAATTAGTTGCAAAGTCAATACCAATTCCCATACCCAACTTACTGTTCATCCGAGTCCATTGCTTTCGCTAACCCCTTGGGCATGCATTGTTTTCTACACTTTATTACAATCTACAAGCATTACACAAGCAGAATCAATGCACAAAGATAAAAAAAACTGAGACAACAATTTTAATTCCACAAAATTAATTAAGTTGTGTGTTGGTGAATCGACTTGACCATAGGCTAAGCAATTACAAATCGTACTGGTATCAAAGCCCGAGTTCGAAAATACTTACTAAACACCTTGTATGGTAAGCCCCTGCAATGGATACAAAAGAGTGGAGAGCCATTTTTGCAAGGTCTTAGAAGAAGCAAACAGCCAAAAATGACAAGAAAAACTAATGAGGAACAACCCAAGTAAGATCCTAAGGTTAGCTTTACTCAGCTAGAGTAGAGCATTACTGCACACTGACCAACATGGTAACAAAATGGTTGGCAATAAACAATGAAGAGATATTTGTAGTAAGGACCGAGTACAGAAGAGAAAGTGAGGAACACAATGACAATTCAAGTAAAACTAGCTATGTTCTTTCATCTTCAAATATGCTTTCAAGATTGAAGAAAATGTGAAATACCAACACATGGTGGTCAAGTTAATGTTGAGAAACTCAATAGTTGGTTGAAATATCTAGAATTTTGTTTTAACCTTTATCAAATAAAAGAAACCCAGAGGATTTAATTTGTCCAATTGAAAATGTGTGAACATGCCCTATTAGGGTGAGAGACCTATGTAGATGCCTTGAGGCTAAGCAAGAAGCCCATGGTTATAAAATGGAAAAATTTCAAGCAATTGTTGAAAACACAAATCTATCCCATTGGCTATGAAGAGGAATAACTGTTGATTTTACCCCTATAACTCAGTTACTTAAGTAATTGCCAATAATTTACTAAAAGCACAGAAATTATACTAGCTGATATAATTCTGGAAATTATGCAGATTACCTACAGCTGAGTTATAAATCAGATTTTTAACAGCAGACGCAACACAGAAATCACACAAAAAAATGAACACAGGAAGTACCCTGGAAACCCCAATGTGGGGAAAACCAGCAAAGAGGGGGCTTTATTGTGGGCATCCAAGAGAAATTACAGCAGCAGAAAAAAGGAAATTTCTTACAGAAAATTCAGCAACCTTTCTCACTCCTCAGCTAAAAAACAGCCCAGCAAAATTGTTGCAAGGCCCAGATACAAAGTGCCCAGTATTGCCCAGCAAGTACAGCAAAGGTACGGCCTTAGTACAGCCTGTACAGCCTGTACTATTTCAGCCCAGTACAGCCTGCACAGAAGCTGGTAAGTACGGTCTGTGTATGGCTGGGCTGGCTGAAGAATTTTGGCCCAGATTTGGCTTGCTGCTACCTGCAGAAAAAGCTCAGAAATCAGCCTGTAGAATGTTGCTCTCTTGGTCCTGAGTTCGGCCTCCTTGACTGCCCATAATGGTCCCGATCTGACCTCCACCGGCTGCTCCAAACTAGCCCAGAACTCACCCTCTACCTCAGCTGCAAGCACACTGCCTTCTCTTGCCCAAGCGCCCCTCTTGCTCTCACTTGCTCAACCTCACAAATGAGAAATGTGTGCTGTCCTCTCACCCTCAGCCTCCTTTTATCTCCCTACCAGCCTCCCATCCTCTATGACAAGTGTCCCAAGGCTTGGCCTCAATGGCTGAGAGTTGGGGCTGCTGGACCCCACTCTCCACTAGGAGGTGCGCCCCCCTTGGACAAGGACCCACACTCCACTAGCAGCCACCTAAAGGTGCACCCTCCTTGGTCTGGGTCCCACAAACTACCCAGCCACCTTCAAGGTGCACCCTCTCTCCCTGGCCCCCACATTCCACTCAAAGAGAAATTGTTGCAAGCCTAAACCTAAGGCTGAGATAAGAAATGTTGATCTGGGTTCACTAAGGTGTCCCACAGCTGGCCTAGGACAATAGGCACAGTTGAGACACCAAACCTAGCTAAACCTAACACTCCCTCTTCGCAAGGTAGGTGTCTCCACCAGGATCAATCTCTGATCCAATTAAATCTGTTGTTGTTGTTGTAGCTGCTCCCTATGGACCGGAAGATCCACCTGCTACTTCTGCTGCACACAGATCTGATGCGTTGTTATGCTCAGCCATCAATGTCAAGTCATACCAACTGACTTTCTTGGACACTGATCTTGTTGATATTTTAGTTATACAACTAGCAGTTACAGTGCTTCTTTATTATTACAATCATTTAGCACATTAGCTGCATATATAAGATCACTGAAAGAGAGGCAATCACAGAAACAAGAGAGACAAAGATTATCCTGGGAAACCCTGTAGGGGGAGAAAACCCAGTAAACTTCCTCAATATAGATGAGCCAACCAAGAACAATGCTTCTCTGCAAGAGAGAACTAACAAAGCAGAAGATCCTCCTGTACTCCTTCACTAGGAAAGAGTAGCGCACCACTTAACCAAGAGATACCAAGAGATAGACCAAAATCCTCCTTGACGTCACACCTAGCTGCAGCAGCTTCTCCTCCAAGACTTGTGCACTTTTCCTCTTGTGCACTTTTCCTCATGAATGAGTGTGAGCAAATGAGGTGATGGCCTCCCTTATAAATAGTGATCTGGCCAGCCTAAAATTAGGTCTAGGTTGACCTGTCACTTTACCCTTTTATTTTCTATTTTACATGTCAAGGCACAATAGGGCTGACTTTTACAAAGACACAATATGGCCTAATTAACAAATATAATATAATAATATTCTCCAGGGTTTGTCTTGGTCAAATACAATAAGGATATCTTCCAAAGCTACTCAATCTTCAACAGATCTTTGGTCCAAGATCCCCATGGACAAACCTACAGGTTGTCCCATGCCAAGCCTCATTGTTGGATCCAAGGCTGCTCCCTCTGCCCGTATGAGCACATGTCCATCAGCGAACATTACGTCATACCCCATATCCTCCAGAGCTGATATAGAGAGCAAGTTAACCTTCAGCTCTGGCACATACATCACCTCATCCGCCTCGAGAGACACTCCTGACTCTAGCTGGAATCTGACGCATCCAACACCCTTTACGGCATGTCTGGTGTGCGCCCCATTCTTCACATGGCAGTCATATAGCGAGATGACCCACTGTCCACGAACCATGCCGCGCTGTCCTCAAACTCAGCCAATATGCAACTGCTAGAAAGAGTGGCAACCAGATAAAATTCGTCATTGAATTTCTCTACAAACGCATCCATCTCAGTAGATGTTATAGCTGCTACCTCCGACTCCTTCTCTTCTTGTTAGGACACTTGCTGGCATAGTGGCCAGTATTGTCACAGGCAAAGCATCTCACTTTTCCCATGTCCCTCGAGCCTCCCGCTCCACTACTCTTCTTTGCATGAAGAGCCACATTCTCCTCCTCATTCTTCGGCTGACTAGCCTAAGATGCATCCACTCGCAGCTACTCCTGGGTGAAGTCATCCCACAACCTCTCCCAGTAAAGGCGTTCTCCCGTGCAACCACCCCTCAGACAAACACGTCCCACTGCTTGGTGAAGCCATTCAAGGTTGTCCTCACCAGCTCGATCTCAACTACAGTCTCTCCCACTGTTGCAAGTTCATCTCGAATCTGAGTGAACTTTGTGAGGTAAGTGGCCACCAACTCTCCCTTGGCCATCTTCGTGCTTCTCAGCTCCTCTATGAGCAACATCTTTTTGCTCTAGCTGTCAGACTGGTATAGCTTTAAGAGGGCCTCCCACATTTCCCTTGTTGTCTTCTTGCCAGACAAATGTGGAATGATGTGGTCCTTGACACCATCCACAAGTATCCTTCTGGCCTTGAGATCCTTCTTGACATGGGCAGCTAGTTGTACCAGATCAGTTGGGGTTGCCACTTTGCCTTCTGCAATTACCAGTAGCCCATTCTCCTCCAGCACCAAGCTAATTCACTCCCTCCAAGTACAGAAATTTGAGGCTCCATCCAGCCTGTCCTCAACCCTCAAGCCTACACTGGCCATTTGAGTTTGTTGTCATGTTTTCACCCAACCTAGTCTTCTGTCCCACTTGTTGCTTTACTCTTGTTGGTCTGCACAACAAGTCACTAGGTTCTTTCTGTAATCAAAGGTTGCGCTCTGATACCCTGTTGATTTTACCCCTACAACTCAGTCACTGAAGTAATTGCCAATAATTTACTAAAAACACAGAAATTATACTAGCTTATATAATTCTGGAAATTATGCAGATTACCTACAGTTGAGTTATAAATCAAATTTTTAACAACAGAAGCAACACAAAAAATGGACAACACAAGAAGTACCCTGGAAACCCTAGTGTGGGGAAAACCAGCAAAAAGGGGGCTTTATTATGGGCATCCAAGAGAAATTACAACAACAACAAAAAAGGAAATTTCTTACAAAAATTTTAGCAACCTTTCTCACTCCTTCTCAACTAAAAAACAACCAAGCAAAACTATTGTAAGGCCCATATACAAAGTGCCCAGTACTGGCCAACAAGTACAGCAAAGGTACAACCTTAGTAAAGCCTGTACAGCATGTACTATTTCAGCCCAGTACAGCCTACACAGCAACTGGTAGGTACGGTTTGTGTATGGCCTGGCTAGCTAAAGAATTTTGGCCCAAATTTGGCTTGTTGCTACCTACAGAAAAAGCCCAAAAATCAACTTGTAGAATGTTGCTCTCTTGTCCTGAGTTCGACCTCCTTGGCTGCCCAGAATGGTCCTAATCTGACCTCCACTGGCTGCTCCAAACTAGCCCAAAACTCGCCCTCTACCTCAGCTACAAGCACATTGCCTTCTCTTGCCCAAGCGTCCCTCTTGCTCTCACTTGCTCAACCTCACAAACGAGAAATGTGTGTTGTCCTCTCACCCTCAACCTCCTTTTATCTCCCTAGCAGCCTCCCATCCTCTTTGACAAGTGTCCCAAGGCTTCGCCTCAATTGCTGAGAGTTGGGGATGTTGGACCCCACTCTCCACTAGGAGGTGTGCCCCCTTTGGACAGGGACCCACACTCTAGCAGCCACCTAGAGGTGCGCCCTCCTTGGTCTGGGTCCCACAAACCACCCAACCACCTTCAAGGTGTGCCCTCTCTCCCTCGACCCTGTTGATTTTTCATATATGAGATGATGTGTAATATCGATATGTTATTACAATGATGATTGTTACATATATAGAGAACATATGGTGACCATCCATGAAAGGATGTGTCCCTTGGATGATAAATAACTACTTATTTATTATATATTATATAACTACTTATTTATTATATATTATATAACTACTTATTAATCTAGGAGAATGTCTTCCCGATGCTGCCCAAACATCAACACTCCCTCTCAGCGAGGGAGACATTCTACATCATGCCAAGCTTGTCTTTGAAGTATACAAACTTTGCCCTGGACTCATGACACTTGTCTATCAATCCTTGGAGATGTCTCTCTCCCACCTAAACTGAAGGGAAACTCCCTCTACGACTCTCCCTCTGAGCCAACTAACTCTCTCTGAGATATTTTCCGATGTTCAATGGTCTTCCTGGACTTCCGAAATCTTCTTCTCTTCTAAGAAAAGTTGTCTAGAGGAAAGTTCCTCCCGCAGCTACCAAAACATCAACACTCCCTCTTAGCTAGGGAGGTATCTTTCCACAATGTCTTTCATCTAGTAGTCCACTAACTACTCTGCAATCAACTAGTAGCACTTAGCGACTACCATGCCATCGATAGCTCAAATCATCCGTCACAATCTCTACAATCAAGCAACACACAGTTGCTCCCAAGTGATATGGTAGTCTCCATGGCAATCAGCTAGTAGCACACATCTACTACAATGCCATCCAATAGAACATGACTGCACCAAGCCATAGTAGTACACAACTACTATCAGGTGATACACAATCTCCGCCAGTGGTACACAACCAATGTAGTAGCACACAACTACTATCCAGAGACACACAGTCTCTGCCATAGTCTTACGACTACACTTGTGATGTTTTCTCCTCTCCTAGGATCCGACAGTGCAATACCCCCTCAATCACCTCACATGACTGATCTAAGGAACCCTTGGCCAGAGGAGTTAGCCGACTGGAGGAGAAACAACACACCTCCCTCTCAACGAGGGTCAACACTCAACTGAGTGTCCCGTAGTTGTCACGCACTCAACAGAATGTCCCATGACTACAAGGACCATTCTTCCTGATCAAATCGCCATCTGTACCACATGAAGAATGTCAGTCCTTCCAAATGTTGAAAGTCACGCCATGGGCTACAGGGACCATTCTTCTAATTAGGTCACTACATGTGCCATAGAAGAATGTCAGTCTCGGACCATTTTCTCTAATCAGGTCACCATATGTGCCATAGAGAAAATGTCAATCCTATACCAACCTCCCTAATCAGGTCACCATCTGTACCATAGGGGACGAACCATTCATCATGATCAGGTCACCATCTGTGGCACAGGAGAATGTCAGTCCTAGACCATTTTCTGCAGAAAATGTCAATCCAAGATACATCAACAATCTGTCCAACCTGGACCATTCTCCACAAGGAGAATGTCAGTCCAACAGCACACTGATTATCCATGATGCAAGGATATCAACACTCCCTCCCAACCAAGGGAGTAATCTCCACAAGCCCCAACTTGTCCCTTGAGTATATAGACTTTCCCTTGGACAAGGGCTCCGTTAGAATATTAGCTATCTGATCATCGGTGGAGATGTACTAGAGCTTTACTTCTCCCTTCTAGAAGATATCAACACTGTTTTGGACCATTCTCCCCAACCCGATCACTATCTGTGACACAGGGAGAATGATTGTCCATGATGTAATCATATTAGCATTCCCTCTCAACGAGGGAAGACATTCGCATCAACAGAGCATTTCACCAACTAGCCGACTGGTTGATGGTAATCATCTGTTAGATGCCCTGAATGTCAGCAATCTGCTCATCTTGTGTTGAAGCCTAGTTGCTTCATCCGCACCATGTCTCGGATGAAGTCTTTGCGAGAAGCCTCTGAAGCCTCACTACTTCCATGACTCGCGTCACTGGATGCGATATACTCTACCTCTGCAGTATTGARTGCTATAGAAGTTTGCTTCCACGAATCATGATTGATCTCAAGCTAARGCAGCACCCTCTGGTGCCCTTTCTGTCAACTACACTCTCTGCCTAGTCTGAACTGTATATCTCTGCAGCCTCTCTTCATCCCCCGAGACATATCCAACTGTACCACACCAATACACTTGTTYTGTTGCAACTCAATCTRCTCAATCACGAGTTGGCTCAGGGTACTTACTGCAAAGCACTATCTAGCTCTCTGCTTGAGAGCAAGTCCTCCACTCCATTTGCAGCTACTCCCTCTAGGATTTTGTAACTGCTAAACAATGAGACTGAGGGTAGCTTCTCTACTCTGCCAACAACTGCCCTCCTCTGGGGCTGCTCTCTGTGAAACTGGCTCCTCCACTCTCTCTCTGCAACTGTTTCCTCTGCAACTACTCTATCTGGAACTGAGATGGCTCAACAACTACTCCCTTCGGAGCTGGAGGTGACTCCTCCTCTGTATTCGCTCCCTCTGACACTGAAGGTAGCTCTTCCTCCTTCTCTGGAGGCAACGCAATCTCTGCTCCCTCTAGATGTAGTACTGCCTCTCTGGGAGTGCCTCTACATACACTGGAACTATTGCCATGCCTGCTTCCTCAACATCTCATGGCTCGACTCATGTACTGGGACTGCTACACCTGCTCCCTCTGAGTCTCATAATGTGTTTGCCTCCTCTACTGGATCTATCACCATAGTTGTGCTACAATCGATCTTGACTGGCTGTATCCATGATCACTGTAATTGTCTCTGCTATCTGGTATGATCTCGTCCTAGAGGTATACTACTCCTAGAGACTTCCTGTCTCTAAGCATCATGTCTGGCAATGTCTCTCCTTGACATCACGTTGGAAGGTCTTGCCCTCCATGTCTGCCTTTGATTTCCTTATCTCAACACACCAGGCTAAATATTTCATATGGAAATGCAATGAATGAGTCATCCACACCATACGGGTTGGATGTTATGGTCACCATTGAAACATCCTTCTGCTTCTTTTATGCAATCACAATCATAAAGTCTTACACTGCTTCACAATTCTTTTACTTATTTGCCTGACAAGTAGCAAATTTGATCTAGCAGATCTACACATGTCTGACATGCATGGGAAGCAAGTAGATCGCTTCTTGAACATCTATGCACCTATCTTCCAACAGATCATATTTAATCACAAATAGATTTATCATTGGGATAAGCTTCTCAAAGTAGATCGATCTCTTTCCTGATTGCAATCCCTTGTGTTGCCTGCATCTCATATGGCATGGGTTCTTAGTGCTCATGTGTGCTACCACACAGGTTGCATTTCACCACAAACATTCAGCCTTAGTTATAATAACTACAGACCATACTCAAGTATCTCATAGCTGCGGTAGTAATCAACCTGATTTTACAACTTCAAAGAGTATATTACTCATGTAGATCTTTGCTCCATCTATAGGTCTCTAAAGGTTCCCATTCCTCCTCTCACAAGCAAATTGCTCAATAACACAAAGTAGTTATCCCGTTACATATATTCTTCTTCTTCCATACACGCAATCATGCGCCTCCTCTTTGATCTAAGCAACAAATATTGACAAAGTATCCAAGTGGAATGAACATGTCTAAGAGGTTTGTGTCTTCACGATTCTGAGTTATTTGTAGCCCAACTCACAACTCCAGGCACGTATGAGCAAGTTGCCCACTCATTAGCTCTCTTTAAAATAGTAAGACTACGTGATCTGGCAAACTAATTGCAATCATATCACATGCCAATAGTTTATCAATTAAAACTAGACGATTCATCAATTGCCACACATTGGAACCCAATCCACAGAGCAGAACTTAGACCGATAACCCAATCTAAGTGCAAGCACGCTAAATGGGAAGCACAATGGAGTCTTGGTCAAATGAATCACACAATTGCCAGCAATCTCTTACAGCCTTTAACAGTACTCAACTCGTTGACCCAATTGCAATTCGCCATGTGTGCATCTGCATTGTGTCAACATGTAGAAGCAAGCTACCGCAAGTTGGAACACCACTCGCTCAAATAGCTCAAGCATGAACAGATTCAGCTCTCTATTGGGACTCCATATCTATCGAGAAGATTCAAACCTCGCACTATTGATTCCCATAGGCACTTGAAACAAATCATTTACTCTCCTCTCTGTATGTTCTTAGGCCCTCTCATGAAGGAGTCAAGCCCAGTCCCACTCTGATCCCATGTTGATTTTTCATATATGAGATGATGTGTGATATCGATATGTTATTACAATGATGAGTGTTCCATATATAGAGAACATATGGTGACTATCCATGAAAGGATGTGTCCCTTGGATAATAAATAACTACTTATTTATTATATATATTATATAACTACTTATTAATCTAGGAGAATGACTTCCCGATGCTGCCCAAACATCAACAGGCCCCACATTCAACTCAAAGAGAAATTGTTGCAAGCCTAAACCTAAAGCTGAGATAAGAATGTTGATCTGGGTTAATTAAGGTGTCCCACAGCTGACCTAGGACAATAGGCACAGCTGAGACACCAAACTGAGCTAAAACTAACAATAGCTCATGAAATAACAAAACCTGCACAAAAACAAGTGTTCAAAAATACACCTCCAAATTCCGGAAGCAAGCCTTCATGTTGGGTATCTTTTTGGAAGAACTTGGGGTTGTAGTAAAATACTTCAGAGGCCTATTCAACAATATCTGAAGGCAGTTGCACTTGTTAAATGTGAAAAGCATAGATGAGGCGAGCCAGAAAGCTCCAAGCTGGACTTCAACGAGGGGCAACAACAAAAGGGCCAAGAAAAGACCAATAAAAACAAAGGCAAGAAGATTGTAGCCACAACCTAGAGAGATAAATATCCCAATAAGCATTGCAAGCGCTATGAAGGAGATGCAAACAAGGATGAGAATTGTTGCAAGCTTCATCTGGAACTGTGTGTAAAATGGTACAAATCCTGGAAAGGAGGAATGACAGCTACCAAGATGGAAGAAACAACGATAGACAGCCCCTCTAATGTGGATGAAACCATAATCTGCACCACATTGTAATGTGGATAAAACCATAATCTGCACCACATTGTAACAACCAAGGGCGAGTGGAGACAGCATTGCTTTATTCCAAATCAAAGTTCAAGTAAAGAACGGGGAGGTAAATGTGTTGTTCGATAGTGATTCTTGATGCAATCTGATTTCTAAAACCTTAGTTGATGAGCTTGGTCTAGAGACTTTTTATCCAGTACAACCATGTTATTTGGGATGGTTACAAGAGAAATCTGCCATGAATCACTAGAAGATGTAAAATCGTGTTTGCTATTAATGTTGATTACGCTGATGAAGAATGTGATGTAACACCTCGTGATGCATATGAAGTGATGTTTGACAGTCCTTACTTATAGCAGGATGCAACTTTCTACAGGAAAGAAAACAAATATCACTTGGTCAAAGGTGGTAGGCCTACCTCATCAAAGCACATAAAAGGAAGAAAGAAAATATCCCTGGTAGCCGTGAAACAAGCACAGACAAGACGACTGATTGAAACATGCAAAAGCAAGCAGTGTTCATATCTTACGGAATGGTGGACTTGGAGAAACCTCTAACTCTGTTTCAAGTTTGGCTTCTCCCTTCTGTATGTTTATCTAATGATTCTGTGTAATCGTAAAGATTCTGTAGAGTTACTTCGATGATTCTGTGTAATCGCAATGATTATGTAGAGTTACTTTGATGAGCCTCCCCTTGAGAGGTTTTGATAAATACAGTGAATTGTTCATATTAACATAGAGAGGACATAAATTATAAACAAAAGCGAAAGAAGAAACTTGTGCACTAGGCTAGGATTGTAGAGATATACCCCCAACCGGCCGTAAAAGTCACCGACTTCCGCTTCGAACAAAAGAAAATACCGCTCGATATTGAACTGCCCGCGTAAATAGCGCTGAGATTCAATAAAATTTGCTCCAAATCTGACGTTTTCGATTTCTTCTCGAGCCGGAAAAACCACCGGCGGTATCGGGCTGGTGAAAGAAAGCAGGATCCGCTGCACCTAAAACCCAGCGAAGCGCCCTGAATCCCTCGGCTCAGCTCCCGCTACCTATTGCTTCCTCCCACCCGTGCTCAGATATATGTAAAGGCGATACAGAAACTCGGACCGTGCAAATTTTAGAGTTACGGAGTTCAAATTAAACTCGGACCGTGCAAATTGTAGAGTGACGGAGTTCAACTTAAACTCGCACCGTGCAACACCGAATGATAAGGAGAATCGCGTAGCAGGGATGCGCGACTCGTATCCGTCTGAACCAGAAAAACCCTAGATGCAGAGAAAAGCAGAACCGGGCCTTGGCAGAGTGTTCAAATTTGATTGCAATCTATGATGTGACTGAAATACATTGGTAGAGGGGTTGGTAGGTTATGCAATTTTAAAGACAAAAAAGTTTGTAACTTAAATTTGGAAGGTAAGGTTGCTGGTCTTTTAGGGAGCAAGATCAAGATGGGAGAGGAAGACTAGGCTCATTATTTTGAAGAAGAGGCCTTTCAAAGATTTATCGTTATGATCGGGGATGAGCTAGTGGAACCCTCAAATGGGATTAGGGCTTCCTTTAAGGATTTTAATAAAGAGGATGTGTTAGATTTCTTTAAGGAAAATTCTAAGTCTAAGGTAGAACATCCAAAAGAGTTCGTTGTACCAATCAATGATGATAGAAATGATAGAACGTGGGTATAAACCTCACACAAGGTTAATGGATCTCATTTTTTATGGAGTTAGGATACAAATGGATGCATCAATAGTAGCAAGGTCACTTCAAGTCACATAAGGAAAATGGATCTCATTTTTTATGGAGTTAGGATACAAACGAATGAATCAATAGTAGCAAGGTCACTTCAAGTCACATAAGGAAAGACATAAATATGTCAAGGGAGGAAGATGGCTCAATCTAAAAGTTCGAGGGGCCAATGCAAAATGCAAGGCCAGGGTTCAAAAACTTGTCTTGGGAGGAATTAGTAGGTAAGGGTATAGGAGAAACCAAAGTCAAGGAACTAATTCATAACCAAAATTATTCTTGTTGGAAGAAGAAGCAAAGGTGGAAATGTGTGAGAACGTATAGGGGGGAGATCAGTATGGTAGTGGGCAAAGACATCGGAATGGAGGACATTATGAACTTGATGGGGAAAGCCTTAACTAGCCATTTTGTGAGAAAACAATTATTGGAAGGAGGTTTGAATTGGTGGTTGAAGTAGAACTAGTTGGGGCCATTGGGATATACGTCAGAGTATTACATTCTAATAAGAGGATGGTTGGCCTTGAAACTTCCTTCAAAAGCATTTGTGTAGAAAGTTATGATGCAAATGTGGTATTAACATCCATCATTTCTTGATATTCGAAGGTGGAGGCCTGGCTTCAATCACAAGAAGGAATCTATATACATAAAACCCTTTTGCATAAAGCTTTATGGTTTGTCGATGGAGTTATGGAATGAGAAGGTGTTGAAATTATTAGGAGATGAAATAGGCAAGTTTGTCAACTTGAAAGAAGGTTTTCATTTGAAAGTTGATAAAAGGGTGGTAAAAATGTTAGTTGTGATAGACTCGAGGGAGGGATTGCAAGAAGAAATGGAGATCAAGTGGGGAAGCTGGTAATTTTCTCGAATCCTAGACTACTAGAAACATTTTAGGTGTTCAAGGTGCCATGAGGCAGGCCATGTTTGGATACAATGTCATAAACCAACTAAGAAGTGGATATCGAGGGAGAAGGGGGAGCTCGTGGAGGATCCCAGAAAACTAAAAAGAATGAAGTAAGCTTTGTGGATGCAAAGGGTCTATCTAGGTTGAATTTGGATTATAAGGGCCCAAAGAAAAATTTAGATGAGGAAGTTGTAATCAAGGACCTCTAGGAGTCAAGCAAGGAAGAGGCACAAAGAGATTGTATTGAAGAACAAAAGAAGGGAATTCAAGTATCAAAAGTAGAAGTGGCATTAGAAAAAGGTATGGAAAATATTCTTTCTAATCCCAAACCTCAATCCTTTTTGAAAAGTAATAATTTAGAAGAAAGTTTGGAAAGAGAAAATCCTCCCTCCAGCTTTTCCTTGGGTAGGGAGGAGGGGAAATCAAATTGGAAGGAAAACCTTGGTAACCTACTAGGAGATATAAATTACTCCATGGGTTTAGTACGACTATAATATGGTTATTGAGAAACTATAGGAAAATCCATATAAAGTTCTTTAAATCGCGAATTTGGGGAATTTTCCTAGAGGATGATGGAAGAATTGGGCCCATATACAATCTAAGACCTAGAAAAGACAATGCCCTGGGAGGAAGAAGGGATATAAGGTGATCTAGTGAAGGAAACTGAGCAAGTTTCATTGGTGGGACGAAATACCTAACTAGACCTGGCAAAGAAGAAAACCATAAATAGTTTAAAGAAGATAAGCAGATGATGATAAAAGGGACTTGTGGAGTGGGGAAAGCCTTAGAGAGGGTGATACCATGGTAATTATGTGACTAAATGTGACAGGGGTAGGGGGTGCCCACAAAAACTAACACTCTAAGGGTGTTTTACAAATTACAAGCCAAATGTTATATTTCTTCAAGAAACCATGTGTGAGGAAAAGAAAGCAAAGGTTTTATTATAAACTAATATAAAGGACTATTCCTTTAGGTCCATTGATTTCGAGGGAAGATTATAGGGTATTGCTACAAGATGGAAAGAATCATTAGATCTCATTAATTTGTTATTTTTAGCTTTAGGTGTCTTGATAGAGCTAAAGTCTAAGGAATTGGGGGAAAATTTCCTTATTATTAATTTGTATGGTTCTTATGGAGATAGGAAAATATTTTGGGAAAGATTTACAAATCTAGATAAGGTTATATATGACAATGTAATAATTGGGGATGACTTAAACATGACAGTGAAGATGGAGGGAATTTGGGGAGAAGGAGGTAAACAAGATCCTCTAGTTGGTTTCTTTTCTCAGTTGTTTAAGGATTTATGACTATGTGATGTGGAACCTAGTGAATTGGGCCGAGCATGGAGAAACTACATAAGTGGAAGAGAAGGAGTGTTAAAATGTCTAGACTAAACCTAGTGAACTAGGCCCAGTATGGAGAAACTGTTGGGTATGTGTTATATTATTTGCATGAGTAGTGAGCGTATGCGTCGGGTGCGTAGGGGGGTGCAGCGGGCCGGAACCCCCCACGTGGGGGTCCGGAGGTAGCGCCCCCAGAAAAAAAAAAAACTGCGTCGAGAAACGTATCATGTATTTAGGTGGTTTTTCGGCACATGGTTTTTGCCGATGGTTTTCTATTTCCGGTTAAGGAATTAGGGTTTTGGACTAATCAAGGTCATTGGGTTAGGGTTTTGGATGTCGCTAGCTCCTATATGTATATTGTATTGTAAACAATGTAACACTATGAATGAATATAGAATATGTTGGTTTTCCCGGTTTCGGTTTCCAGGGGAAAAATCTCTGTAATGTTTGTATTTGCCATTGTATCTTTTCTATTCTTTTATGAATATCTGTTTGCAGTAGATATTGTACAAGGTTAGGATTTACAGAAACCACATAAGTGGAAGAGAAGGAGTGTTAAAACGTCTAGACTAATTTTAGGTAGCAGAGAGGGTCTTGGAGGATGTAGATAGATTAAAATCATGGGTTGGAGAAGGAGGTGCTTCTGACCATCTTCCCATACTACTTCAATTGGAGAAGGATGACCAAAAACCACCAAGTCCCTTCAAATTTAATCATACTTGATTGGAAGAAGAGAGGTTCAAAAGTTTTGTCACCCAAAATTGGAAGAAACTTAGCCCTAGTGTAGTAGAATCAATGATGTCTCAATTCGCTGGAATTTTAAAAAGTTAAAAGATTAATTGAAGAATGGGCAAAGAATAAAGCTCAGGAAGCACAAAAAGAATTTGTAGAGATAGAAGAACAAATCAAATTGTTGTTTGATGGGAACAAATAAGGCATGTTCTTAAAAGAAGAGAAAACTAAATTGAAAATGTTGGAAGGGGTGAAAGAAAGTTGTTGGAAAATGAAGAAGCACAATGGAGGTTGAAGAGTAGAGCTATCTAGTTGGCACAAGGTGATGAAAATACATAATTCTTCCAAAACTATGCTAAAGTACGAAAATAATATTAATACTATATGGGAGATAAAGAACAATGAAGATTCTATGGTGAGAACATTCAAGGAATTTGCAAAGGAAGGAATCAAACACTTTAAATCATTATTTCAAAAACCCCTAGGATGTAACATAACAAAGATATTGAAGGTAGCCTCCTTCTTTCCTAGGTTGATATATGATCAACAAATAAGGAATTAGAATCATATGTAACAAAAGAAGCACTCAAATTTATATCATGCTCTTTTTAAAAAGCAAAGGATCTAGGTCCAAATGGATGGACAACAAAATTCTACTTGGGATTTTATGACTTTCTAGAGGAAGATTTGTTGAGGGTAATTGAAGAATCAAGAATGTTAGGGAAAGTTACAGATACCTTGAACACTACATTCATAGCTTTGATCCCAAACGAAATTGTTCATGAATCATTCGATGATTATAGGCTTGTATCACCATGCAACTCAATATATAAAATTATTACAAAGATTTTGGCAAACATGCTTAAAGAAATCCTTTTAGAATTTATATCGGAAGATCGATTTGGATTTCTACACAATACACAAATTCGTGATGTTGTGGGCACTACTCAAACAAGCTTGTATACTATAAAGGTTAAAAGGCTCCCAGCAATCGTGATGAAACTTGACTTGGCCAGGGCTTATGATAAAGTTAATTGAATGTGTATTAGATTAATTATGATTCATATAGGAATGAACATACAAGTGGTGACCTAGATAATGTGATGCTTATATTTAGCCTCGTTTGTAGTGTTACTCAATGGTTCTATTTATAAATTCCTTTATGCTACAAGGGGTTTAACACATGGTTGTCCAATGTCACAACTCGTATTCCTTTTGGTTGTAGAATGATTAAGCAAGACGATAACAACATGTGAGAGAAGACACCATCAAAGGGATTAAAATGGGGAACTCTTTATCTTTGTCACATTTGTTTTTTATAGATGACCTTGTATTGTTTGGGGCAAGAACAATGACGGAAGTTGGAAAATATAAGGAAACACTGAACTTGTACAACAAAGTTATATGGATGGAGGTGAATGCTCACAAGTCCTCTATTTTATTAAATGTACTTTTTTTTTAAACAAGAATAATAATATTTGGATTAGAAAATTGTTGCAACTGTACTCGTCAACATGATAATACATACAGGGAATGACTTTCCAAAAAAAGATTCAAAAAAATGTCCAAAATTTGAAGTTTATCATCTATGAGAACAAAACAATCATTTGCAAAGGATTTCTGGAAACTACTACAAGTACAAATTTAGACAAATACTCCTGATATCAAGCAAACTTAAAAAAACATTAGACGTATTATTGAATAAAAACATGTTGGCTATGAGCTTCCTCTTGATTCTCTACACCAAACATGAAAATTTGGTCCACATTCAACATTTCCACATCCCTATATTGTTTTCGTATTATTTCCTCTTCTTTGACCTCCTCCACTGTAGACCCAATAGATAGTCTAGCAATTGAATGAGTTGAGGTATTGTTTCTTACCAAACCCACAACCAGGGGTTAAAGAGTAGCGCACTCAACTCGAAGGTCCTTAATTTGTCACTCCTGACTATGCAAGGTTTCCACGATGAAGGCAACTTCAAAATTCCTAGCATTTTCCTAGGAGTGCATTCTACCAGTTATTGAAAATATTGAGTTTCAATGATGTAGTCCTCTTGCCTTATTGGATATTTGCAAATTTTAGTGGTTTCACGCAATGGGAATCTCCCAAAATTCCAATGATTCACTTTGATATCTCAACATAATTCATGAACAAACCCTTTATCTCCACTCACAACACTCAGACTAGCAAGCCTATTTTCACAACCCAAAATTCCCTCGAAAACAAAGATAGAGGAAGAAATGCTAGCCTATAACAAATTTGAGTTTATAGGAGAAAAGGGCCTCTAGAAGAACAAGCATCTCCAAAGCAGAGAAACAAATAGCCCAGACAAGCCACGCAAACCAAAAGCTAGAGAACCATGCTAACTAATGCGACCCAAACTACACGAACTTGAGTTGCCAAGCCACCAAGATTCAAAACCCCACAATTAAAAGTTGGAAATAGAGCCACCAAATCCTCATGAAACAAGATCAACAAAGCATAAATCTAGCGAATAACTAGAGCCAGGATCCAATAGAGATAAACCAAATGAGCTAAAATATAATACAGAGCCCCAATTCAAACTAGGTCAAAGCAAAACCATGGACTATGGAACGATGACGTACCACAAATCCTCATGCAACAAAAAATCACCAACAACCATTATCCCTCATGCAAGAAGAATAACATTTTGGAGTGTTTAATGTGCCTGATCTTGCATTAACCTTTGAGTGTGCAAGGGAACTATGGATGGTATGCTCATTGGCCATCGTGCATGGTAATCGAGATGACATGCCAAATGTTTAACATGCAAGAGCACTTCATTATAATGGATCAATACTCAGAGGATGGGAAATAAAACCTCCCATCTTTTTAACTTCAATTTGTTGCATTCTAAAAGAGAACCTTTGTTGGCTAGAGTATATGCTCAATGGTTGAGTGACCTAGGAATGTGGTAGAACTCAACACTCTTAATCTAGATGTCTTTTTTTTTTTTATTCTCTTGATTATTCTCGTTAAGATGCCATCTCTCAAAAAGGAGGCTTTTAAAATTTATTTTATGATTAGAGTCGAGTCTCATACGACGATTAATTTTTTTTATTTGATTTTTATCGTTGATCATTGACCGCTAAAACAAAGCTAATACGTTTGCTTGATTGTTCAAATATTTACCCAATCCCCACTTGAAGGTATTTTATGTGCTTCCTTCGGGATCAAGAATGAACCCCACCTCACCGACCACCCCTTATTTTATTCAATGGTCTTGGAGAATAAATGGAATGCCAATGTAAGTAGATGGTTCCCTTTACTCATATATCCTTTGACAATTGAGTAAAATATTTAGGATTTTCTTTAAAACCTAATGAATATGGGTTTAGAGATTGGCTTTGATAGTATGAAAAAATAAAAGTGAGACTAGCAAATTGATGCTACATATGGCTACCTAAGGGAGGTAAGTTGGCTTCAATAAAATTAGTTTTGGAAGGGATTATTGTATATTGGTTATATATAACACAAATTCTAAGAGGAATATTGGAGAAGAGAGGAAGAAGGTGCTTTAGCTTCCCATGGACAAGAAAAGAGAGAAAGAAGGTATCCCTCTGGTAAAGTGGAAAAAAATGGCCAATCTAAAGGGGGATGATGGATGGGGACTATAGAACATTTATTTGTTTGGATGGGCTTTAGCTGCAAAGAGGTTGTAGAGAATGATACATAATGAAGGTCTATAGGGAAAACTAACAGTAGCAAAATACATTTATATAAGGTCCATGGAGGATTGGATTAGAAGAGAAGTAATTGTATTTACAGTTGCTTATATTGTTTTGTAATTGTCTTTGGAGTTGAACAAGGAACAATCTATATGTGTTGAATCAAGGATGGAAAATTGACATTCAACTAAGTCTCCAACAAGGACAAGTAGAAGAATGGAAATAATATATCTTTAGTCTTAAACACATGGATTCAAATTAAAGGACAAGAAAGAGAAGATCATATGGTCAGAGAATAAACCATACGGAAACTTCACAGCTAAATCGTGTTAAGAGGCGAGGATAAAAGAGGAGTCAGAGGGAGAGAAGATATGGTAGTGGAAGTTGATGTGAAAGTAGAATTGTCCATTTAAAACCATAATATTTTTTCGATTGGTTCTTTAAAATAATGTTCATACTTGGGACCACTGTAAAAAAGAAGATCATGGGAGAGCCCTTGCAGGTGTATACTTTGTAAAAAGAATGAAGAATCAATTACTCGTTTTTTAGTTCATTGTCCATATTCAAAAGAAGTTTTGAATTAAGAGTTTGAACTTGTAAATGGAGATGGGAAGTGGTAAGGATAGACCACCTATCATGGAAATATTCCCCTGCGGACATGTGAACTTTCCTTTGGAGTACAGACCCCTCTACCAAGACAAAAACCTACCTTTGGACACTACCATTCCTATTATTCATTTTATCCATTGAAAAAGAGAGAAGGAGGGAGGGTATTATGTACCTCACTTTCGAAGTTTGTCCAAGCTGCTCCAATCCGCGAGTTCCAAACAGTAACTGCAATGGACAACAAGACACAAACAACTATCTTCTTTTCTAATGGATTAGACAAAACCAATCGATCTATGAAGATTAAGACAAGCATAAACAAGTACATGTAAACACATACTAGAAGGAAATAGGCCAAGTATATTAATGAGAAATTCAAAAGGAAACTTACAATAATGTTGCAGCAACCTCTCCAAGTCCTCCTCATCCAACCCTTGCTCGAAAGATACACAATCAAAATAACGATGCTTTGTTGATTTTTCCTCCTTGTTCACCATGAGAATCTCCATTTATAGGCTTTGAGAGGCTTAACCACCTTGGGTATATTTGGAATCAGTTGAGGGTATGTGTAACACCTTGTTTCCCCTAGTCTGTAAAAATAACTATAGTGGCCAAGAACTATGGCAAACTCAAAGATGTGAATGTTTGATTTGACGGACCTTTGTATAAAAGGTCGATGAATGTAAATTATCTTATGAATATGTGTTGCATGATTGTTGGGAGGGGATGTGCTAAAAGAGACCACGATGGCTAATGAGAGGTGGTGGAAGGGACCTGGAATGGTTGTGTTAACTTCCACCGAGCCAGTACCGTATTGGTTTTTACTTGCTCAAAGACCAAAGCAACTCTCTGAGCCTGGAATGAATTTCCCATCAGATTGGTAGGTCCTGAGGCTCCTCAAGAGTTAATGAGGGGATGGGGGTGAACCGCCCATCCGTAAAAGCTCTCAAACCTGACCACAGACGGGGAAATTCGCGCCACATGCAATCTTGCAGAGAAAAGGCAAGAGAGGAAGTGTGGTAAAGGGTAGAGGGAGAGTGCGCACGACAGGGATCGCGGAAGAGAACTGGAGAAACTCTGGAAACACAGGGAGTTCTGAAAATAGGAGAAGGAGAGTAACCTTCGTCCTGGATTATTTTTCTGTATCAGGAGAAGAAGAGTAACTTTCGTCCTTGACTTCCATTGAGCTGGAAGTAGGAGACTGAATCTCAAAGCATCGTGGTCTAGCTCGGGGGTGGCTAGTGGTAAATCCGTTTGGAGTCATTGAGCCTATGGTTGGGTGGAAACGAGAACCCCTCCCAGCAGTTGCATCACGCCTGGTGGATCTGATAAGTGTTTTATGCCTTGTATTTTGAATTGAATATCATGAATACATGCTCATGTTTATATGCCCATAATGATTTTTGTGTGGAATAATTGCCTGGTGTTTTAGACTGGAAATAATGGATGCATGTGTATACTTACATGCCATAGTTGGTTTATGTACAAATGATTAAGTCTGGGGAATGAGTTCGCTCCACCGAGAATCATCTTGTTTGCTTGATTCTCGTAATATTCTAGGAAGGCTCCTCGAGAGTAATCTTCCCCGAGAATTACCCCCTAAACCTTGGAACCGTACCGAACCTTTACCCAGATATTCGACTAAGATCAGGGACAATTGCCCAAAAACCGTCTGAAGGTTCATGTGATCCAGGTCTAGAAAACTTATGCAGGAAAGAGTATCTCTCTAAGGTCTCGGAGTCGTGGGAGTTTGAAGCTCCGAGAGGTTGAATTTCGTGATTCAAGCTCAGAAAGGATAGCGAGTCCGATTATCAAAAGAGAATACCCCATCGTTTGGTAGACAAACGGTCGGAATCCTTTCGAAAATACCCCAGATCTGTCATGACCGATGGATCTAGAGGAGGAGCGCAGGCGTTAACACCTCGACCCTTTCAGCCTTCGCAAGTAGCGATGGGATCCAGGACCGTAGATCCAAGGATCTGTCGGAGCTCTATTGACCGTTGATCTTAACCTTTGCATAGGCAGGAGAGTGGACTCGACAACGTCCTGAAAGTCCCGAAGTATTCGGAACCGTCCATCGGCACAGGACGCGTGGCAGTCGGGTAGCATTCCGTTGACTCGCGACTTCGAGTGGTCAAGGGTAGGACTGCACGAACTCACAATTCGCGAAATCCCGACGTGATCGTGGTCGTTGGATCCAAGTCACGGGAGAACCGTTGCATCAGAACCTCCGCGTGGTATCGCGTATTGGGGTTCAAAGGTTGAAAGAATATCTTTTTGATTGTAGAAGTTGCGAAGTGTCGAGCATCGAGGGCTCATGCAAACACATGGCACATTCGTTAGGTGGGGACCGTGTGGTTGACAGGTGGCGTAACAACAAGCGCCCAGAGAAAGGTGGGAGCGGATGACAGGTGGTGGACACATGTTGTCTGGGAAAGAGTCAACCCATTGTTGACTTATCGTGGTTCGAGGTTTCGCAGGATGAAGAAGTTGCACCTTGTTCGCTAAGGTCGCAAAACGCCGAGAGCCGAGATCTCGTGCGATGGGCGGCAACGACATAGCTCATAAGCAGAGTACAGTGGAGGAGACAAGTGGCGTGTATGCATCGATTGGCAGAGTCCACGTAACGTTGACCTCTCGCGTCTCGCGGATTTGCAAAGGAGGAGCACAAGGGCTCAACACTCCAACTAGCAAAGTCGCGAGTTGCGAATAGTGCTAGTGTTAAGCCTAGCCTACAGTTATATGTAGCAGGCGCTAGTGAGGAGGGAGCCACACCCATATCGCATTTCGGGTATCGACGTTTGGAGAAAGAGGAGTCGAGAGCCTTGACTCTCCAACCCGCAAGTTGCGAAAGGCACTTGTGCTAAGGCCAAGTTGTGGTCGCTTGGAGGAGGATAAGAGAAGGGATGGTCTACGCTAGGCCCCATAGAAATTCGGGGATTCTGTCCCTCGAAGAAAAAAATGAAAAATCTAGGTTGGCATAGTGAGTGTGTGACAAATTGGTATCATAGCATGGTTACAATACTTGGCCTGCTTGGGACGAGTTGCGCAGAAACTCCATTTGAAGTACTATTAAAAGGAGTAACCCTCTATCTTAACCCCCTTTATCAAAAGTCGAAGTTAAGGATGAAAATTCCTATTGTGTGTATGCATTTGAAAAATATAAATTATGCGCTGGTTATGAATGAATATAAATATTGACCAACAACAAGTGTTTTTCCTGCACACAAGTGGACGATCAACCACGGGAAACTGCAGATGCATAGAATGGTGACGCACCATGAAGTGGGGGATGGCTCCCACAACAGAGACGAAGAGTCTGATGAAAGGAGAGCGGTAGAGACCCCACCAGATCTAACTGAGTCTGTGAGGAGCCTCATGGTCGAACTACAGAGTTGCAAGGCCGACAATGAGAGGTTGATAAAAGAGCAAGAGAAGCAAACGAAAATTAATGCAGTCTTACTGCAGAGTTTATCTGACATACAAAGACAATTGCAGCATGGACCTGACACCAGTCATGCGGACCGACGACAAACAAAGAAAAGTCGAATTCCACCTTAGATACATAAATGTGGTCTTTTAAGTGGCCACACTGGGAAGAGCACCTCGAGAAAGGTCCACCCCAGAGATAAGGGACAAGCGTCAGACGATTCCTCTAGAAAGGAAACTAGCAACTCGGAGGGATCTTCTAGTAGCAAAACTAGTTCTTATTCCCGAAGAAAACAGAAGAAGCGAAAGCATTCCAAAAGTCATAATCTCGAAGAATTCAAGAAGGCCAAACCACCCTCTTTTGATGAAGAAATAAAGAACGGGGAGGAAGCGAAGGCCTAGCTGCTTGGACTAAAGAAGTATTTAAGAGTCCATGACTTCTCAAAAAACCTTAAGGCCCGATTAGCCACTTTCAACTTGAATGGAAAGGCTTCCATTTGGTGGGAAGACCCTAAGAATGTAAAAGGGATTCACGAAGAGGACCTATCTTGGGAACGGTTAGAGAAATACTTCAGGAAGAAGTATCTGTCGGAAAAGTATTTTGATGAAAAGACTAAAGAATTCTATGAACTCAAGTTGGGGCAACTCACCATAGAGGAATATGTCAGCAGATTTCTCGAGTTGCTGAGGTACGTACCCTATATAAAAGCAGAAAAGGCAAAGGTGCAACGATTCATCAGTGGACTACCTAAGGACCATCAGAACAGGATTGAGTTTGACGAGCCAAAGACCCTAGAAGACACTATCTGAAAGGCAATATATTATTATGAACAGCTTGGGCATCGGACAAAACCTCACGAAGGCTGGAAGCAGAAGAATAGTTTGGGATTCCAGAAAAAGGGGTTTAAATCCCATAGATTTAAAAACTATAAAAAGGACTCAAGGATGAGCTTCCCAACCCGAAGTGTACACCAGCAGAATTTCCCCTCCCAGAGCGGAAATAGACCTTTTGGATCTACCCCAGGAAAGATTGATAACCCAAAGAGATAACCCTTGAAATGTTGGGGTTGTGGAGAAGAACATTTACTGAGGGATTGCCCGCACCGACAACAGAACAGTTGAAGAATTTACAACGTTCAAGAAGCTACCACCATCAATGACGTGGCCAGGAGTGTGCTGCAAATTTATGCAGCCTTGGATAATAAACAAGTTGACCACCAAGCTTCAGTGGTGGAGATGGAAGGTATGATCACCAACCATCTAGTGTCTATTCTAATTGACCCTGGTTCAAATTTGAGTTATATAGCTCCTAAGGCTGTTGATAAGTGTAAATTATAGCCACATAAACACACCAAGCCATGGTTGGTACAGTTAGCCACTGGCACCCAAAAAAAGGTAGCAGAGGTCATACCAGCTTGCCAATTCACTATGGGTGAATTCCCCACCCAAGCAACCCTTAACATACTACCCTTAGGGTCGTATGACCTGTTGATTGGTATGGACTGGCTAGCCACATATAAAGCCAGACTGGATTGTTACCATAAAACCTTAGAATGTGTAAGTGAAGAAGGAAGAAGGATAACTCTTCGAGGGATCCAAAAACCTGTCTCGGTGAGACGAATATCAACCCTTCAAATGAGAGAGTATTGCAGAAAGGGATGTCCACTATATGCGATACAGGTGTTGGAATCAATTGAAGATTAAAAACCAAGCCTCGAAGACCACCCCACACTCAGAGAATATAGAGATGTGTTTCTGGAAGAGGTACCGAGTTTACCGAGTTTACCTCCGAGAAGGGACATTGACTTCTCGATATAACTTGCACCAGGAGCAGTGCCTGTGTCTAGGACACCCTATAGGATGAGCACACCCGAGCTAGTTGAACTTAAATTACAACTAAAAGAAATGATGGACAAAGGCTATATCCAGCCCAGCGTTTCCCCATGGGGAGAACCAGCTCTATTTGTGAAGAAGAAAGATGGTACCCTCCGACTGTGCATAGATTATAGACAGCTCAATAAGGTAACCATAAAGAACAAGTACCCCTTACCCCGGATTGATGACTTGTTTGATCAATTGGGAGGTGATTCCATCTTCTCAAAGATTGACTTGAGATCTGGATACCATCAAGTTCGAATCAAGGGTGAAGACATCCACAAAACTGCCTTCAGGATGAGATATGGTCACTATGAGTTTGTGGTAGTACCATTTGGATTAACCAATGCCCCTGCCACTTTTATGTGCTTGATGAACAATGTGCTCAACAAATTCCTAGACAAATTTGTCCTAGTTTTTATTGACGATATATTAATTTACTCCAAGAATAGAGAGGAACATGAGGAACATCTTAGACTTGTGTTTCAAGTGCTAAGAGAACATCATCTCTATGCCAAATTTACAAGTGCGACTTTTTCCAGAAGCAAATACATTACTTGGGCCATGTCATATCTGAAAAAGTAGTAGCAGTAGACCCTGACAAGATCCGGTCTATCATGGAATAGCCTACCCCAAAGGACATTTCAGATATCAAATTCTTTATGGGCTTAGCATGATACTATAGGAGATTTATAAAAGGATTCTCCAAGATTGGTTACCCAATCACTGCCCTCCAAAAGAAGGGAGCTAAATTCACGTGGACACAAGAATGTGAAAAAAGATTTCAATCCCTGAAACACCTTCTAACCCATGCACCCGTGCTGAAGATCGCTAATCCCGAAAACGACTTCCTCGTGTGCACATATGCCTGTAAGGAAGGGCTTGGAGGAGTCCCTATGCAAGGAGGAAGTGTAGTCTGCTATGAATCCCGAAAATTGAATGAGCACAATGTCAACTATGTGACCCATGATCTAGAACTGGCCGCCATAGTGCACGCCTTAAAAATGTGGAGGCATTACCTCCTGGGAAGGAAATTTGTACTTATGACACACCGCTGTGGATTGTGATATCTGTTTGACCAACCAAAGCTCAATGCAAGACAAGCTAGGTGGATGGCCCTTCTTAGTGAGTACGATTTCGAAATCAAACATATTAAGGGAAAGGAAAATAAGGTGGTCGATGCCCTTAACAAAAATATGAAAATAATTCATCTGGGCGGTGAGCACCTGCGAGACCAATGTCAGGGAAAGAGTTAAGAATGCACAAGAAACCGACACATTCTTCCAGACCGTGACCTCGTACCTGGAGCAAGAACCCACAGGGATAAAGTATGAAAGCTACCAAATGATAGATGGAGGCCTGCTAACTTACAGAAACAGATTGTATATTCCAGATTGTGACGACTTGAAGAGGTTCATAATGGATGAACTACATAAAAGACCATATACTGGTCATCCAGGATACCAAAAGATGATCACGGCCACCAGGAAACAATTCTATTGGCCTGGATTGAAGAAAGACATAGTTGAGTACTTAGCCAAATGCATAGAATGCCAACAAGTTAAAGCAGAACACCGACACCGAGCATGATTATTACAACCTCTACCAATCCCGGAATGGAAATGGGAAACCATCTCCATGGATTTCATCACCGGATTACCAACCTCGACCAAACATAATGACGCCATCATGGTGGTGGTGGATAAACTGAGCAAGTCTGCTCATTTTATCCCCATCAAGTCGACTTGCAAGGCAATAGACATCGCCAACATATTCATGAGGGAGATATTCAGACTACGTGGTATGCCTAAAGAGATCCGGTCTGACAGAGACACGAAATTTACTTCCAACTTTTGGAAATCCTTGATGATTGGTCTGAGAACAAATTACTGTTTAGCACAGCCTATCATCCTCAAACCGATGGACAGACGGAAAGAGTGAACCAAATATTAGAAGACATGCTAAGGATGCATGTAATGCATCAACCCAAAAAGTGGGAAGATTACCTGCCACTGGTGGAATTCGCCTACAATAATGGCTACCAAGAATCCCTGAAGATGAGCCCTTTCGAAGTCCTTTACGCTAGGCCGTGCAACACTCAAGTCAGTTGGAGTAATCCCGTAAACAAAATTTTTATTGGACCCGACATGTTGAAAGAAATGGAACAACAAGTGACTCAGATAAAACAAAATCTAAAGTTTGCTCAGAACAAATAGAAAAGTTACGCCGACCGAAAGAGAACTCCAAGAGAATTCAAGACGGGAGACCACGTATATCTCAGAGTTAATCCCAGGAAGAGTTCCCTGAGGATGGGAGCTTGTGCCAAGTTGGAACCTCGGTATTGTGGACCCTTTGAAGTTCTAGATAGAGTGGGACCTATAGCTTATAGGCTAGCACTTCCTCCCATAGTAGATTCTAATCATATAATTGACTGGTCTGTGATCCAGGTGGAACCGGAGGGAGAATACCTACCAAAACCTCAATGCATACTGGACAGAAATGAAACCCCACTCAAGAACCAAACCATTGCACAGGTCAAGGTGCAGTGGAAACATTTTGGCCCAGATGAGGCTACGTGGGAAATGGAAGATGCCATGAAACAAGCATATCCGATTTTGTTTACTTCTGTACATAGATGTCATATTGATAGATAGAACATCGAGGACGTTGTTCTTTTAAGGGGGAGGGAATTGTAACACCCTGTTTCCCTCAGTCTGTAAAAATAACTATAGTGGCCAAGAAATATGGCAAACTCAAAGATGTGAATGTTTGATTTGACGGACCTTTGTATAAAAGGTCAATGGATGTAAATTATGTTATGAATATGTGTTGCATGATTGTTGGGAGGGGATGTGCTAAAAGAGACCATGATGGCTAATGAGAGGTGGTGGAAGGGACCTGGAATGGTTGCGTTAACTTCCACCAAGCCAGTACAGTATTGGTTTTTACTTGCTCAAAGACCAAAGTAACTCTCTGACCCTGGAATGGATTTCTCGTCAGATTGGTAGGTGGGGAGGCTCCTCAAGAGTTAATGAGGGGATGGGGGTGAACCGCCCACCCGTAAAATCTCTCAGACCTGACCACGGACGAGGAAATTCATGCCACATGCAATCTTGCAGAGAAAAGGCAAGAGAGGAAGTGTGGAAAAGGGTAGAGGGATCGCGGAAGAGAACTGGAGAAACTCTGGAAACACAGGGAATTCTGAACACAGGAGAAGGAGAGTAACCTTTGTTCTTGACTTCTGTTTATCTTGAAGTAGGACACTGAATCTCAAAGCATCGTGGTCTAGCTCGGGGGTGGCTAGTGGTAAATCCATTTGGAGTCATTGAGCCTACGGTTGGGTGGAAACGAGCACCCCTCCCAGCAGTTGCATCACGCCTAGTGAATCTGATAAGTGTTTTATGCCTTGTATTTTGAATTGAATATCATGAATACATGCTCATGTTTATATGCCCATAATGATTTATGTGTGGAATTATTACCTAGTGTTTTAGACTGGAAATAATGGATGGATGTGTATACTTACATGCCATAGTTGGTTTCTGTACAAATGATTAAGTCTGGGGCATGAGTTCGCTCCACCAAGAATCATCTTGTTTGCTTGATTCTCGTAATATTCTAGGAAGGCTCCTCGAGAGTTCTCTTCCCCGGGAATTACCCTATAAACCTTGGAACCGTACCGAACCTTTACCCAGATATTCGACTAAGATCAGGGTCAATTTCCCAAGAACCGTCTGAAGGTTCATGCGATCCAGGTCTGGAAACCTTATGCAGAAAAGAGTAGCTCTCTAAGGTCTCGGAGTCGTGGGAGTTTGAATTTCGTGATTCAAGCTCAGAAAGGATAGCGAGTCTAATTATAGAAAGAGAATACCCCATCATTTGGTAGATGAACGATCGGAATCCTTTCGGAAATACCCCAGATTTGTCATGACCGATGGATCTAGAGGAGGAGCGCAGGCGTTAACACCTTGACCCTTTCATCCTTCGCAAGTAGCGATGGGATCTAGGACCGTAGATCCAAGGATCTATCGGAGCTCTATTGACCGTCGATCTTAACCTTTGCATAGGCAGGAGAGTGTACTCGACAACATCCTGAAAGTCTCGAAGTATTCAGAACCATCCATTGTTATAAGACGTGTGGCAGTTAGGTAGCATTCCGCTGACTCGCGATTTGGAGTGGTCAAGGGTAGGACTGCATGAACTCACAATTCCTGAAATCGCGACGTGATCGTGGTCATTGGATCCAAGCCATGGGAGAACCGTTGGATCAGAACCTCCACGTGGTATCGCGTATCGGGGTTCAAAGGTTGAAAGAATCTCTTTTCGATTGCAGAAGTTGCGAAGTGTCAAACATCGAGGGCTTGTGCTAACACATAGCACATTCATAAGGTGGGGACCGCGTGGTTGATAGGTGGCGTAACAACAAGCGCCTAGAGAAAGGTGGGAGCTGGTGACAGGTGGTGGACACATGTCGCCTTGGAAAGAGTCAACCCATTGTTGACTTATCGTGGTCCGGGGTTTCATAGGATGAATAATTTGCACCTTGTTCGCTAAGGTCGCGAAACGTCAAGAGCTAAGATCTCGTGCAATGGGTGGTAGGGACACAACTCGTAAGCAGAGTACAGTGGAGAAGACAAGTGGCGTGTACGCATCGCTTGGCAGAGTCCACGTAACATTGACCTCTCACATCTCGGGGATTCGCAAAGGAGGAGCACAAGGGCTCAACACTCCAACTAGCGAAGTTGCGAGTTGCGAGTAGTTTTAGTGTTTAGCCTAGCCTATGGTTATATGTAGTAGGTGCTAGTGAGGAGAGAGCCATACCCGTATTACATTTCAGGTATCGGCATTTGGAGAAAGAGGAGTTGAGAGCCTTGACTCTCCAACCCATGAGTTGTGAAAGGTGCTTGCGCTAAGGCTAGGTTGTGGTCGCTTGGAGGAGGATAAGGGAAGGGATGGTCTACGCTAGGTCCCATAGAAATTTGGGGATTCTGTCCCTCGAAGAAAAAAGACGAAAAATCTAGGTTGGCGTAGTGGGTGTGTGACAATATGGATCCAAGAGTTGTGATATCTCCCTTATATGCATCCCAAGAGTTATACTCGAGCCAAACCAACTTGATCCATTCATAGTTGTCTTTAGAAGAAAAAGGGATTTCTTCCAAGATTTTCTCAACCAATTCGACGCTCCTCCAGAATGGGTAGCAGAGTGCTACAATGCTACCTATGATATGGGCAAGGAGTGATAGAACTCCCTATATATGGGTAGGGAGCGTTGATCTTCCCAAAAGTTGTAAAGATGAGTAATCCTCATAGAAAAACATTTGTTTCAACTGTTAGATGATGGGGCTTCTTCTTCTAACATGTTTTAGGGGTTATGTCGAGTGTTTTCATGGTGTCGTTCGTGATGCAACACTTACAGAAAGAGAATGCGACACTTGCGAAAAAAGTGTGACACTTATGAAACTTGCGACAATGAGAATGTAATATTTTTGAAGCGAGGAATTTTGATGTGTAACAGATTGCCCCCCAAAGTGTGAAGTCAGAAGATGAAAATTGTTGGTTGAAACAGTTTGTAGATTCTTCGAAGCAAGGGTATGGAGTCGGAGAACTTGGTAGAAGCTGTAGACAACCATCAAACAATATTAATATAAGTTCCATTTTTGAGGCAGACATACCTATGCTCGGAATACAATATGACTCAAAGCATGGTCGTCGGCCAATACACTGCGGATCCATGAAAAATATTGACTAAGGGTATGACCACCAGAGATACAATGTGGATCCATACCTCCATGACATGAACTAATCGTAGCCACGAAAAATACATAGTGGAGCTACGAGATGATAAAACGTAGCTACAAACCAAAACAATGTGTATTTATGTGACAATATATGTATCAGCATGCTCAAATGATCTCCTTCACAGCCTGGGTAAAGCAAATAATAGAGTGAACGCTCATCTCAGGGTTTTCTTCCCAATCCCGATGTGGTATGAATCTAACCATGTGAATAGATGTTTTGATGTCAAACATGGTAGCAACCACTTTATTACCGGTCATTAAGGTATATCGTTAACAAGTGTGAGGGAAATCACCAATGATGTCAATGACTCCCAAGGTACCCTAGTACATTCCAACGAATGTGAATAAATGAGCCAAGGTCGAACATTTGTGGGATCATCCAATCAGAGGTCAATGATGTAAACCTATTGTTAGAAGCGAGGAGGTCCGCCATTAAGGAATGTAAGTCCCAAGGTACTAACTGGTTTCTAAGTCTAATTCCTGGATGATGTGTTGAAGTCGACATGAAAAGACTCGTCGAAGGAGGGCCTTGATGTATTCCCCATCATTGACACAAAACTAACAGAGGAAAGTGTTGTAAGATGTTGAATCGAATGAGTATGGACTGACACGGGAAATAGAAACTGGAAATACTACAGATGGATGGTTTGAAGTGAAACTTCCCTTGAACATGATGAGGGACGACAACTGACTTGGAAATGTTGACTCGACGAGTACCAAGAATGTAATGTGACAGCAATAAGAGCATTCTTTGACTGGATGAAAAAGTATGGCAACACATTAAATTGGTATGACTTAGAGACAAATGGATTACCCAACTGTAAGACGAGACACAAACATGTGCTATGTTCAAGGGCGACAAAAACTGCCATAATGAATTCTCAAAAACTTGACCCATTTCCTTCAATTTTTCCCCCATCCAGATAGATGAGTACCTCTTTTTCATTTAACGAGCTCGAGGAGGATAACACATGCTCAATATAACTCACCTTCGGTAAGTTCCTCTTCCTTTATTTAACTAACCGAAAGAAGTAAAGGTTTGTCTCCAGATGGGCCCTTCAATGTGTGGTTTAGCGAGGCCAAAGAAGGAAAAATCGATGGTTTTTCATGTTTAGAGAGTCTGAAAAGAACTTAAAGGCGGCTCCAGGGTGTTCCTTTTTCGTATAACCTTTACAAGTCTGAAAAAGTGATAAAAGTATACTCAATTGCATTCTCATATATTTACGAGCATGAGAAAGGACAAAGACTAAGCTTGTTGGCGTTACAAGGTCATCGAAGAATCTCTACTTGAATTCCTGCATAATCAAGTTATCCTGGGCAAAAGATATTAGTAGCTTCTTAAAAAATGACAAAAAACCCAAAAATAAACTTTATCACATGTGAAAAGGAGGAAAAAATGACCAAATTTGACTATATCAAATATCAAATTAGGGCAAGAAATCATTTTTACCTTTGTTTTACTATTCTCTTTTCCTCTTTGAGTTTTTCCTCTTTTGGAGCGTTTTTTGGGTGTTGATTGCAAGAGTTGTGGTCGACCGTTTTCGAAACCGTCCGTATAAGGTTGGTCCTCTCCTCTTTCTCATTCATTTTCATGGTTTTTTTTTATTGCATTTCAACCCTTAGTTTAGGTGCTTAGGCTCCTTGGGAAGCCCTAGAGCATCGAACTGGATCAACGCTCCCTCAAGCAATCCAGGGGAGCATTGATCACGATTTCAACGCCCTGGTATGTGCATTGAGGGAGCGTTAGGGCTCTGTTTGCTTCTTTAAGGGAGCGCTAGGTGTAGAATTTTTTTAGGCTAAAAAGGGGCAATTTATTTCTTTGAAAACTTAGCTAATGATGATTAATTGATGAATTTGTAGGTTTACCTCATAGCTAATCATGATCGAATGGAAAGAACACGAGCACGAACTTGAAAATATCACCACTTTACAAAACCCTCAAATAAGGGCGACCTTACAAAATTGCGGCTTGCTCAAGTACTTCAAACTCCAAAATATGAGGAAAGAAGTTCTTTTGCTTGAATACCTGATAGGCTTATGGGACGATGATGAGAAAGCATTCCGAATAGGACCACATGTGCTCAAGATTGAGATGGATGATGTGTACTTCTTAACGGGGCTCTCGAGGAGAGGAGCGCCCATTCTTTTATTTGGACATCGAGCCACTCCACGACTGACAGAGGCACATGTTTCGCAATACTGCATACCAGGGTCACACTTGGTAGGAGGGAGGATCGTCATAAAAGACGTGATGGATTTGTCTCTTCGATTCATCCTATTTTCTATTACAAAACTGGCAGGGAGTACCAATGCTCATCTCGCTTCAAAATCCCAAATATCTTATGCCATTCAGTGTTTAGAGCCCAGGTTATTCAATTGGAGTGCCATATTTTTGAGGAATGTTAAGGATTAGATCTCCAAATGTCGAACGAGGAGACAAACAATTTGGATATGGATCCTTCTTGGTCTCATTTTTCCTGGAGCAAGTTCGACAGATGCAACCATAGGTTGCATTGATAGCATGTCTTGCGACTAAGCCCCACATGGAGCGGTGGACTAGTCTTTCCCCCGGGTTGGAGAATGAGTCCTCAACTTTTTGATTTACCACTGACTTTTTTGCATGGTGGAAGAGACAGATGGTGGTGATCGAGGATTTCCCATATGTTGGGGTGGACTTCAGGGGCAACGCAGATTTACTTCTCTCTAATGGTATACAGTGGGATGCATCAAGTATGAAAGAGCATAACCTTGTAACAATATTTTTCTTGTTTTTATATGTCTTCGGTTGTACAACGAGGGATCTAAATCATTTTGTTTTCATTATGCAGACATAGGTGCGTCAAGTCTGACAGAGATGCCAACATTAGGACATTGTGGTGACTATAAGATTTGCAAAGGATATCACCTTACTCATATGTGCCCCGCTATTGTCATGGTACGATGAGAGTGGTCCTTGTCTGAAGGCCCTTTTTGTTATATCTCGTCTTCGATTTCAAAACAATATATTCAATCATTGGTTTATGAAGTAGTCGTGTTGATGCAATCTTTGGTCGATACCGATCTTGTTTTAGGGGGTGATGCATCTCTTGACCATGTTGTCTCGCGTCATATTCAACCAAATATTGAGGAAGTGGTCACACAAATGCAATATTTGGCCAATCCCAATCTTCTCTCGAAGAGTGACAAGTCTAAGGAGGTTATCCCACCGATGTAATCTTCGGTCGATCCCACTCTTCTTTCGGGGAGTGATGCATCTTTCAACTACATCTTTAGCATTTCCAGTTCAGTACCTTCTAAACAAGGGGGTATTCCACTCGCTTTGAGTATTCTCCCTCCAAGTCCTGGGATAGTTTCCTTTGATTGGAATAATCTTGTGGAGCCTTGCCTTTCTTCTTCCCCACCTTTCCAAATAACAGTTTTGGTTGAATCTATGTCGAAAGGCATACGTCGATGTATTGTATATGAAGGATCCTCTACAAGTATTTTATTCTCCTCGGCTTGGCAAGTGTTGGGTTCTCCCAATATTGTGTTAGCTACCAATGAGTTGCTGGATTTTGACAGAAAACCTAGTGAATGTCTAGGGATTTTTCCTTAGTTACCTATCACGTTAGGTGGGAAAATTGTTCTAGTCGATCTATTAGTGGTGTCGGGCCCTTTAGAATTCAATATGCTTCTTGGGCATGATTATGTTTATGTAATGAATGTTGTGGTGTCTACGCTCTTTCGTGTGATGCATTTCCCTCACAATGGAAGCATTGTCACTATTGATAAGCTTTCATATGATAATCACCATCCCAGTTCTTAGTGTTCGAGTAGACTCTTCCCCACCATGGGTGAATTATGTGGCATATTATCCTTGATGTTCAATTACTTTTGAGAAAGGATTTTTACAGTTATGTTCGCCTTCTTGAGACAAGGCCTTGACAATTGATAAACTATTTTATCCAATGGGGGTATGGGAGCCCTTGCTTCCTCCTATTGGCCCGAGTAATTCGACGTTTCCTCTTGAGTCTCATCTTATTGTTTGTGAGACCTTGAGCCCTGGTATTTGTGTGTTGTCGAGCCTTGATTTCATGGATGTTGAATTGCTTTCAAATGAGGTTGTCCTTGAATCTATGATTATAAATCTTTGACCTCTTCTTGAATTGGAAAATTTATAGGTTGGTTACAAAAGAATCCCTTGGCTTGAGCCTAGAAATGGGCTCTACCTAGAGAAATACTATGCATAAACTCCAAGGTTGTGCAGTCCTCTATACACATGTACTTTTAGGGTTTCTTGTTTTCAAGTTTCATATCCCATAATACTTGTTTTTATTAGATGTTTCTATATTGGACTCATTAACTCCGTGTGAGTGTTTTTGGTCTTATATACAAGACTTTGAAGACATTTTTCTTTAATACCCTTTCTTCCATGTTGATCCATTCTGACATGTAATGATATCGAAATTTGCACATAGGTTAGATTTTCCCCTCCATGCATTTTTTGCATTATCCATTTCCTGTTTCATTTTTCCTTAGGGTCAACCCCACTGAGTTGCGACATGGAACCTTCTCTATTGTTTAGAAGTGTTGTGATTCATTTGGTAGAGCCTATCATTCATGGGTGCCCAGGTTAAAACCTTGTTCACATTTTGGTGCCCATGTTGAAATACTTTCATAGGCTCGGGAGTCCTGTTTAGTCTAGCCATGAATTTGCATTGAAGCTACATATCTTCCTCTCAATATTTTTCTGGCCATTACCTATAGGACCCCCCCCTACCACATGTTGATACTTATATCAACACCTTTTTTGTATTCTTCAACAAGTATTGTGTCCTTTATTGACATATAGGGTAGGTTCATTTCCACCTGCACAATGCATTTATCTGTATTGCTAACATATCTGTCATATGATCCACCCCATATGTTCACATCATCATACCTTCAAGCTTCTTAAAGGTGTCGTTTACGGATGGTAGGGATTACCTCTTTATGGGTGTCCTAGTTAGTACCTCACCGTCATTTTTGACACCCATGCTACAATATTCTTTGTAGGCTCAGAAGCCTTGTTTAGTCTCACCATGTCTTTGCATTGAAGCCTCATGACTTCGTCTCAATCTCTTTCTGGATAATGTACCCATGAGCCTTCCAAGATTTTGTTGAGTTGTAATTGCATTACATATTAACCACTCACGCTTCTAGGCGATTAATTGCATTGCATTGAATATTAACCACCTACCATCATTGAACCATTTGCTTATGAATTCCTACCAGTTTCTAGCCTTGCAATTTATGCCTTAATCTCCGGAAGAAACATTTCCATTTATTTCCCTTATCCTTCACATGCTTCCTTGCATTGAGCATAGGTATGTTCCTTGTGCTTTGGAACTAGTTTGCTTTCCCATGACACTCGTTTCCTCCACTGTGCTATAACATTCTTTTATTCCCTGTCAGGCTTTAATAACATGAAAAAGACAAAAAAATAAAAAAATACTAAAAAGAAGGGGGGAAAGCA
>ML804402.1:78602-100156 GCA_009831015.1 Picea engelmannii
CATCTTTGTGTCTTGAAGGTGTTTTAAAAAAGAGGATTTTTTTCTCTTTCCTGACAGAAGCTTTGGGCTTCTTAAGGATTTCTTGGAATTTACAGAGTCTTTGTTATTGGCCTTAGCTTGGGTTAAAGTTTTGTTGTCAACTTGTTTCTTGGTTTTCTGTTGTTTTCCCTAGAGGTTTAGAGTGCACTTTTAAGTTCTAGATGCTCCTTAAGTTTCTTTTGAATCCCTAGGTTTACGTAGTTGGCCTAGGATCTCTGTCAATCTTGGGTTTTGTTCTCTTTGTCCTGTTTATGCCCGAAAAATTAATTTTTACTTTGGCTTTTCTTGTTTAAATCATTAAAAAAAAAATCAAAAAGAATTTTTGCATTCAGTTTGGTAGCGTAGCCTAAGTTGTTTGTTCGCAAAAGAAAAGAGTTTCCGTTTCAAAGTTCTTTCTTGCTTTCTTGGAAGTATAAGTAGTTTTTCATAGTGAAACAAAAGCATTTTTTTAGGAAACTTTCAGTTATAAGATCTTAAAACATTAATTTGAAAAGTTGATATTTACAAAGGTTTTACAAGCTTTTGCTTTAACTTCGAAGTATCGAATTTATTTTTTCATATAAATTCTCTAAAGTTTTCTTTGTTTTAGTCTCTTCTAAACACCACTAGTTGCATGACCACATCCTTTGCGTAAATCAAGCCCATAAAATTAAAGCTTAACATAAAATATAGTAGACTTTCTGTTTGTAGGGTTCACTGACTAGTTTAGGCTTTCAGGGCCTTGAAATAGGTGTGAAGAGGAAACTCTTCAAGGCCATTTAAAACAAACATTGGAGTCTGAGATAGGGAGAGTCTAAATTCCAATGTCGTAAGAGTTAGCCAAGACCCCCCTCTAACACAGGGGATAAACATGAGGTCACGTAAGGAAAGGTAGAGGAGATAACCCCTCCAAATCCGGACCAAGCGTAGTGGGGATTATATATTGAGGGTCTTTCTTGGGAACAATACTAATCGAATTTGCCTACGGAGCCTCGTGGACCTCGAATCCATTCAAGATCCTTAGTTGTCTTTCAAACCAATTGCTTTCAACACCCTTAAAGGTCTTCAGACTAGTTATCCTGCTCATTACGATCAACCCAACTGTCGACTGTACCCGCCTGGTAACTGAGTGTGAGCTGGAAACTTAATTGATTATTTTTATGGACTTACACAGGTGATTGTGCAGGTATATCACGGTACCTAGGGCGAATATCAAATCACACTTCGTAGAGTATACTCGGAGGGTGCTTTCGTGTTCTAGTTGCACTTGCACTGGTAAGTTACTCTAGTGTCGATTGGCATAACTGTCCTTCCCGCTAGTTAGTTTTCTGCTTGATTTATCTTTAGGAACTTTTAGTGTGTGCTCTGTGATTCACGATATTCAAACCTTATTGTGTCAGTTGATCTTTTCATAAGGTGGAAGATAAAAAACTCCACCGGTTGCGTAGGCTTTAGGACCTGTTGTCAGTTACTTTGGAGCCACCTCTGCCACCATTGAGGCGCAGGCTAGATCAAGAAGGATCATTTGAAGCGACTGGGCTATAGGAAACTCTACCCAATCCAACTTAGAGATAAGACTTTCTAGCCCCGGAGGAATCCATCATTTCTGACCTTGAGACCGAAGGTTTCAGGCCAACAAATCCTCTGATCACCGACTTATCGACACCGCTTTTAATTCAGATAGTCCCCCCCGAGGTGACTTCTCCTGAACACCTGTTTATTCGGCGGGTGGTGATGGAAGAAAATGTTGCTACTTCGTTAGGGATTCCTCGTACTCCCATTACGACTACCATTGGAGGGGGCATTGTGCCTCCTCCCCCACCTATGCCTGTTAGGACCACAGCCGTCCTGACACCCATGACTTCAGGCAGTGGTTTGATTCCTTTGACGACTTCAACCACTGTTTCTTTCTTTCAGAATGCGACAGACACTTCCTTCTCATACAGAAAGCCCAATTTTGACTCGAACTCAGTTCTTACTTTCTCTACTTTACATACCATGGGTCTGGGGGCAGGGAGCTCTAACGTTCCCTTGCAAGGATCCACCGCGGACACCACTACCCCGTTTAATGCTATTCCTTATTGATGCAGACCCCGACCCTTTGGCCAAGATTTGCACAGGATCGTTCTAAATTCTCCTTAAGTCGAAGCGACTTCTTTGTCTTTTGGCCGAAACCTTTAACAATTTCGATCCACAGGTCCTTGCGCAAGCGCCTTCCGCAACTCGCGTGTTCGTGGGTTGAAGACCCTCGACTTCTCCTTTCCTAACGCCGATATCGGAGATGAGATGGGTATGGCTCTTTCTTATTAGCGCCTCTGCGTGTAACCACTGGCTAGAGCTAAATGCTAGTCTCTCTCACAACTCGCAGGTTCGTGAGTTGAACGGTTGAATCTACAGGCCCTCCTTTTACGAGATTCCGCGACGTGAAAGCCACCGAAGGTTTGACTTCTTCAGCGACCCTCGAAACTCACAACTTCATGACCTCTGATGTTGAACCCTTGTGCTTCTTTCTTACAAGATCCCGAAGCACGAGAAGTCAACCAGGGTGTTGACTCCCTTTTCGAACAACACACGTCCACCACCTGTCACTACTCCTTCCTCTCTCCGGACATCTTATTCTCACACCACCTGTCAACCACGCGGTTCCCACCAAGCGGATGTGCCACGTGTTGCATGAGCCTTCACAACTCGCAAGCTCTTGACTTTTGCAATTAGAACTGACTTCCTTCAACCTCTGAGATCCCGATACGCTATATAGTGAAGAGGTTGCTCCTACTTCTCGCTATTCAAGAATTCGCGCAACCAAAGGATTTGGTCTGGGCTCCTTATTCATGATATGCGATATTCCACACAGATTCAGATCTGACGGCTCTCCAGTGGCTTTGATCCAACGGCCTGGATCTCTCCCTCCACTTCTCGCAAGCTCAGAACTCTCAATCCCAAATGCCGCCTCCTCTGCTTTCCAACAAGCGAAATGCCGAAATTTTGAAACTCCACGGAGATTTCTGTCGCGACTCGCGACTTCGGGACTTTCGTTCCTCTATGCTCCACCCTTTGCAGTTAAGATCCCTGAGATACCGAGATGATCTGATGGTTTGTGCAAAGCACGGTCAACGGTCCATGTTTATTTTGGATCCTAGAGTGATGAGTTTGCATGCCTCTAACCACCCTGCAACTTCTCTGGATCCTACAGTCCTCAAGGCTTCGCAAGTTCTCCACGGAGAATTTCGACCATTTGATTTCTTCCTCGAGAATCTCTATGAAACAACAAATGTCCTTCCCTTGAAGTGTTTCAATCTCCGTCTTCCTTTGAAGTGTTCAAAGTTGTTATCCCTTTTGAGCTTTAACTTGTAAACTCGAGTCTCTAAAGGGACTCTTGCACACACTCCTTGCGACAATCGTTTAAATACTCTTGGGTATTTGATCTTTCGACTCTATGCACTCCTTGCAACAACAATCTTTCAACCTTCAACCTTAGTTGATAAGTTCTAAGGCCTCGACTAGCCTACACACACCTTGCATGGCTTCGATGCTTCACCTGCACTTCTGCTGGAATGAGAACAACGATATCCCTCCTGAGCTTTCTGAGATACGACTCAGAACTTCATCAATGCACACCTTGCGGACGCTTCACTGCACTCCTTGTAGGAACTTCTCTCACTCAGGAAGAGAAACAATTGAAACTCATTCTCTCTCTTTGACTTCAAACATTCAACATAAAGTCATACATTCAACACAATATTAAAGCAAATACATAACAGAGAGATTAAAACAACTATAAGCATATCATTCACCATGTATAAACAGAAAAGATCATAACACCATGAAATCTGATTCAAAGCTTCATATATTAATTCAAAGCTCCTGTACATGGGCTTCTCCATTCAACTCTCTACTACAACTCTCCTCTTCTTTTCTATGCTAATGGTACAATACTACAATGATACAATGGTGAGGGTGTCTATATTCGTTTTCCCTCCTACTCTCTAAACTGTCTAATCTATTAATTCAAACCTACCTACTTTCATTAACTGGGATTAAATGCCTTTTACATTGACAGATGAGAGAAAATCGCTCACGATCTATTTTCAACAGCCAGACATAAATGCAAATACACTTCTAGCTATTACATTTACATCCGCTCCCTTCAACTTTGAAAACATTTCAAAACGTGAAAAATGCATGTTGCGCTTTCCAGCTGTCTTTCGCCTCCATGCTCGCTTGACTGTTTACGATGCTCCTGAATCACTTATGGTGGAGTTCATATACCTCTTTTGTCCCCTTCTCTCAATGGCATGTTTCAACAACCAATCAGGCCTAACACTAACTATAGTTTGTTCAATGGGGGAAGTTTGGGACCTTCATCCTACACAATGTCGGTGGGATCAATGCCGTTCTCTTTGTTTGGTGCATTTGCAAATAACGCTTTTTCTTCGACTACTTTCTCAACTGGGGGCAACCCTAGCTTTGGTTTGCAAAACCCCGTGCAAGGTAACATTCCTTCACATGGAGCGATGACAAGAGTATACCCCACACAAGGTATTTGGAATCCTTGGTAGGTCTCATTTCCCTCTCAAGGGATGCCAGTCAGGGGAAACCCCTTCATATTCAATGGAACCCTGAGCAATGTTCAATACCTATTCCATGAAGGTTGATTGGGGGTATCCCCAACCAAGGTCCTTGGAACATTGCACAAGGAGCAATCCCTGCGCAAGATAGGTCATCTAACTTTTCCAGCAGTCCAACTTTTCCTCGCAACCTGGTGCAAGTCAAAATCCAGGTCCCTCTTTTCATGTAAATACTCCGCAACCAAAACTACCCTTTCTGGAAACCTTGCATTTGCTAGACTTGTCGATATTTTTAAATGACCCGATCTGTCATGATCCGCGTTGGACCCCCATGCCGACTAAGTTGTCATCTGACATACCGAAATTTGAGGGCAATCCTGGCGAAGATCCGGGTGATCATGTGACTATTTTTTACTTGTGGTGCTCATCAAACTCGTTGAAGGGTGACTCTGTTAAGTTGCGCCTTTTTCAACGCACTCTTATAGGGGGTGCAATGAAGTGGTATATTGAGCTCGACAGCTTGAAGTACTCTTACTTTAATGACCTGGATATGGTTTTCCTGAACCATTTCCAGTTGCCAGTGAGATACGATATCGGCAACGAATTGTTGGCCAACTTCTAGCAGACTAAGGCTAACCATATCTCGGATCATATCTGCAAATGACAACGACGAAAGAGCTTCATTAAGGTCAAGGTCCCTACTGCTTTTTTCCTTGAGTGGTTCTTAAAGTCTTTGGTTGCTTACGTGTCCAAAGACGTAGCAACGTTCAGGGTGTTTTCTAAGGAAGAGGCTATTATGAGAGCCTAGTAGCTAGAACTGATTTACTCTCAGTCTGGAATGCCTTACGATATCTTAACTGATGCGCCACAATCAACTCTCGATAAGGCCAAACCAAAGTCTGGGTCCCACACTGATGCCATAGTGGGCTCAACACAAAGAAAGTCCACGGATCTGTTGTCTAATCAATTACAACAATTATCGATTCAACAGACTGTGGCCAGCCAAACTCCTAGTTCGGCTACCCCTGCAACCCAGACGTCAGATGTACATAATGTGCAATCGACAATTCCTAAGGCCAACCACCAGATCGAGGGAAAGAAGAAACACAAAAACAAAAAGGGTAAAGGGGATAAAAAGGCTGCTAACAATGCTGGAGAGAGAAAAACTAAGAATAGGAAGGCGAAGTTTCCATGTAATCTTTGCACGAACGACCACTTAACTCACCTATGACCTCAACTTGCGGAATCTCAAAAGCTACTAGGAGAACAACAACCTATTGTGTTAACAAACCCTTTTCCACAAGGGCAAAATATGGCTCATGCTTCTACATCTACGAGCCCAGCTGGGGGCAGTCACGGAACCCTCGTGCTTAATCCTAACAACCCACTCGTGAACATTTACATGATGAATGTCGATGTTCATTTATCAACGAGGACTCGTGACTATGAAACACCAGAATCTGTTGAGAAGGGAAAAGAGGCCTCTAACCCATTGACTCCTCTTCAAATTGAGAAGACAGAGGGAGAGACAATGACTCGCATCCCTAAAGGTGCGCTTAAGAAGGCTTCCCATAACCCAAATGCGAGGGATTCTCAGAATTACTCCATCGTGGAGGATCTGACATAGACCCCTTGTGCAATGTCTACTCTAGAGGTTCTCCAAATTTGCCCCTCATAGAGAAAAGCTCGTTTATCCGCTTTGGGAGCTGCAGAAACTAGTAACTCGTGAATAATTGTTTTCGATCCAACTGACCTTAAACCTAGTCTTCCTCACCATGTCGCCTTTCAGATAGTAATGGCATATACCACAAAATCATTGAAATTGAACATTTTTTGTACAATGGTTGATGAGGGTGCCTCCACTTGAGTGATGTCGTTGGCATGTTGGAGGGTGACTAACCAGCTTGAGTTGTCTTCGTCGCCTATGTTGCTTACGGATTTTGACGGTCGATCATTCATACCACACAATATAATTCCTTCTTTCCCCATGCAGTTGGAAGGTAAAACTGTGTGCGTCGAGGTTGAAGTAGTCGATGCGCCTCTCGACTACAATCTTCTGTTAGGACAAAGTTGGACTTACACAATGCACGCGGTTGTAGCCACTATTTTTTGGGTCTTATGCTTTCCGCACAAAGGTCGGATTATAACCGTCAACCAATTGTCCTTCTCTCGTCATGGCCCTTCATCAGGGGATTCGACAGTCCTAATGATTGATAACCCACAGCCATGCACTGTCAACTTAGGTGCCATATTGTTTTCGTCATTGATGGGAACTTTTGATTATCTGTCGCCTTCCAATGATGTAAGGTTTATTTCGGTTGTTCTCGACCAGTAAAAGGCTGCAATTTTTCAAGTGTCATGTTTCAAAAAGAGCTACTTTCATGACCCATGGACTTTACCTTCCCCATCGACTTCGATGGAAGGAATATGGCACCTTGGCATGGCCATGCCCTTATCCGTTGCTGAGGTTGCGTACAATATTGTTCAACAAGCCTCGACCAACCCCGATTCGCCACCCCCATAGGATCTAGATCCAGTTCTTGAGCCTATTTGGGCTCAAGACTCTCTCGCCGCTCATGACCCTTTAGACTCATTCTTTCTTTCTGACGAGGTGATTTTGGAGGCAATGACTGGTCCCAACAAAACTTGGGATGATCTTCACCATAGATCTTATTTTCTTCCCAAGCTTAGGAGAATAGAGGCAAGAGAGCTTGTTATGAACATGAATTGAGATAGTCCTTGTCCTACTAACCCTCTAGCTACACACAGAGTATATGCCGAGGGTAACATGGAAAGTGTTGCTGCAACGATTCCTATCGATATCTCCCAAACCCCTGGCGTCATGGAGAATGTCTTCGTAGGAGCATATTTCTTCCCCAAAGAGATTTAAATCTACACCGAGTTGTTTAAAGAATTCCATGAATTTTTTTCCTGGTCTTATGAGGAGATGCCAGGAATCGACCCACGAATTGTCAAACATGAAATCACAACTTACCTTGATGTCAAACCAGTTTGACAGAAGCTTCGCTCGGTCAATGCTCAAAAATCCACGACGATAAAGGCTGAGGTGGAGAAAATCCTCAAGGTTGGTTTCATCTACCCCGTGAAACTAACAGAATGGGTATCAAAACCGATTCCTGTCAACAAGAAGCAAGGCATGATTTACGTTTGTATGGATTTCTGTGATTTGATCAAAGCTTGCTTGAAAGACAATTTTCCAACGTCGTGTATTGATCAGATTGTCGATTAGTGTGCGGGTTGCAAAGTATTTTCTTTCATGGACGGTTTTTCGGGATATAATCAAATTCAAATCAAAGCCAAGGACCAACATAAAACAAATTTTATTTGTCCTTGGGGTACCTTCGCGTATCGAAAGATGCCTTTTGGCCCGAAGAATGTTGGAGCTACTTTTCAATGGGCCATGTCGTTCGCTTTTCACGACCTCAAACACATAATCGAGGCATACATGGATGATCTAACATCACGTTCTCGCAAGAGATCTGATCATCCCGCCCATTTAAGACTAATCCTTGAGCGGTGTCACTACTATCATATTCGCTTGAATCTAAACAAGTGCAGTTTTTGCGTGACATCGGGTCGTTTATTAGGTTTCATCATGTCGACAAACAGGATCATGGTAGATCCTCTTAAGGTTGAGGTGATAGTTCAATTGGCTCCCCCACACACAATTCCCGAGCTTTAGAGTTTACAGGGGAAAGCGAACTTTCTTCGGTGTTTTGTCGCTAATTATGTCGATATTACGAAAGGGTTTATGCGTCTTTTAAAAAAGGGAGTCCCATTCTATTGGGATGAAGCAACTCAACGCTCTTTTGATGCATTGAAACGCGCTCTGACGTCTGCCCCTTTGCGCAAGCCTCCTAATTATGGCAAGGTTTCTTGTTATATGTGGCTACTGCAGAGTCCACCATCGACATGGTCTTGGTACAAGAGGATGATGCGCTCGAGGAGCACACTATCTATTATCTTAGTCGAGGCATAGTTGAACTAGAGCTTAACTACTTGCATGTTCAGAAACTCACTTTGGCAGTTGTTCAGACTGTCTAATGGTTCCGTCACTATATATTACTTCTTAAGACCACTATCATAGCCATCGTCAATCCCTTTAAATATGTGTTAACGTGACATGTCATCGACAGAAAAATCAGTCAGCGGATAGTTATCCTCCAAGAGTTTGACTTGGATTTCATTTCGACGAAATATAAAAAGTCCTTAGTCTTCACAGAGCTATTCTCGGAATTGTCGGTCGAAAATGGTGATATTTTGCCCGAAGAGTCACCAATTAATGCAAATCATTTTTTGATTTCATCTTCAGACCTTTAGTATGGAGATATGCTTGTGTATCTTTAGACTTTGAAGTACGCTGCTTCTGCTTCTCATGATGAGCATCGATGAATACCACACCAAGCGCGAAACTATCTCATCCTCGATGACACTTTGTATCAGTGAAGTATAGATTGCATTCTTTGACGATTTCTTACTTATGAAGAAGCAGAGCTTGTTTTAAACGACTGTCATGTTGGAGCATGTGGCGGTCATTTGTCTGTGTTGGAAACAACCCAAAATATTCTTCACGCAGGATACTTATGGCCCTCATTAATTAAAGATTGTGTTGAGGCAATCAAGAAGTGTCACCCATGCAAGATCTTATGTCGGAAGATGCAGGCACACCCTGCCCCTATGTTTCTTGTCATTGCTATCAGTCCCTTCACCAAGTGGGGGATTGATTTCACTACATGTCACACGACCTCTGCCAGGGGGAATCGCTATATCATCATAGCATTAGACTTCTTCACTAAGTGGGTTGAAGCTATGTCGACATTTAACAATGACGGGGAAATTGCTGCCCTTTTTGTTTTCAATCAGATAATAGCTAGATTCGATATCCTGAAGGAGATTGTCACTGACCATGGCAGTCACTTCCAAAATAAAATGATGATTGGATGAACATCAAAGCCTTGGTTTCAAAAGGAACATTCTTCACCCTATTAACTGCAAGCGAATGGTCATGTAGAAGTTGTGAATAAGTCTCTCAAGACTATTCTTCAGTGGATGATCAATTCGGCATTTGATGTTGTATTAAACGTTATGGGCTTATCGAACTTCTGTAAAGACTGCTACCGGTTTTTCACCTTTTCAACTGGTCTACGGGCTGGAAGCAATATTACCCATTGAGTGTCAGATCCCTTCTTTAAAGTTGGCAGTGGAACTACTGCCCGTCACTACGCCGCTTGAGGAATGCCTTCTATATCTCGAATAGCTTGATGAGCAGTGTCGTGATGTAACCTTGCCTAACGAGGCTCATAAGCAACGAGTCAAGTGTCAATATGATGGGTCTGTTCGGCCTCAAATTTTCTTTGAAGGCAATCTTGTCCTGGTCTACAACCAAGACAAAGATCCCCTAGGGGTAGGCAAGTTCAAACCTATGTGGTTCAGACCTTTCATTGTGAAATAGTTCTTAGAGAAGGGTGCTTATCGTCTGGTTGATTTCAAGGGAAATGCCTTAGCGGAGCCTAGAAATGGGCTCTACCTTAAGAAGTACTACTCTTAGGTCGGTCACCTGGGTGTGGCTTCTTGTATATATGTATAGTCTTGTATACATTTTTATTTTATTTTTTTTATTTTATGGACATGTAATTATTTATGTCTTCTTTTTCACTGTGGCAGATGTCAAGTGAATCAGAGGTTTACTTTGGGTTCGCGGATGGTGCTAGCCGACACACTCGGAGGATTGCTTCCATAGCTTGGGTGTTTTTCACACCTAGAGGGCACTTGAGAGGTATTTGTCTAGGCGATGTAACAATGATGTTGTCGAGTACAATGCAGTGATATAATTACTACGTGATGCTTTGTCACATGGTATTTCTCACCTCCGGGTTTATTTAGATGCTCAACTGGTTCTATCCCAATTAAATGGGGTTTACTGCATTTATGATCCCACTATTCACCTATGATTCCTTAGGGTACGTCTCTTAGAATGATATTTTGATTATATTACTTATATTCACGTTCATAGGAGATTTAATCATTTAACTGATACTCTAGCTAATCAAGTTTTAGATTGGCATATTGATCACATGTAAAAGTAAAACACACACATACACATGTAAATACATTTGTAAAAAATGTCATCCATAAAATAAGAAAGATGTATATATATATGTCCAAAATGGTGTCATGAGTACAAAGTGGGCATGAAAGCCTCAAAAGTAGTCAGTATACATCGCTGTGCTTAAGCCCTAAAAAATAAAGTACAAAAAGTGCCCTCGGGACATAAATAGTCCAACGCTATCTAAGGTCTAGGCCTAATGGCCATGTTGTAGTGAACAATGACATTCGCAAGACACCAAAATAACTGGACCCAGGTTTGAGGCACCCCTACTACATGTGGTTGCATAGCTGGGGGGAGATCCTCGATCTCAGCCATAGGAATTGTGCGAGTGAGAGCAGTGAGGTTCCTTTCTACTCGTCGTAGGACTTTATCATCCTCTCCGACTGGGGGTCCTCCTGCAGTTGCCGATCCTCCTACTACTCTTGGTCCTCCCTCTGGTCTAGGATGACTCCTGGTCCTGGTGAAGTCTACTGGTCGAACATGTCCCACATCTGTACATAACAAATTTGTAAGTTAGTACTCTCACGAACATAAAAAAATGATATATATAAAAATTAAAAAAATTAATAACTTTAAAAAATATACGTTACCTATCTCGCCGCGCTCCTTGCCAGGGGGCACGGGCATGTCAGGATCTCTAAGGAAGCTAATCCCTGCATAGGGATAGTCCTCTATGACTGGGATCTATCGTGCCCACCTGTCGTAGAATTTATCATCAAAGGCCTCTTGGGTCCTTCCTCCACCTTGTCTAGGCAGTAAGACCACCCATCTGCACAATGTTGGGAAGGAGGCAATATGCCCCCGTACTGTCTTTCTCGGACTAAGACTGAGCACCCTCTCGAAGAAAAAAGATCATAAAATGGTACCAAACCCGAAGTTCTTGTTGGTACACCTACGACACTATGTGAGCTATCTCTTCAGGCATACTAGCATGGTAGTACTCTAGTCAAAGATTGTTGCCTCTAAACACTGATTTGCACAGTGCATTTGTGCACGGGAAGCTTGATGGAGTGCTGCAAATTCAGTAATCTGCCCGATCATGAATAAAATGGCTCGTAGGGAGGGGCTGGTAATCTTGTGAATCAGTACCTGAGAACCTACTTTCTCGATACCAGCCTCACAATGCATCGTGATGTAATCTTCTATGTTGTATGACACTGGAGGAAAAGTCCTCAAATTAACGAGTTCCCCTCTCCTAGAGAGGCTGGTCAAGAAGTAGATGTCCTTCGTGGTTGGGGTAAATGATTGACCCTCTAACATGAATGCCTATGTGTCGGGATGCCACTACTCTACCAAGGCATTAAGCAACCTCGATTGTGCCCTCATGAACGGACACTGAAAATATTTCCATAAGCCACACTGTTTTAGCGTAGCGATGACCATGGGGTCCTTTTTGACCAAGACGTCCAAATCCTCATGTTCCCTCTCTCTCCAGTGCACATACATCTCGTCTCACACACAAATTGGAGAGGGTTTAGTACTTGTGTTTTATTTTTTCAATACAAAAGGAGATGTACACGGGTTGTAGTTTGAACAATCGCATATGTACTCAGGTTGTTTATTACTCTGCCCGAGTACATACGCGTGTTGACCTTGGACAACCCACGTACATGCAAACGCGACCCTTTTACAAGGGAGCGCACCTCCCAAACAAAAATTAAATGCAAATAAATGAATTAAAAAGGAAGAGGGGGAGATTTGTACTTACTTGGTCCAAGTGGGAGGGTTTTCCGTCCACCGTACCTCCCGGAATTCACGTTTTGATAAAAAGGGTTTTTGACCTTTTTGTTAATTTCCAAATTGCAATGGTAAAAATGAGTCGTCCACCTCTATTTATAGATATTTTTGGCCCCTTTTCCCCTAATTTGGTCCCCTTTTTCACTTTTCCTGGCTTGGTGGCTACTTGATTTCTCTTTTGAGTCGTCTTTTGGTCATTCAGATGGACTTGTCCTTTCGTTTTGGTGATTTTTTTAGATTTGTTACATTTATATCGTCCCATGGTAAAAGTCATTTTTTTTCAACTTTTGCATATAGGTTAGGTTGTCAGTCCCAGCTTTCTGCATAATGTTGACTTTTCCGCTTTTCCATAGGATCAATCCCACCGAGGTGTGACACAGAACCTTCTTAGCTGCTTTAGAAGTGTTGTAATTAGTTGGTAGATCCTACCTCTACATGGATGCCATAGGTAGATCCTTCATTGCATTTTGGTGTCCATGCTATGAGTTTTGACTATAGGATTGGGAGTCATTGTTAGTCCTGCTATGATTAGATATTGAAGCTGCGTTCCTCTTGCCAATCATCATTCTTGGCCTTACCCACATGACTCCTTAATGAGCACAATTTGTTGTCTTTCAAGCTCGCTTTAAATTTCGAAAGCAACATCCAACGAGACTGTATTTATTCTTTTCGATATTGTCTGGATTATTTGAGAAAAGTAGCCGCCTTGGAGTAATATTTAAGCCCTTTTTCAGACTCTCTAAAATTGAAAATATTTTTGAGCGATCTTGTTTCCCTTCATGCTCGCCAAACTCAAATTTGAAGGCACATCTGTCCGACGATAGTTTACCCCTTTTTCGGTCCGGGTGGCTAATTTTATGAATAAAGGTATGCCCTAGGAACTTCGGTTTGCTAGGAGAGTATTCTCAGGCGTAATTTTAATCCTTTTTTGTGTCTGAGGGACTAAATTTTTGAAAAAGGAACATTCTCCTTGGTTTTGGTTTATCTCTTTTTTCGGGCCTTGGAGATTACTTATGAAAAAGGAACCCCCCCCAGAGTCCATAGTTAAGCTCTTTTTAGACTCCCTAAATATGAAAAGATCGTCGAGTGACCTTATTCCTTCACACTCGTTAAATTTGTCCAGAAGAAAATATACTTGGCATGAGTTTAACCCTTTTTCCAGCCAATAGATTATTCAGGAAAAAGGTCACCTCGGAAGATTTGTCTCGCCGGGAGAGTTCTCCTCAGTTATATTTTATACTTTTCGAGCTAAGCATACTAAACCTAGAAAAAGGATGTGAGTCCATAGTAAAGCTCTTTTCAGACTCCTTAAAATTGAAAAGATCGTCGAGTGATCTGGTCTCAATCACATTTGTTAAAATGGTATTGAAGAGGTGTCTTTTTGGTATAAGTTTAACCCTTTTTCGAACCGACTAGACTAATTGTGAAAAAGGAACTCCTTGGAGTCTTGTTTTAGCATTTTTTCAGACTCTCTAAACGTGAAAAAAACCACCGAGCTTACCTTCTCTAGGCTCATAAAAATTCACATGGAAGGACTCTTGTTGTGTCATGCTTAATCGCATTGCTGGTCTCATCTTTGCATCTTTGGCCTAATGCCAGAGCCATGTTACTCTCAACTGAATCTTTAAATCATTCCTTATATGTGAGCCTTGCAACACTTTTTGCCTTTGCGATCTGACACCTTGACCCATGGAGGAATTTTACCCAGTGTCCTTATCCTGCACATGTCTCCTTGCCTTGAGCATCGGTATGTTCCATGCGCTTGGAACCAATTTGCTTGCTCATGACACTTGTTCCTCCTTTGTGACATAGCATTATTTTATTCTTTTTCAAGCTCGTTAAAAAATTGAAAAAGAAAAAAAAATCAAATATTCCAAAAAGAGGGGATGTGATATATCAATTCTTTTTTCAGCAACAAGATAGTCGCCCTTGGACAAAGCACATCCTTCTGTATGTTCACCAAGCATCGAGATCTAGTATGACCTTAGGACGCTGTTCTCGCTACATAGAGCTGTGTCCTCCTTTGTTTGGTTACTCTTCTTAACATATGGAGAGTTTGCGGTGCCTCCTGCATCACATAATTATGTCAATATTACGCTGCCTAAGTCTGATAATCTTTCGTGTTTTTGTCCAAGGGAAGTTTTATCCAGCCTGAGTTGGACATTCGACAGTTTGTCTCTTGAATTTCATGAGTTGACCATCCCATAAGTCTAGTCAAGTCCAAATTTGAAATCGACGAATTTCTCTGCATGATCATCGAGATCCTTTAGTCTTTCCCTGATGGTGTGTCGAAGACCTCAGAGTAGTGAGTCTTACACTCCTATTGTACTTTTACCTGAGCTGTTGAAGATCTTGAAGTTGTTGCTAGAGCTATGAAGTCCTCATCTCCAGCCACATGCATTGATGCTTCTTTAAGATGCATATTATATTTTACTTGAATATCATCGATTGATTTTGAGATGTAGATCCGTTGTGTATTGCTCGCGGTTACACTTTATATAGACATTTCTATGACATGAATCTACAGATTACTTGATTGGTAGCCATGATTAGTTCATCCCGAGCATGGGTATGCTTGCCTCGGAGAGATTATTATTGTTTTGCAGATAGTGACCTCCCAAACTCTGGTCCTGGGCTCACTCAACTTTGTGACTTCCCACTGGTAAAGATATTGTAATGTATTTTGACCATCAATTGCTCTTCTGATCTCACACATTAGGGGACATATTTTATAGCCCTAAAATGCTCTACCTATGCATGCATGGCATTGACCTTTCCACTTGCACAATTTTCCAAATTATTGCTGAGCAACTCTCTTTAAAAAACCATTTTTTGGAGCATGTACGTGCCCTACTGCACTACTGCCCACGTACATACGCTAGCTGCATACCAAACAACCTGCATACATACACTAGATGCATACTAAACAACCCACGTTTACCTCCAAAAGTTGCAAAAAATAAAAAGTTTCAAGGAATTCGGCGGAGTTTACAGAATATTGAGGGTTTCCCAACCAATTCACCCATTGTAGCCCATCCCCAAACCAAATAACTATCCTTTTGTCATACAAAAGGAGGTCTTGGGGTTCCATTCCAAATATTGTGTTTTTGTGCTTATTTGATTAACACATTTCATATTTGTATCTGAACCCTAACATTGATAACTAGAGATAGAATATCTTGTAGCTTTGTTGTTTAAATTGTTTGCAGGTCAGCTTTGGGAGGAGACCAACAGTCCAAGAAACTACAAAGGAGGAGGAGGTCTACACCAACCGAAATGACCTAAGGTACACCCTCTTTTCCTTCTCTTATCTTTAAAGGTGAGATTGTTTCGGGTAGTTTAGAAATAGGATTCTCTTTTAAGGGAGATCAATGATTTGTTTATACTCCGACCCAATATAGTAATAGGGGGATTTTCCCCACTAGCACAAGCTTTCACTAAATTGATCTAGTAACTAGTGAAACCCTAGAGCCCTAAAGTGATATCTCTATTGAGGTTTTCATTTGGTTATTGTTGCATAAGTATTTACTCCATAAAAAGGCTAAGGAGAGCAAGGCCCTAGGGCATAGAAGTGCCTACACCCTAGCACTTTGTTTCTTGAGGTCAAAATCTAGGACTTAAGTTGCTACTCCTCCTAGAATTTTTCCCTCTTAGACTTTTGTGTATTATTATTAATTAACAGCCTTAGAAGAAGCCACCATCTTTGACTCCATTACCCTAGAAAGGCACTAGTCATCCTCCTTTGACCTTTGAGAAGGATCATCAACTTTTAAGCTCAATTCCCTACTTGATACTCTACTAACCTTAACTAACTTGCTAACGTAACCTAGAAATATTAATAGCCAAGTTGTTGCTGTCATAATCACTACTACAACTATAATTTTGCAGATTATATCAACCTACTAACCATCTAAGTCATCCCAAAATTTGTATAAGTCAAGGTACTATCAATAAGTGTTAAAGTGTGTGTTTAATTGCCTTCATGAAGTACATTTCTGAAACTTAATTACTGTTGTCATTAATCTGATTTGCTACTGCTACATTTAACTTTGATAGCTTGTTTAAATCCAATTATTGGTTGATATATTTAGAGAACTCACATAAGACAAAGTATTATCATTTGATGCTTTTAATACTTGTTCACATTGTCTAAATAAGTGAGTTCTTGTTGACATAAATTGCAGCTATATCATTTACTTATTGCTATCATCTATTTGTCATTCGCTGCATACATAGATTGCCAACATATATTTGCAAGTTTACTTTCTTGTTAAAGCATCATTATCATTTGTTACTTGCTATAACGTTTATTGTTGTCTTGGTTAAGGGCAGGTGCACTTTATTCTCCTTTTCTTCATCCAACAAGACTTAAACATGATTTGAGTGACCTAGAGAGAGAGGGGTAGTTTACCTTGTCCTCTTCCCTTACTCAAAACCCCTAGGTCTTGGGACGTCTCCCCTTGAGTAGGTATTTTCCTTCTTCTAAATAGAAAGGGGTACCCTATTGAGGTGACAATGACATGATTACCCCCATGTTATGCCAATATAGGCCTACTTTCCTTTAGGATTTGGGAAAGTACAAATTATTGGATAACATTTTTCGCACCGTTGTCGGGGAGGACTGAGTTAATATTCCTCAAGGAAACTTTTTTCGGTAAGCCTTTCCCTCAAAGCCTTCATCTTACAAAGCTTACCTTCCAACTCCACTAAGGGTGATTCCCTCACTCCCTTTGATAATCCTTAGGAGGTTATCTGGCAACTCCACTAACCTTTTCCAAGGTGCCACCTTACTCTCAACTTTGTGACACTTCCAAGATATGGGATCATGGCGCCCTGGGAGCAAGTGTATCATTCTATTGATTTTTAAAGTTTTCAAGGATACCCACATTATTTTGATATAAAATGGTTAAACAACTGTCCAAGATTTAAAGGCCTCCCAATTACTCACATTGTAGAATTATTGAAATATATAAGTGAAATAGAATTTGAAGGGGAGGATGTTCTGATCATTTTTTTTCATTATTTTCTTGCCATCATTTGTACATGAATGGATCAAGTTTTGTTGCGAAGAAAAGGGTATATCCTCTTTCATATATCTCATCACTAGGTTCCCTGAGTTTGAAAAACCATAGTGTTAGACTTATGAGGATGCCCTTCAAAATCTCGCGATATCCCTAGAGGACGAAGGATTCACCACTAAGATTGTAGAAGATCTTAGGGGTGTGTATCATGCTCAATACCAAGAACCCTATGATACAAAAGAATAGATTTATGAAGGAGGGTACCAATCCCATGAGGAAGAGCAAGAATTTACTCATGATTCTACCGAAGATAATGAGGACTTGGTTGAAGAGTGAGAGCTTGAAGATATCAAACATGATGATAAAGTGTTAATGTGTACTCATCCCTCTGATGAAGCCATCCATGATCCTATCCATTATGCATAAGAAGAAGAGAATGAGGTTAATATTTTTCCTTTTCAGGGTTTTGATAATAACTTGTTCGATGATTTAAAAGGAAAGGAAGTAAACGAACCCTTGGACAAGCTAGATCCTTCATATTCCGATGAAGGCGAAGAAATGACTAAAGAACCAAGTCATGATGATGATGCAGTGACAATCGTTCTTCCAATTGATGAAGTCATCTAAGCCTTTAACCCTCTTGCATAGGAAGAAAATAATATGGTGAGTCATTTCCCTTTTCAGGATTTTGATGATATTTTGTTTCATGATTTGGAAGGTGAAGATGTGTTAAGGGAGCCCTTGGATGTGATAAACCCTCCATGTTATGATAAAGATAATGACATGGTTGATAATATTAACAAGTTCGTACTTGTTGGGAAACGTAAATGGGATGTGATTGGTTACGATGGGGATCCCATTTACGACATTGAGGGTCATTTCCAAATGTTGCCTTTACAACTATCATATACTACTAATTTTGACATTTGGCCACAAGGAGATGATATAGTTACATATATTCTCCAAATGCCCAAGGATGACCTAATGCTATGTTGTCATGATGATTTCTGGTCATACCTTGAGGATTTTGATGAGCATTCCTTTGAGCACTTGGATTTATTCTATGAAGAAGATTATCAACCACCGTTGTGCTAAAATTTGAGGGGTGAGGACATTTTTTGCTTGAAGCAAGATATTTGTGACAAGGTTTTCCATCTCCCTTCGATTGCTTTTCCTTGCTATGTCACTAAGAATGTAGTTGGGAAATATGTCCCTTGTCTTAAGTTTTCTATAGGGCAAAGCCTTCTTTTAGAATTCAAGGGTAGATTGAATGCCTTAAGAAGAAGTTTATTATCTTAATCTTTCAACTTTACCCTAAGAAGTTGTCAGTCATCCTTTAGGTTCTTGTTAGTCCCTTCTCAAACCGTGGGTAGTGATTGCGTCCAAGGTAGTCAACCTACACACTCTTTGAGTCATCTTCTTGAGCCTTTTTCCTTTCACGATCCTTTTATGAGATGGATGGAGCACTTTCTTAGAAGTGTGACTTGGAATAATTTTTTCCCTCCCTCTTACCTCCATGAGCTAGAATTTACGGCTTCCTATGATATGATGCATACTCTAACTCATGTTATTTTTGTGCTTAAATTGTCATTGTTTTGGTTTTTGATGAAGCACAGAGGCATGTATTATGAGGTATTGCTAGGATGGTTTCACTGGTTATATGACTACACCTAGCATTCAACTAGTAGGTAAGTAGAGGTAGGTAGGCATCTGCAGCCATTGTGCATATCGTTGCATTTTCATGTTAGCATAGTGTAGTTGCATTTACATATTATCTTGTTTCATTATGTGCATATGTATGCTCATGATTAATTTTTTTTATTTCATTTTTTATATCATATATGGACAAGGGATGATATCACCACCCTAGATGTTACTAATATCTTTTGTTGAGATTTAGCAGGCACAGGTCATACCATAGATGTTGAGGTTCTCATGTGCTCTACGGTGAGCACATGTATCTAAGTTGGAGCCAGATGTTATCCCCCTAGCCTAGGGATAACTAAGGAGATCGTGTCTCGAGGCCCACAGGTTCTAGACATGGAGTGATGAGAGCCAGACAACCTAAGCATAGTCCGAGAGGTCCCCTCCTTTCTTCTAGAGCATTCCACATATCGCCAGCAACAACGTCCATCACACCAGCCTGGTCATGAAGTAGCAATGAGTCTTGATCCACGAGGTAATGAGTCTGGGTATCATGGTATGTATCACTCTGATTTTTGAAGCACTTGAACATGTTGTATTGAATCCTTATTCATTTCATGACGTTTTCTTGGAAATTATGCTCTTTGCCTCGTTCAAACCTGGAAGGGTGACACATTCCCCTAGTAAGTTGATTTCCCTTTAGGATGGGTTGCTATTGGATGGATATTTGAAAATTCATCGTCTGTTCCCTCCATACTTACCACTTTCCATCTTTATTCCTACCATCTCCCCTTTCTGTTTGGGTATTGGGATTGGCTACAATAGTAAGGGTTGTACCTTACCTCGTGGGAAGAAGGGGCTAAAGGCCCAAAGGGTAAAATTAGTTGGCAAGAGTTAAAAGCCAATTTTTAAACCTTCGAGATGCTTCGCCTAGGGATCCCCAAGAAAGTAGTGAAAATCTTCTCAGTAAGATAAGGGGACCCACAAGATAACATAAACGCTCAAGGTACTAGTTGATGGATAGAATGTCTCATAATGAGCCAACCTATTATGACCATGGACATATAGCAGTATGACACTACCACCTACCTAGTCACCAAACCAAGGTAGTGGCTCTTGGTGGCATAACCAAGAGAAAGGGGGTCTCATCATGAGCCAACCTTCTCATTTCCATGAAATGTTTGTGGATAACACTGTCACCTCTTGTCATCAAGCTAGGACAGTGGCCCTCAACTGTTTCCTTGAAGCACAAGAGAAAAAGATCAAAAGAAATAAAGCTAAGAATAAAAGGCAATGAATGACATAGGAAACAATTGCATTCATGACAAGGTGAAACTCTCCCTCCACAAAGGCACCCACAGGTAAGACTCTACATTTCCCTGTTATCACATGCACCCCATGCCCAAATATTTACCCCATTCCACCTCATACACTTACATGATTTGGACTAGACTCCACCTGGGAAACACCCCATACTTAAGAGAGGTTATCCCAATAGGACACCCTGAGACCCTCTCCAAACTTAACTTGTCAAATTGCACAATGTAATTGAGCATTTGTTTGGGGTTAAGGGGGGTTTGATTCACATGCTTGAGTAATTTCATTATTAGATGTGATTTACATGCTATGATCCTTGTCACTTATCAACCCCTGGAAGGCATACTTGTTTTTGTTGCAGGACCTTGCCCGATGGACAAGTACACATGAGAGAGTGATTAGCTCGAACCTTCATGGGGGCTCAAAGCCCACAGGTGGATGATGAAACCCCAGCAAGGGGTAAGAAGAGATTGAAGGTTTGCACTAGATGAAGGAAGGACGTTTCCTTTGGAGGCACTCTAACATGCCTTAGACGGACAAGCCCTACCTTCATTCCTTGGACGATGGCCTTGGGAGGCTTAGACATCACCATGATAGCCCTAGACGTCATCTAGATCTAGGGTTTCATATTTGGAGGCATTTGTGAGGCTTGTGGCACTTGTGGGCATCATTTTAGGCCTCTGGAGGCCAAGCGTTCCGCTTTCCTTGCTCAATGCTCCACATATGGGGATCAACGTCACCTTAGAAGGGCATGACATCACCCTTGGAGGAGATTTTAAATGCAAATTTATTTAATTTGGTCAGAATTTATTTTTTGTAACAAATTGGCCAAGTCGACCCAACAATTTTGAAGTTAAATTAACTTAGGGCCGGATTTGGTATAAATAAACAAAAAGTACATTCATTTTTCATCACAACTTGTCCTTGGAGACAAGGAGGACTAAAATTTGCGCCCCTCTTGGGTTATTCGCTGAAACAAGGAGGCACCACTCTTGTTTAAGGCTTATCTTTGCAACTTGGATCAATTTTTTGAGTTTTATGGTGATCTTGCATGGTATATTCATGATTATTCTTGGTGCAAGTAAGTAGAATTGTTGGGTATGTGTTATATTCTTTGCA
>ML804402.1:100464-128665 GCA_009831015.1 Picea engelmannii
CATCTTTGACTCCATTACCCTAGAAAGGCACTAGTCATCCTCCTTTGACCTTTGACAAGGATCATCAACTTTTAAGCTCAATTCCCTACTTGATACTCTACTAACCTTAACTAACTTGCTAACCTAACCTAGAAATATTAACAACCAAGTTGTTGTTGTCATAATCACTACTACAACTATCATTTTGCAGATTATATTAGCCTACTAACCATCTAAGTCATCCCATAATTTGTATAAGGCAAGGTACTATCAATAAGTGTTAAAGTGTGTGTTGAATTGCCTTCATGAAGTCCATTTCTAAAGCTTAATTGCTGCTGTCATTACTTTGATTTGCTGCTATTACATTTAACTTTGACAACCTGTTTAAATCCAATTCTTGGTTGATATATTTAGAGAACTCACATAGGACAAAGTATTATCATTTGATGCTTTTAATACTTGTTCACATTGTCTACATAAGTAAGTTCTTGTTGACATAAATTGCAGTTGTATCATTTACTTATCACTATCATCTATTTGTCATTCGCTTCATACATAGACAACCAACATATATTTGCAAGTTTACTATCTTGTTGAAACATCATTATCATTTGTTACTTGCTATAACATTTATTGTTGTCTTGGTTAAGGGAAGGTGCACTTTATTCTCCTTTGCTTCATCCAACAAGACTTAAACCTGATTGGAGTGACCTAGAGAGAGGGGGTTAGTTTACCTTGTCCTATTCCCTTCCTCAAAACCCCTAGGTCTTGGGACGTCCCCCTTGGAGTAGGTCTTTTCCTTCTCCTAAATAGAAAGGGGTACCCTGTTGAGGTGACAATGAAAGGATTACCCCCGTGTTATGCCAATCTTGACCTACTTGCCTTTAGGATTTGGGCAAGTAGAGATTGTGCGATAACAATCCCAATATACCATGATCCTTATGCCAATGGGGATATCCACAAGGTGGTGGTGTCTCTTACTAACATAATGGTTCAATGGTTGTGGGATGAGTATGCTTTATTTCTTGACTTCCCCCTCCTGTCTAGGATGTGTTGTGTTGGTGTTATATTTAACGTTCTGCAATAACTTCCACAACTATAAATTCCTCTCCTCATTTGTGTTATCCAACACTAGTAGTGAGCATTGTTCCATGACAACATGTAAGTCCCAACATAAAATGATTGTTATGTTAATGTGGGAAACAAGAAGGGAGAGGTGTCTCCTACTAACATAATGGTTGATTGGTTGTGGGGTGAGTATGCTTGCTTGCTTGATCTTCTCATCTTTTATGGTACATGTTGTGTGGGTGTGGATGCACTCGTGTGAAACCAAATTCAAATATTCCATATTTGTAGTCTTTGAATAGCTTCCACAACTACAAAATATCCTCTCCCATTATGTGTTACTCTACATTGGTTGTGAGGGATGTATGGCGACACCATATAAGTCCCAACATACCATGATCATTATGCCAATGGGGGAATTCACAAGGGACTGGTGTCTCCTATGAACATAATGGTTGATTAGTTGTGAGCTAAGTGTGCTTGATTGGTTGTTCTACCTCCCCCTCCTCATTTGTAGGACATGTTGTGTGGGTGCACATATTTGAAACAATAACTGGATACACCAAATTTGGTATCTTGGAATAACTTCTACAACTATAAAATCTCCTCTCATGCATATTATACTGCATTGGTTGTGAGAGTTGGTCTATGGGAACATATAAGTCCCAATATATCATGTATCCTACTAACATAATGGTTGATTGGTTACAGGGTGAGTATGCTTGCTTAGTTGGTTGCTTGGCCTCCCTCCCCTTTATGGGACATGTTGTATGGATGCTCGTGTGTGAAAAAATATTCAGCTACACCATATTTGGTTCCTTTCAATAGATTCTACATCTATAAATATCCTATCCTCTTCTATGTTATCCCACAATGGATGTGAGAGTTGTTTTGCATCAACATATAAGTCCCATGATCCTTATGCCAATGGGGACAACCAAAAGGGAGTGTTGTCTCCTACTAACATAATGGTTGATTGGGTGCAAGGTGAGTATGCTTGCTTACTCAACATTCCACTCCTACTTTGTGGGATGTGTTTTGTGGGTGCTCATGTGAGAAACAATAGTTGAATACATCATATTTAAAATATTGGAATCACTTCTACGACAATAAAATCTCCTCCTCATATATCTATTTAGAAATCGAACAAATTACTTGTTATGTCATTGGAAGTTAAAATCATTGCAAGGGAAAATATTCATGTGTGCAAATGTTGAAATCAAACTATGTAAAGTTTTCGTCTTGTTGAGGTCAAGTAGAATAATATATTTGCCCTTTAATATCTATAACTTCGACAAAAGTTCATATTTTTAATGACTATTTGAATTTGTAAAATGGGTCTAGCTTGGGAGGTTAAGAGGAGAAGTTGTTATCCTCCTCACCCAAGTTCAAATCCCACTTATGACATGGCATGTTTATATGACGTGAATTGATTGGGCTTGGAAAGGTACCAACAATCTCACTATCACTCAAGTGCTCAAGGGTGGGACACTATGTTCCAGACATTTTGGATCACAAGTGTGGGCCAAGGGAGTGATGGAGGTTGAGGAAGAGGAAATCCTTTACTATTACGAAGACTTGTGTGATGAGGTGGAGATTTATGTCCCTCGTGATTGTTGCCTCTAAACCAAAAAGTGTAGGGTATTGGAGAAGGCAATTCCAAAATGAACTAGGGACGTTCAAAGGCATTTAAGGATAACACTAATGGGGTTTTCAAACTTATTGAAGGCACATTATAAGTATGCAAAAATCCAAATAGGGACTTTGTTTTGTAGATTTAAGGAGGAAAAATTGAGGAAGGAGTAAATAAGGATTTCCATGAGTAATAAGGTGGATAGTAGAGTAATAAGGGATAAACTCTATAGAAAAGGCTAAATCTAATTGAGAGTTTCCAACCCAAAGATTCTTGGTAGGAAGAAAGCATATTAGTAAGGAATTTGGAAGGATGTTTTCATAAGAATAAACATGGACCTTGAAGTGCTTAGTGGAAGGTGGTTGCAAGAGATTAAGGGCAAGGAAGAAGGGAACACTAATAGAGGGAACACGTCTAGGTGTTGTGTCAAGATAAGAAAGGAAGCAGTAAGAATGGTGGTTGGAGAAGACTTGTATCTTGAGCATAAAGCATGTTTTCAGTGTTTATCCTTGATAAGACATATTGATGGTTTTAATGAAAATGAAACATTAATCTCATGAATGTGAGCACAATGCTTCCTTTAGTGGGATGTTCACCCATATATCACATGATGCCAAGAGGTTGGCTAGGATTCGCAATGAAGTTTGAAGCTGATGTTGGGAAATTATTGGGAAAACAATGGTTGTTGGGGTTAATCAATCCTTGTGTTGGAGATATGGAATCAATGTTTCAACCTAAGAGCAGAACCCACAACCAAGTTTCCAATACGGTTCAGGCTCCTTGGGCTTGCTCATGAATGTTGGATTGATAAATTCCTTAGTAATATTGGTGATAGTTTTGGAAAGATCTTGAATATTGATACTTTGTATAAGACAAACCCTTATAGTACAATAAAAAATATTCTAGTGGAGGTAGATATAAAAGAAGGTTTCCCTGACAACATTGAGATTGTTATGGGTACCTACACTCATAGGAAAATTATAAACTGTACGAGGATTCCATTTAGATGCATGAGCTTCCACTCGTATGGGCATGTTGTAGACTAATCCAACTTCAAATCCTCCAAGAAGGTATGGAGGAAAAAGACTCAATATACGAGAGAGGAGGTGAAAGAATCCTCAATCCCAAAGGATGAGGATATGATAGATCCTAGAGTCAAGGTAGTTGAAGGGAAAATGCAAAAAGAGGGTTTGGAAAAAATAATATGCAATCCATCAAGGAGATTATAAATAAAGACCAAGATCCTTAGGTCATTATGCAAGAAGGAAATACTATGGATACAATGACCAATGATCTTGGAGCTCGCTAATAATATTGGTCTGGTAAGTCAATTCCTATTGAAAGAAGCCCTTCTTTTAGTTCTAAAGAAGATGGTTTTTATTTTGAGGATAAGGGATCATGACCATCTCCCTCTAAATTATGTAGAATTTTTATGGGGGGGGGGGAAGGTTTGGTGATTAAAGGGCACAAGAAGATTGAAAAGGGGAACAAGTCCAATGGGAAAGAAAATGTAGATTCCCCCCCAGATCAAACTAAATTAGGGGACGAGGACAGTCTAGTCAATGAATCTTCAACCCATAGTTTTAATAGGGAATATAATCCATCCATGTAGTCTAACCCTATATACCAACTTATGTCAAGAAATATTGATAGAGGGAAATCTATTAATGGTATATAAGGTGGTTTAGAGTATGATCCTATTTGAGAAATTCACCAAATTATTCAAGGGAGGAAATCTTATCTTCAAGGGAGGGAAATATATTTCTTTGATAGGGGTCCTTAGTGTAGGACATAACCCCACTAAGGTTTCCCAATGATCATTTTATTTTTAAATGTTAGGGGTTTGGTCATCCCTTCCAGAAGATTAGCCCTGGCAAGATTGGTCAAAGTTAATAAGCATGATGTTATTTTGCTGCAAGAGTCAATGGGGGAAGGGAAACAATCAATGGAGTATTTAGGAAAGCTATTAAAAGGGTGGGAATGTTTAGCATTATATGCAAATGGATCTTCAAGGGACTTATTAATGGTTGAAAAAATAAAATCCATCTACTGAAAGTATTATTTTCTTGCAGTTGACATATGTAACAAAAATTTAGTTTCAAGAATTAGGATCTAGCATCATAATTATTAACTAATACGAGTCACATGAGCATAAGAAAAAAATATGGGATGTTCTTTTTTCTAAAGGGGTTATAAGGTAGGAAAATCTCATGGTAGGGGGTGATTTCATATTTACTCTAAGTAGCTCTGAGGTCTGGGGGGATGATGCAAGGAAAGACACACTAGAAAAGTATTTCAAATACAAGTTAGAGGAGATGGTTCTTGTTGATGTGGACCACATTCAAATGATTCCGAATTGGAGGAATAATAGAATAGGAGAAGATGGAGTTTCTAAGAGATTTGATAGATTTATAGCTTCTGAGAACATATTAATGGAAGTTTAGAAAATTCAATCCTAGGTGACTGTAAGAGGAAGTTAGACCATCTCCCAATTCTCCTAAAGATTTATAATAGAAAAATTAAGCCAACGACACCATTTAATTTTAATCTTGAATGGATAAATGATGAATAATGCATTAGTTTGGTGTTAAAGAGCAATGGGTGGGTGTGATCCCTCATCAAGGGATACAACTAATTTTCAATTCGTTGAATCTCTAGAATAACAAAAATTGATATTAAAAAAAAGTGAAAAAAAGATGTTGAAGCATTGGCATCTAAAAAATCAAAGATTCTAATAAGGAATTAAAGGAACAAAAAATTTCTTCTTTTTATGCCTAGAATTCATGGGGAGTTTTATAGAAGCAAAGGGAGACAAGATGAAAGCATTGGAAAACACTTGGACAAAGTTTCTAAAAAGAAGAGATGTGGAGTGGAGGATATGAAGAAGGGTTATTTGGGTGGAAAAGGGAGATGAAAATACAACATTTTCCCATAATTTTTCCAATCATAGGAAGAGGATAAATACAATTTTGGAGATGAAGAAAGTAGATATAAGTAAGGAAAACAATTTACAAGAAATTGCAAATCTAAGAGTCTCTTACTTTCAATATTTACACTTTCAAGAATAAATATTGTAGAGATAATGAAAATCTCTTCATATTTTTCAACGTTTGTAAATGAGGAAGAAAATCAGAGGTATGGAAGATGTCCCCAACGAAGAGATAAAATCAGTGTTGTCATCTGTCAAATGAGACAAACGTCCAAGGAAAGATAGTTGGCTAGTAGAATTCTACTTGTAATTTTATGAATTATTAGAAGACAATATTTAAATTAGAGTGATACAGGAGGTCAAGAGGCTAGGGAAAGTTCTAGAAGATTTTAATGATACTTTCCTCTAATTAATCCCAAAAAAGGATAATCTTGAAATATTTGAATAATTTAGGCCAATTTCATTATGCAATTGAACCTATAAAATATTTGCAAAAAATTTGGGAGTCAAAATGAGAAAATATGTTTCTAGAACGAATTTCAAAGAACAATTTGGGTTTTAGGAAGGTAGACAAATACATGATGCAATAGGGGAAAACCAAGAAGGAATCCATATAATGAAGAAAGAAAATCATCCAACTATTGTAATGAAAATAGATTTATCCAAAGCTTATAACAAGTCTTGGTATATCAGATTGATCCTCTTTCATATTGGGCGTTGTTTGCCTATAGTAAATTGGATAATGAGATGTTTAACAACAATTTCTTTTGTTGTGTTAATTAATGGGTTAACTTCATGATTTTTCATTCCCACTATGGGGTTAAGGCAAGGGTTCCCCCTCTCTCCATTGTTGTTCCTTATAATAGTCGAAGCGTTAAGAAAAACAATTCTTGAGGCTAAAATAATAGGGGAAATTTTAAGAGTCAAAGTGGGAAGGGATTTATCCCTAACTCATTTATTATTTTTGGATGATGTACTATTATTCTTAAAAGGGTATGCAAGGGAGGAAATAAAATTTAAAGAAATTATGGATCTATACAACACAACTACAACTTGTTGACGCCCAAAAGCACAACATATGGTACCTGCTTACAAATGGTTGCAACACCTTATTATTTAATTATATTTAATAATATACTAATAGGTGGGACCCCTTGTTTGACTTGTGTGACTATGATGAAGAGACGACACTTATGTTTTATGTGCTTGGTAGTGATATGAGCTCTACAATTATTTTCTTTTAAGTTGTTGTCGAAATAAGTGGCCAAATGAAGCTATGGGCGATGTGACTTAAGAAGAAATGAGGCTGTCACACGTATTATTTAGTTTTATGAAGGATATAAACTCCATGTTTAAGTTATATGTGTGATATGGTGATTTCATACTACAAGGATTGCATGCATTGTTTGAACTGGAAGTATGGCTGAAACATGGTATCCCTAACAAGGTTTTGATATATGTCACATTGGAGTGTTAAATGAAAGTTGGCGCATTTGTTAAAGTTCAAGGCTTGGGATATGGTGGTGTATCAAGCTTGCATTAAATTGATTTTGGAATTAGTGGGTTGACGTGCTGTATAGTAGCTTGCTTGTACTAGTTATGGATGAATGTGTAAGAGTAGATACAACGTGCAGTGAATGCATGTCGCTTTAACCTACCTCAAGCCCGCCACCCTAGCCATTTCACATTTGGTCTTTTGTTGGTTGTTGTTACTCCGCTTTGTTCGGTCGTGGAAGAGGTATACATGCTTGGTCGACTCACCTTGGAATTTTTTTACACAAAGGTATGGAATTTCTTGCTGTTTCATCCATGAATATTTTGCTCTGCTCTTTAATTAAGTCAACAATTGGTTCTCGAGTTTGCTCGCTGTCTGTGTATTTCCAAAGTTATGATATGTGGATTTTCGACTGTGTATGAATTATTAGTGAAGTTTGGTCTCTATCGCATTTGTATGTGAACTATTCGTATGGAAAACTACATGGGTATCTCTTACTGTATGTAGCTGCTTCGTGATTTACATGTGAAAAAATGATATTTTTTGGGAAGTTCTTGGGCCTGCCTTGCCTCTAGTTTTATTTTTGATATTCCTTTATGTCCGTTAAAAACGTTATCATTGCTTATGGCCTGTGGGTTATTTGGAAACTCTGTCTGTCAAATGATTGTGTGGCTCTCGTGCCCGCGCCCCTTATCAACTTTGTAATTATAAATGTGGAATTATGTGGTGCTGTTAAGTTTTTCGTTCTCTTTTTGGCTAAACCCTCAACTTGGTCAGATCGCCCTCCTTCAATGCATTATTGTTGATAGTTGTATATCAAACCCTGTATTTGGAAAAGTGTGGAGGTGGCCAACCCAAATTTAATAAAGGCATTGTTCGTGCTCATTTTTAGTCGTGGGTCTTGTTGATTATTTACTCTGCGAAGTTAGAAAGAATGCTAAGCCCACTTATTTTTTACAGTTCGTCATGTGGAAATAATTGGGGTGATGGAAACATTGAAAAACCATTGTTTAAGGGATACGACCTACTGTGTGTTCGATTTTATATGAAAGGAATACGTTGGATGAGTTATATATGCGTTGAATGAGTTATGTGAACACAAATGAAGGGAATTTTGGAAGCATTGTTATTAGAAGATGGTATTTTGAATTGTGTTATACACATGGATCCCTTCTTTGGCCACTTCATGGAACCCTGAAGTGATTTGAAATGTATTGGTGTTGTTATCGTGGACCACAGTCTATCCTTTCCTAGACTGTTGGTTGTGATTATTGTGATTATTTTGATGCTATGTATCCTCAACTATGTTGTGCACAAGATGTGTTATTACCGTCGAATGTTTATTGGGCAATAAATTATAAAATGATTACTATGCAATGCAATTTCTAAATGCAAATGAACAACCTTAAAGTGAAAACCTGGTTCTGGATTTTGGGAAACAAAGTGTTGAATTTCAATTTTGAAATGACAAGGGATTTGAATTTTAATTGACATTGAAGATGACATTGTTTGATATATTAGAACAATATCCATGGGAGTCCTTTCCATTATACCATTTTATGCAAAATACACTCCCCTCATTATCCCAATTGCACTTGTTCAATCCCTGTTCTGTGATATTCATTTTTAAGAAAGGTCTGTATGGAAATGAAGAAAATTTGAAGCGATAGTAATTGATAATTGGTATTCTGGGAGAAGGTTGTATACACAGTTTGATTGTTTTGTTGTTTGCTTGAACAATATTTGTAAATCTTTCCCCCTCCATGATATCGCTTTACGCTAAATTCAAGCCCTCCATACTCCCAATGACCCTATCAATTCCTTATTTGTATGACAATTAATAAATGACATTTTTATGGATGGATTGCATGCATCATGTAGTAAATTATAGATAAAACTCTTGATTTATTTAAGTGGGGTTTCATGTATGGGTTATTAAGAACTTTTCATGTCTGGTTTAATATTGCTACAGGATGAGTTTTTTCAGCAGGGGCAATAATGGCTTGAATAATAGAGGCATAGGTAACTGGAAATGAGACTATAGAAGGCCTCACTTTTCTATCCACTTTGATGTTGATCTACAAGAGTTAAACCAATTGTTTCAAGTTGAGTTTTTCAATTTGGTTGGCCATGGTATATTGCATCCCCAACCTGACAAACCCCCATTTCAACCTCCTCAGAATTTTCTCGGCATTCCTATTCCTCCACATGTGTCAATGCAACCCGAAGTCCCCGCTAATGACGGTTGGAAATAAATTATCCACCAGCCTCTCTCTCTCACCACCATGGTTGGCCCACTGATTCATTGCCTTTACCACCACCAGTTAATCACAATGATCCAATTGCTCATGTTGTTTCACCTGTGCAGTCCTCAAACGCTAGCAAAAGATTAAAAGCTGATATCCCACAACCTGTGCAAGACAAAGGAAAAGCAACAACCTCCCCCTCCAATCCATCCACAAAGTCTTCTAAATCTTTGTCTTCACGTCTCCACCTAAAGGATGCCTGCTCACATGTGATCAATGAAATACAACCCCAAGGGTCTAACCAACCAAGGGCCACTTTAGAAAAGTCAGGAGGAGACCTCGGTGAGAAGAGGAAATATGCCTCACATAGCAACAAATATGGATTTTAAATGTTTTTTTTTATGATATTGAGCAATGAAGACATTGTTTAATGATTTTCAACATATTTTGGATAACAAGCTTTATTTTGAATATATATTTTTTGTGGATAAGATGGATATATTGTTTTTTTGGGATATGGTCTTAAATTTTCTTGATATTTAAATATTTGAGTTAAATGATATCCAAGGGAGCTACAAGGGTGTTATATGATCCAAATGATGTTTTGTATTTTATATTTGATGATTGGCAAAGAGAATGATGGGAGTCACAAGGAGTGTTGACGATTAAAATCGTAACGATAAATTCCACCCGCAAAGTATTGCTAACGCACTATTATTTAAATATGCTAATAATATAATACTAGTAGGTGAGACCCCCTTGTAGACTAGAGGCACACGGATAGACATATTACACATGTTTTGCTGTTGTTGTGATGTTGCCTACACAATCCTACAATTTTGACGATGCAGTCTTAATTTCACATTGGTATGATAATAGATGGATAATGCATTATTGTGGAACACTTTTGGTAATCACTTGCGACTTTGAACATGTTCAATGGGTATGAGGATGATGTTGTTACAACTGCTATGTTATAACTTGTTACTAATTCTTATGTTGATTACTTAGACACATATATGCAAGAGATAATTTAATGGTAGCATGGTCAAAACAAATAAAAAAAACTATGAAAGGGTTCTAAAGTATGGCAAAAGGAAAGGAACTATGCAAAGGGATTACTTGCAAGTTTCGAATGAAAAGTTAAGGGATACTAGTGTTAGTCCTAACTATTATGTTATTTGTTTGGTTAATGGACTATGCGAATTTCCTTAGATTTGAATGGAGGCGCATATAACATTGTTAATATGTATTATTGCTTGGAGTTATGGCAAGAGTTAACGTGTAAACTATAGTGGGTGGCACACTATGCAATATATATCATCTTAGATATCATGATGGTTTGACATTGAATACACATTGGTTATATGGTTTGATTATTGGTGAATGTGATGCTTATTGGGTTGTCTCGTACTTCAAATTGAATGGGGCCAGGTGATGGAAGCGATGTGCATTTACTGCACGTCACTCCATACTTTCCGTATCGCCCGTCACCCTAGCAATGCTCCATTGTTGCAATTTCGCCCTGTTGGTTGCGAAGCTTCGCGTTTAAGGTTTTTGGAAGGGAGTCTCGGCCAAATCGCCATTTAAGCGTTTTTCCCACATGTATGATTCTTTTTTTCTCCATCCATGATGTATTCTCTGTTGTATGAACCAAATGATGGCTCAATGATGCTTGGATTCTGTGTGTTCTTGAGAATTTCGACTGTGTAGATGTGTGTTATGGCTCTCTGTGATGACTGTAAATTGTTGGCAATTATAATCAAAAGAATGGGTAGTTTTAAGTTGCGCGTTGGCTGTTTTGCTCTGTCAGTGTAGTCTTATGATGGGTATCCATGGAATAATAAGTAAACTGTGGTGCATTATGGCTCTACGATATACAACCTCAAGGGTCTAACCAACCAAGGGCTACTTCAGAAAATTCAAGAGGAGACCTCGATGAGAAGAGGAAATATGCCTCACACAACAACAAATATGGATTTTAAATGTTCTTTTTATTTTTTATGATATTGATTGATGAAGACATTGTTTAATGATTTTCAACATATTTTGGACAACAAGCTTTATTTTGGATATTTTTTTTTGTGTGGATAAGATGGATATATTGTTTTTTTGGGATATGGTCTTAAATTTTGCTGATATTTAAATATTCGACTTAAATGATATCCATGGGAGCTACAAGGGTGTTATATGATCCAAATGATGTTTTGTATTTTATATTTGATGATTGGCAAAGAGAATGATGGGAGTCACAAGGAGTGTTGACGATTAAAATCGTAACAATAAATTCCGCCTGTAAAGTATTCCTAAAGCGCTATTATTTAACTATGCTAATAATATAATACTAGTAGGTGAGACCCCCTTGTAGACTAGAGGCACAAGGATATACATATTACACATGTTTTGTTGTTGTTGTGATGTTGCCTACACAATCCTACAATTTTGACAATGCAGTCTTAATTTCACATTGGCATGATAACAAGTGGATAATGCATTATTGTGGAACACTTTTGGTAATCAATTGTGACTTTGAACATGTTCTATGGGTATGAAGACGATGTTGTTACAACTGCTATGTTATAACTTGTTACTAATTCTTATGTTGATTACTTAGACACATATATGCAAGAGATAATTTAATGGTAGCATGGTCAAAACAAAGAAAAAAATTATGAAAGGGTTCTAAAGTATGGAAAAAGGAAAGGAACTATGTAAAGGGATTACATGCAAGTTTCGAATGAAAAGTTAAGGGATACTAGTGTTAGTCCTAACTATTATGCTATTTGTTTGGTTAATGGATTATGCAAATTTCCTTAGATTTGAATGGAGGCGCATATACAATTGTTAATATGTATTATTGCTTGGAGTTATGGCAAGGGTTAACGTGTAAACTATAGTGGGTGGCACACTATGCAATGGATATCGTCTCAGATCTCACGATGGTTTGGCATTGAATACGCATTGGTTATGTTGTTTGATTATTGGTGAATGTGATGCGTATTGGGTTGTCTCGTACTTCAAATTGAATGGGGCTAGGTGATGGAAGCGACGTGCATTTACTGCACGTCACTCCATACTTTCCCTATCACCCGTCACCCTAGCAATGCTCCATTGTTGCAATTTTGCCCTGTTGGTTGTGAAGCTCCGCGTTTTAAGGTTTTTGGAAGGGAGGCTCGACCAACTCGCCATTTAAGCGTTTTTCCCATAGGTATGATTCTTTTTCTCTCCATCCATGATGTATTCTCTATTGTATGAACCAAATGATGGCTCAATGATGCTTGGATTCTGTGTGTTCTTGAGAATTTCGACTGTGTAGATGTGTGTTATGGTTCTCTGTGATGACTGTAAATTGTTGGCAATTATAATCAAAAGAATGGGTACTTTTAAGTTGCGCGTTGGCTATTTTTCTCTGTCAGTGTAGTCTTATTATGGGTATCCGTGGAATAATAAGTAAACAATGGTGCATTATGGCTCTACGAAATACAACCCCAAGGGTCTAACCAACCAAGGGCTACTTCGGAAAAGTCAAGAGGAGACCTCGGTGAGAAGAGGAAATATGCCGCACACAACAACAAATATGGATTTTAAATGTTTTTTTTATGATATTGAGTGATGAAGACATTGTTTAATGATTTTCAGCATATCTTGGACAACAAGCTTTATTTTGGATATATTTTTTTTGTGGACAAGATGGATATATTGTTTTTTTGAGATATGGTCTTAATTTTTGCTGATATTTAAATATTCGACTTAAATGATATCCATGGGAGCTACAAGGGTGTTATATGATCCAAATGATATTTTGTATTTTATATTTGATGATTGGCAAATAGAATGATGGGAGTCACAAGGAGTGTTGACGATTAAAATCGCAACGATAAATTTCGCCCGCAAAGTATTGCTAAAGCGCTATTATTTAACTATGATAATAATATAATACTAGTAGGTGAGACCCCCTTGTAGACTAGAGGCACAAGGATAGACATATTACACATGTTTTGTTGTTGTTGTGATGTTGCCTACACAATCCTACAATTTTGACAATGCAGTCTTAATTTCACATTGGCATGATAATAATTGGATAATGCATTATTGTGGAACACTTTTGGTAATCACTTGCGACTTTGAACATGTTCTATGGGCATGAGGATGATGTTGTTACAACTACTATGTTATAACTTGTTACTAATTCTTATGTTGATTACTTAGATACATATATGCAAGAGATAATTTAATGGTAGCATGGTCAAAACAAAGAAAAAAACTATGAAAGGGTTCTAAAGTATGGCAAAAGGAAAGGAACTATGTAAAGGGATTACATGCAAGTTTCAAATGAAAAGTTAAGGGATACTAGTGTTAGTCCTAACTATTATGCTATTTGTTTGGTTAATGGACTATGAAAATTTCCTTAGATTTGAATGGAGGTGCATATAACATTGTTAATATGTATTATTGCTTAGAGTTATGACAAGGGTTAACGTGTAAACTATAGTGGGTTGTGCACTATGCAATGGATATCATCTTAGATCTCACGATGGTTTGGCATTGAATACACATTGGTTATATGGTTTGATTATTGGTGAATGTGATGCTTATTGGGTTGTCTCGTACTTCAAATTGAATGGAGCCAGGTGATGGAAGCAACGTGCATTTACTGCACGTCACTCCACACTTTCCCTATCGCCCGTCACCCTAGCAATGCTCCATTGTTGAAATTTTGCCCTGTTGGTTGTGAAGCTTCGCGTTTTAAGGTTTTTGGAAGGGAGGCTCGACCAACTCGCCATTTAAGAGTTTTTCCCATAGGTATGATTCTTTTTCTCTCCATCCATGATGTATTCTCTGTTGTATGAACCAAATGATGGCTCAATGATGCTTGGATTCTGTGTTTTCTTGAGAATTTCGACTATGTAGATATGTGTTATGGCTCTCTATGATGACTGTAAATTGTTGGCAATTATAATAAAAAGAATGGGTATTTTTAAGTTGCGTGTTGGCTGTTTTGCTCTGTCAGTGTAGTCTTATGATGGGTATCCGTGGAATAATAAGTAAACAATGGTGCATTATGGCTTTGCATTGATGATTGAGGGTTTTTGTATCACTATCGGTTAACTCATTTCCTCTCAGTCGTTGTGGTAACCCTTACCCAGTCGCAAAGAAATTGCCAACAATTATTGTACTCTTTTCTTCAAACCCCGAGTCGTGGTGGATGGCCATTCTTACTGTCTTTTCACTGAAGCATCCCCAATATCCAAGCTTTCTTGGCCACTTGATGGCCATTCTTACGGTCCTTTTACTGAAGCATCCCCAAGATCCAGTATTTCTTGGCCACCCAAATATTAACACGGGCTTGTGTGGGTTTTGGTTGATACAAATTATATCTTGGTGTTCTGTCAAAGGGATGTGTGTGTCTTCATTGTTGTTGCTGTCAAAAGTTATTAATCTCCCAGGTGATTGGAAAGAGACATTGTCTCACTGTGTTTGAACACCCACCTCTGTTAATCTAACCCTCGCCTCTTCTCCGCAAGTGTTAAACGCATCGTGTGCACTGGGTTATTTTACTCTTATTGTCTTTGCTCTCCTTGGGTGTTAATATTGTTTTCGTTGCCGAGACTTGGAGTGATAAGTAAATACCGTATGGCTTATTGTTGTGTCTTGTTCGAAATGTATTTTTGCCTATGGTTGATATAAGTCTCAGAAGACCAACAACTCTCTGTGTTTTCTTTAAAAGATGAACGGGCTCATGTTGCCTCCTGGCATTTGATTTTGACAAAGCCCGATTTGGATTCTAACTATCTTTTCTCTCCTTGGGCACCTTCTGGGGTTGCCAAGTATTGGGTATCAGTGAAATAGTTATGGAGCGTTTTAAAACACATGCTGTCTTGTTGAGTCTCTGTCTCGTCCTTGTATGATAAAATTGTTTGAATAAGAATGAAACAGACGGTTGCATATAGTCGAGGAATGCCTTCCTATTCGTTATGGTTTCGCTCACTGTGTTTCATCCAGCGTGGTCTTGATTACAAATGAAAACACTTGTGTGATTTTTACTAGGCCCGATCAGGGTTCTGGCAAGTTTAAAAATGATTCATGTGTGTCAATCGAGTTATGTTCGCTCATATATGATTGGTTGTATTGGAACATCACGCAGAACAACAATTGTTTTAAAAGGAAGTTATACCCACAGAGATAAGATTCAGGGTTTATGTTTTGGTTGACTATTGTTTCATTTCAATATTTTGTGATTGATATGATGAAGACTTGTGTATAATCGGACATATTTTCAAGTTTGTTCACGTTTTGAAAAGAGACCTGTGTATATTTTAATTGGGACCAATTTTTGATTGGTAAATAATGGATGTTGATGGTTATCATGGTGCCTTATGGATTGTCAGGGATAGATGTTAAGCATATTGATGTGCATGTTTTGATTATTTAAAAAAAAGAAGAAGAAGGGATCAACGTTTTGTTAAACAATATTGTTGAATGGAAAAAGTTTTTATAAGTTATGATTGCATAGACTGTTATGAATTGAGGAATTCTGGGAAATTTAATTATTCAACAACAAACAAATTTGTATACAATCGAGGAACAATGAATGTTGGTGCTTTTTGGATTGATTTTAATACAAAGTTATGATTATTGATTATTTAATTTGTTTTATGAACAATATTCATTAAATCCCCTGCCATTTTCTCGCTTTTTCGCTCAATACAAATCCCCTCATGATCCCAGAATCATTTTACACGCCCTGTTCTTAAATTAAATTAAAAAACTCTGTATTACAACGATTAAGAAATAACACAGAGATGGATCACAACTGGTATGATTTTGTTATTGTTGCACAATCGTTTGTTTAATGAATTGTTGAGAAGTAATCATGTTCTTACTCCCTTTCATTTTATCACTTTTCTGCTCAATACAATCCCCTAAAAAATCGCATAACCCTTATTCACCCCCTACTCATTGACAATTATTAAATGATTTTTATGGATTGGATTGCATGGGTCTGATGTGATTGTTGAGCCAAACTTTGTTTCATATAAATAGATGTCATGTATGGTTTGTTTAAGAAGCTAGTTGCTAATAAACACTGCATACAGGATGAGATTATTCAGCAGAGGAATCCATGGCCGAAATTACAGGGGCAGAGGGAATTGGAATAGAGGGCCTAGAAGGCCAAGATTCTTGATACATTTTGATGCAGATCCACAAGAGTTAAACCAGCTCTTCCTAGCTGGATTTTTCAATTGGATTGGACAAGGGGTAGTCCAACCTAGACCAGAAAGGCCTCCCTTCCAACTCCAACATGTCCCTGGTATCTCTGTTCCCCCTCATGTTTCATTGCAACATGAAGTTCTCGAGAACGACGGATGGTAGGAGATTGTTCACCCAACAGTCTCCTATAATATCCCTAGGCTGAACCCAATTGAAATGTAAATACAAATGTATGTAAGTTGGTGAGTTGTTTCACATCATTTTTGTATGCACCTTCCATGGTATAGTGCGCACATGTATTGCGCCGTAAAATGAGGAAGTGTGCACATTCCAGGATACCGTGCGCAACAACTTAAGTGCGCACGATTTTGAGGTGAGGGAGCCTTTGTGTATATGTTGTGTTTTATAAGCTGGTGAACCAGTTTTGTGATGATCAGGCTGGAGAGCCTAGATTTTAAAGGCCAGTGCACCTATTTTTGTATATGTCTCATCATTAATATAAAATACATCGCTGCGCGCAGACCGACCACGATAAAAGAGTATGGGGGACTAAACTCCACTAGTTAGGGAAAGGGAGGGCTAAAAGTTAAGGAAAAGGGGCCAAGTTAGGGAGCTTAAGCCAAAAAGGAATATTATATTAATATTTGTTAAAGTATAAAGTATGGATAATTATTTTATCCTAAGTTCCAAAGTTGGGGACAAGTGGGCCAAAGTAGCTCCCAACATGATAAGTGTTAAGTTGGGGACATGCATACATATTGTTGGGACTTAGTTCATTTTCCATCATTCATCCATCATTCCTTCCATCATTGAGTCATCCATTTGAGCCATAACAGGACCACTCACTCATGTAGTCAACTATCCTCCATACTTCCTGTCATTGTATCTGAACCTTTATCCATAGCCAGATTTGGTTGTGTACCTGGTTAGCTTGTGAGATGGACTGAAGAAGTGGGTTGTCAGGCCCATGAGCAATCTCTTTGGGTGAGAGAATTGTTGGGAATTGATTTCCTGAAGGTGCTAAGACTACAGGGTTCTGAGACTTCATGTTTGACCTATTGTTGATTCTCGGAAATGAAGTGGGGCAACCGAAGGACTATTGAGTAGAGAAGGGGCACACTTCCTGGGGTGGGACAGGCATGTGGGGTGTTCATCCTAAGGTTTGGACCTGACTGCTAAAGGGAAAAGCTAGGCCACCTATCAGTTTAGAATGATTGTTTCTTTAACTTTTTGTTGGTTGGTTAGAGGGTTATTCTATCAAGACAAAGGTAAGGTTGGGTTTGCAGAACAATATGGATGAGGGCCCTCCTTGGATGATGGCACACTAATGACAGACCAACGAAATAATAGAAAACAGAGAGAAACAACAAACTACTCAATGAATAATCTGCTGCAAGAAGTTCAATACTTAAAATATCATTTCAAGGCATTAAACATGTATCAAAACACAATAACTCCCACAGGTTGTAGAAAATAAATCTTCACCAAAGCATTAGCTGTCTGACAGGTTGCATATCAGTAAAAATGAGTCATACAATAGCTGAAAGGAAATGAAATGTATGTTGCACAAATAAAAAACTGTATTCAAGATAAAAATAAAAACACATGAAGAGTTGAACGAAACACTGTCATCAAGAGTATGTTCACTAGGTAGAGAGCTTTAATCCATGCATAAATGGGTCCAACCAGTGCGTTGTATTGTTATTCTTTCCTCAAAAATCCGACCCTTACAATATCCCAAAAATGACTATTTAAAAGAGTTGCATAGGCTCATGTTCTTAGGGGACTGTTCGTTAAACAAATTATTAACTGCACTAAGATGCTGAATTTAATCGACAAGAGTGGTTCTTATCTCACACAGAAGGCCACTCTTGCATATAATCTAGGAAAATGCTGTACTTACTCAAAATAAAACTACTATTGTCTCTGAGACATAACTAATGCATGCTGAAGGAACTAAATGGCCGAAAATGGGCCTCGGAGTGACAGAGAAGAGCTCTGTTGTCAAGAGATGGCATGTCTGCGAGCTATTGGAGGCTACTGGAGATAACCGACTGTGTGAACAAAGCCCGCTGAAGTGTTTCAGAACTAATCTACGTCGACCTGTGACTGAGACTTAACTCTTCCTCTTTGTCTGAGCTTTCAGAAGCTAAGAGCATTCTGCATCGACCCCGTCAGCTGCCATGTGTACCTACTAGATAGCTTCACTAGAACGGTTGATGACCCATCGGTTATGAAGGAAGATGTGGAGGCGAGCACCAAATCGAGAGACAGGATGAGTGGATGCGAGGGTAGATGACATGTGAAGACATATGTCAAGAGGTGAGAGGAGATGTGAATACGATAGAGGCGAGTGGAGGAAAAATGTCGGGTGGTGAGAGGAGCGAGAGTAGTGATTGGGATGAGCATGTGATTGCGGAAGTCATTGAGGGTGGTTTGGGTACACACTGCCTTTGGGCCCGCAATCCCCCACAAGCTGCCACGTACCCTTCCAACAATACCGTGGTTCAAATTGCGGGACCACTCTAGAAAATCAACGTCCGAGCAGTCTGCGTCCCCACAATGAAGTATGGCCGTTGATCTTCTTACGATCTGTGATCTAGGCGATACTATCTGCTACAAGGATCGACGATTCTTCTTGACTTGAGATCAATAGCCCGTGGTTACTTTGGGAGTCTGCGTTTCGGGACTTCGAGAGTTTATGCATGTTAAGTGTGGGAAACTCCTGGAGAGAAAAGGCCAGAGTGACGTGGTGGCCTGGCGTCATGTGATGTCACGGCTGCTAACATGTCGTGAAAAGAGGGGTGACACGTGTCAAGTGGAAACAGGCAAATGACACAAACAAAATGACCCGAAATGAGTGCCACATGTCCTGACTCATGAGTGCACCACGTGTTATGACCGATGAGAGCACCACGTGCCATGACTGATGAGAGCACCACGTGTCTCAAATGATGGTTGCCACGTGCTTCAGTACTCTGGGCTTCGAGAGTTTCAAATTTTTAAGCGTGAAAATCTCTCGGAGGGAAGATCACCAAAGTAGATGATCTGCCTCCACGTGCCCCTGAATGATGGATGGTCCATATTTACTTCAGAGGTCTAGGCTTTGGGACTTTCAAATTTGAAACATGAAAATCTTCCGGAGGGAAATCCCCGAAGTGACGTGATCTGTTTCCATGTGTCATCGCTGATGAGCGGTCCATATTCATTTTGGAACTTCGGGTCTTTGGCTCTTCGGGAGTTTCGAATGTTTGTGCTTGGAAAAATATCGAAGCAGAGTCACCGAAATAACTGATCAATCACCACGTGTCTCGTCTGATGGATGGTCTAGATTTACTTTGGGACTTCGAGTCTTTGGTTCTCCGGGACTTTCGAATGTGAAAAATGAAAACCTTTCGGAGGAAAACCTTCGAAGTGACGTGATCTGCTTCCACGTGTCATTGCTGATGAGCGGTCCAGATTCCTTTCGAAACTTCGGGTCTTTGGCTCTTCGAGAGTTTCAAATGTTTGTGCTTGGAAAAATCCCAAAGTGAAAATCGCCGAAATAGATGATATGTCACCGTGTGTCATGGTAGATGAATGACCCAGATTCTCTTCGGGTCTTCGACAGTTCGGAAGTTCTGATAAATCTTGATGTTAAACTCTGCATGATTCTGCACTTGCGAATGGATGACAACCCTCTGACTGATTCGCTTGATAGATCTCCACCGTTGAAACTTTCCCCTATTAATTTCGACAACCCTGGCCCAAATATGATCGTTCTGAGTGGTTGTGTTTATGTATGGTCGTTTCCTGCGTATGCACAAAGACTTGGTGGACTTGTGGTGAGCTTAATCAATGGGAAAATATGATGACAGTTAATTAGAACCCAATCCAACATATATTTATCCTTCGAGAAACAGAGACAAACATGCGGAACGACTAAAAAAGGAATAAGGACCAAGATACTTAGTAAAGGGAGAACCAATAAAAAAAATTAAAAGATGAGGAAGGCAAGATCAAACAAGAGGAGAAGTAGGGGATGTAGACCTAGGTTATAACATGGGGAAAGAGGGATTGTAGGTTGTTAGTTTGAGTTGGCAGTTGTGACGGAGTATTTCCCGTTGTCTATGATACATCACCCTAATTAGGAACCCGTTTCCCTAGGTGGATTTTAGTCCCAGCTCGGGGGTGACCCACTGCTGAGAGTGATGAGCAACGTGGTCTAAGGCTGGGAGGTTCGTGGAAGGTCTACACGCAGTTGGTGATATTCCTACCAACATAAGTGTCAATTGTGTGATAAATTTACATGTTGCATTATTATTTACGTGTTTATTTTTATGGGTTTATCCTATGTGTGGTTATAACTATCTTTATATTTATGGGTATTTCCTGTATATGATGCATGTATATGTTTACTATTATTTCAGTATGAATCTGTGCATTTACAGTATGTATTTGTCTGTTTACATTTTAAATATAAAGTTCCGCAAGATTTCTGCGTGTATATATTTTAATTGCATGCAGTTCAAAAGATGTATGTGGCATAGCTCAATTGGATGCTGGGTATGTGACAGTATGTTCCACAGAGAGAACAAAAACATTCTTTGGTGTAGCATGCTCCGACAAGGGTAGCCGGGGATGTTACAATATGGTATCAAAGCCTCAGTTTTCAACACTGAGCCTGGATGGGCCAAGCAAGTTGAGTTGAAGCAAAATTTCATAGAGGATTGATTTCGAAGTGGCCAAATTTCAATTTGTAGAGCGTCCATGGTAAAAGGTAACAACAATTGGGCGAAATTGGGAAAAATCCCCAATTTATGTTGTTAAATTGATGGGAATATTGAGAAATATGGCCATGTGGTGAGATATTCGTGATTTAACATCTGTTTTAACAAATTCCGACCTAGACTTGGTCGAATTTGAAGTTACAGTGAAGCCATGACAGATGAAGCGAGTTTTGTAATTAAAATTCTCAATTCGCGACTTGAGTTTGGGAAAAATTCATTCCAGAGATGTCAACCCACAACGATTTGTTGTTGTAGAGGTTGAACTGGTGTTATCGGGGTGAAATTGAACAAATTTCATAGAGAAGAATGTATATTGTAGAAATTGGGAAAAAGTTAAGCAAAAGCTCCAATTTCTGTAGTGGAATTCACGAGGAATTGATGCACATAAAATTGAATGTGCACAGGTGGGCACACTAAAAATGCATGATGCGCAATAAAAAGCTTGTGATATGTAAATTTTAGCACCACACAGAAAAAGGTTGGTGTGTAGTTGCGCGCGATAAATTTTGGCACCGCGCAGAAAAATGTTGGTGTGCGGGTGCGCGCGCTAAATTTTAGCGCCGCGCGAAAAAATATTGGTGTGCTGGTGCGCGCACCAAATTTTGGCATCGTGCGGAAAAAAAGATGGTGTGCGGTTGCGTGCACTAAATTTTGGCACCACGCAGAAAAATGCTGGTGTGCGGGTGCACGCGCTAAATTTAGCATTGCGCAGTGTGCACACACATACTAATGGCACATGTGGTGTGCGCAATATTGGCAGAGCGCAGAGGAATTTGTTACGTGACAATTGAGTTGGTGGTGCGCATAGAGTTTTGGTGCGCGGTGGGGGCGTACTAAAATATGGCATAGTACAACGCGTAGAGTGAAATGTGCGTGGAATATCAGCACGCGACACAAAAATTGTATGCAATAGGTAATAGTGCAAGAACAAAAACTGCGCGCGGTAGATATTGGCGGGCGACACAAAAGTAGTGCGCGCAAGTTATTGGTGCGAGAAAGAAGTGATGCAGAGTGGTTATAGGTGCACGAAGCATGATTTACCATGTGGTGTTGCTGCGCATGGTAAATAGGGATGTATAGGTTGACATTTGTGCGCATGAATTCGTTTGGAGGGTGAACAACAACAGAAAACCAATGATTTTCTGCGACATTTTATAATGTTTGAACGTCATCTTTTTGCAGCACGTTTTTGAGGCTCTTAAGAGCGTTTTTAGCTACTCAAAAACCACAAGAACAAACTTTACCAAGGTACACCCTATCTTTTCTGCTCAAATAAAAGAGCTTGGAGAGATCTTTCTAATGGTGTAAACCGTTCGTCAAACATAGCTTTTATGAGAAAGTTACAACACAAACAATGGAGGGTAAATTTCAAGACCCAACTAACTTCAAAGAGACATAACTTTCTGTTCCGGAATCCGATTGAGGCACAGGAGTAGTCAATGGAAAGATATTGAACCATATAAGACAGTCCCAAAACTGAATTAAATTTCTGGGCATGTTAAAAATGTTTAAGATGGAAAAGAATGTACCTGTAGCATTTCAGACCAAAAACAAGAATTGGCCTAGAACTTTAGCATGCTGTAACTAGCAGTCCGGAACCCAGAAAAAGGTGAAACTTGGGCAGAGTGTCTAGAATATGTATATGAGGAAACCCAATTGAGATCCTATGAAAAATTTCAATGGAGTAGGTGCAAAAATGTATATTTACAGTGCAGAGTTGTGTCAAGTTGAAGAATGAACAAAAAAATAAATTAATGGACAATTTTCAAATAACCATAACTTTCTGCTCAAGACTCAGAATTGAGCATGGAAATAGGCATTGGAAAGGTCTCGGACAGTAGAATATAATCATTCACCCAAAAAATTGATCTTGGAATTCAATTTTCCAGGAAATCAGAAGAAGTAATTATGATATATTATTGAACCAAAATGGTTCATATTTTTCATGAGATTGTTGAAACAATTAGCCTGACAAAGCTTTGTTGGCTGCACATTTTGCAGAGTTAACAACAACTAGATCAAAATAAACATAGAGTCTAGAGTAATGGAAGAGGCACAAGGTACTTACATCCAGGAATATGAGATTAGAGGGATGAATGTCCATTGGGCATTGAAGGAACAAACTCCAAGGGACATGGAGAAGGAAGGGATGAAAACATGAATATGGCAGAGACCATTAAAAATTTACAGAAGGATGTCCAAAGACATAAAGATGATAATGAGAGGCTTATGAGAGCTAAGGAGTAGAAATAGGACTTCAACATGAAGCTAATGCAGAGCTTGAACATGATATAAAATAAATTGGATAAGGAGAGTGGTTCAAGCAAATCAGGAAGTCACAGGTCTCCTAATGAGAAAAGAAGATCCAGAAGTGTCAGAAGACGTCACCGTCACTCCATGAGGCATTCCAATAAGAGAGAACACAACATCTCAATTCCATCCCCTTTCAGAAAGCATAAGGGGTCTGTGGTGGATGAGCTACGAGGAGAAATGAACAAAATCAAACCTCCTACATTTGATGGTGAGAACAAGAAGGATGAAGATGCAGAGACATGGCTGCTGGGCATGAGAAAATATTTTCAATTGCATAATTATTCATCTCATGTAGAAGGAAGAATTGCCATATATCAACTCAAGGGAAAGGCATCCATGTGGCGGGATCAACTTGTACAGGTGCAACACATTAAAGAGTAAAGAGTTACTTGGAGAGAATTCAAGAAGTATTTTGAGAAGAAATACTTGACTAAGAGATATTATGACAAGGAAATGAAAGAGTTCTTTGAACTCAAGCTTGGGAGTATGACCATATATGAATATGAGAGAAGATTTTTAGAACTGTTAAAGTATGCCTCTTTCATCAAGGATGAGACAGTTAAGATTCAAAGGTATTTGAGTGGATTGCCAACATTCATTAGTGACAAAATATAGTATGATGATCCCAAGACATTGGAGGAGACCATAAGATGAGCTAAATGCCTATATGATCAACAAAAATCAAGGCCAACTTTCCAAAAATCTTGGGAAGATAAAAAGAAATTCAAGGTGGATCAGAGGAAGAAGGGAACTATACCACCATTCTTCAGAAATAATACTCAGGGACAACCAACTTCTAGAGAACCTAGAACGATTGAGACAGGGGGTCAAAGGCCAAGGCAACCACCTATTCAATGTTGGGGTTGTAAAGGAGATCATATGTTTAGAGATTGTCCTCACAGAGGTGAAAAATTGAGGACTGTTCACAATGTACAACAAGATGAAACAATGGAGGACATGGGCATAAATGTACCAAGGATCTATGCAGCCCTGGACAACAAGCAAGCAAAGTATCAGTCGCATAGGATTAAAGTGGGAGGTGTGATCAACAAACAAACCATTGTTATTTTAATTGATTCAAGAGCTAGTCATAGTTATATAGATCCTAAGATGGTGGAAAGTTTTCATTTGCCAAGAAGTAAGCATGGGAAATATTGGTTGGTGAAGCTGGCTACCAGAGCCAAAAGAAAATTTGATGAGATGGTTAAGTCATGTCTTATGGAGATGAATGGACTGAACACCAGGGAAGATTTGAACATCTTGACTTTAGGTTCCTATGACTGTTTAATTGGGATGGACTGGTTGGATCGGCATCGTGCTATCCTAGACTATCATAACAAGGAATTACTTGCTTGGATGAGGAAGGGATCCTAAGGAAAGTGCAGGGAATTCCCATGACAACACCCATTAGAGAAATTTCAGCATTTTAGTTGAGGAAATGTTACAGAAAAGGGTGTCAAATGTTTGCAGCTCATATGGAAGAGATATCTAAAGATAAGGTGCCAAATTTGGAAGATTATGTAGTCCTGGAAGATTTTAAAGATGCATTCAAGGAGGTACCAGGACTACCCCCAAAGAGAGATATTGATTTCTCTATAAATTTAATGCCTGGAGTAGCTCCAGTGTCAAAGACTCCTTACAAATGAGTACACTAGAGCTGAAGGAGTTGAAAATGCAACTTGAAGAACTTCTGAAGAAGGGGTATATATGCCCAAGTGTGTCACCTTGGGGTGCCCCAATCTTGTTCCTGAAAAATAAAGATGGAACATTAAGATTGTGCATTGATTTCATACAGTTGAATAAAGTGACTGTAAAAAACACGTATCCTCTACCAAGGATTGATGATCTCTTTCATCAATTGAAGGATGCAAAGATATTTTCAAAGATAGATCTCAGGTCAGGATACCATTAGGTAAGGATTAAAAAGGAAGATATCAGCAAGACCACCTTCAGGATAAGGTATGGTCATTATGATTTCACAGTGGTGCCATTTGGGTTGTCAAATGCACTAGTTGTTTTCATGTGCTTAATGAATGGTGTTTTTCGAGAATATTTAGACAAGTTTATTTTTGTCTTTTTGGATGACATACTTATATATTCTGAATCAGAAGAAGAGCATGAACATCATTTGAGGATGGTGTTGCAAGTATTAAGGGAGCATCAATTGTATGCCAAATTGAGCAAGTGCTCATTTTATCAGAAGCAAATTCATTATTTGGGACATATCATTTCAAAGGATGGGATAGCAGTGGATCATGAGAAGATAGAAGCCATTAGAGAATGGTGAGCGCCAAAGAATGTGACAGAGGTTAGATCATTCATGGGAATTGTAGGCTACTATAGGAGATTTATTGAAGGATTCTCAAAGATTGCACACCCAATCACTTCCTTACAAAATAAGGGTGTAAAGTTTCAGTGGACATTGGATTGTGAAAAGAGTTTCCAACACTTGAAGCAATTATTAACAAGTGCACCAATACTGAGGATTGCAGACCCAATTGAAGACTTCATTGTATGCACAGATGCATGTAAAGAAGGACTTGCTGGAGTCCTCACTCAAAATGGGTTTGTTATATGTTATGAATCAATGAAGTTGAAGGAGCATGAAAGACACTATGCCACTCATGATTTGGAGTTGGCATCCATAGTGCATGCCTTGAGGAAATGAAGACACTACCTCATGGGGAAAAGGTTTGAGCCGAGGACAGATCATATTGGTCTGAAATATTTATTTGATCAACCAACTCTAAATGCTAGGCAAAGCAGATGGTTAGAATTTCTAAGTGAATAAGACTTTGATATAAAACATATCAAGGGGAAAGAGAACAAAGTGGCTGATGCACTCAACAGAAGAGTGCATGAATTGCATGTTACAACCATTAGCATGTACCAATCAGATTTGAAAGACAAAATTTTGGAGGCTGCCAAATCAGATTTGCAATACAAGGAATTAGTGGCAAAATTATAACAAGGTAATTTGTAGCAGAAAATTGAAGAATATAAGCTAAATAATGATGAAATTATGATGTACAGGGGCATAATTCATGTACCAAATTCCTAGGAATTGAAAAATATGATATTGAGAGAAATGCATTATGTACCTTATGTTGGACACCCAGGTTATCAAAAAACTATTGCAACTGTCAAAAGCCAATATTATTGGCCGGGAATGAAGAAAGAGGTTGCTGATTTTATTGCCAAATGTTTGGAATGTCAAAAGGTAAACGCTGAGCATAGACACCTAACTAGTTTGCTACATTCATTACCCATTCTTGAGTGGAAATGGGAAGTTGTAACAATGGATTTCATCACCAAACTACCCAGAACAAACAAACAACATGATTCTATCATGGTAGTGGTGGATAAGCTTACTAAAGCTGCCCATTTTATTCCAGTTAAGCTCACTTACAAGGCAACCAACATTGTTGATGGTTATATGAGAGAAATTACTCGATTACATGGCATACCCAAGACAATTGTGTCTGACAGAGATCCAAAATTTACCTCAAAATTTTGGAAAGGATTATTTAATGGATTTGGAACAAATTTGAATTTTAGCACAACTTGTCATCCATAATTAGATGGACAAACAGAGAGGGTGAATCAATTGATCGAGGATATGTTGAGGATGTATGTGATGGATAAACCATCAAAATGAGAAGACTACCTACACTTGGTAGAGTTTGCTTACAACAATGGGTACCAAACATCTCTAAAGATGAGCCCATTTGAGGCACTTTATGGCAGAAAGTGCAACACTCTAGTAAGTTGGGATAACCCAACACATAGACCAGTGGTTGGGCCATATTTGCTCAGGGAAATGGAGGAGCAAATGATAAAAATAAAGAAAAATTTAAAGGCTTCCCAAGACAAGAAGAAAAACTATCCTGATAAGGGCAGAACTCACAAGGAATTTAAAGTGGGAGACCATGTATTCTTGAAAGTGAAAGCCAACAAAAGTTTCATGAAATTGGGAAATTGTTCAAAGTTGGCAGCTCGCTATTGTGGGACATTTGAAATTCTAGAGAGGATTGGTCTAATAGCTTATATGATTGCATTTCCTGCATCTATGTCTATTCATAATGTATTCCATGTATCATTGTTCAAGAAATATATACCTGATGCTAATCATGTTATTGATTGGAATGTGATTTAGGTGGAGCAAGAAGGCACTTTTCAAGTGCATCCGGTATGCATTCTGGACCGAAAAATCAAACAGCTCCGGAATTGAGCCATAGAGCTTGTAAATGCCCAATGGACCAAGTACGGTCTCGAGGACGCTACTTGGGAGCATGAGGATGCAATGCATGCATAATACCCGCATCTTTTTGAGGATTTTTAAAAATTTTGTTGTATATGTGTACATAATGCACCGAGGACAGTGCATAAATAAGGGGAGGGGATTGCAATATCCCTAGGCCGAACCCAATTGCAAATGTAAATACAAATGTATGTAAGCTGGTGAACAGTTTGACATCATTTTTGTATGCACCTTCCATGGTATAGTGCACACATGTAATGCACGGTAAAATGAGGAAGTGTGCACATTCCAGGATACCG
>ML804402.1:128715-155215 GCA_009831015.1 Picea engelmannii
GGATGATGGCACACTAATGACAGACCAACGAAATAATAGAAAACAGAGAGAAACAACAAACTACTCAATGAATAATCTGCTGCAAGAAGTTCAATACTTAAAATATCATTTCAAGGCATTAAACATGTATCAAAACACAATAAATCCCACAGGTTGCAGAAAATAAATCTTCACCAAAGCATTAGCTGTCTGACAGGTTGCATATCAGTAAAAATGAGTCATACAATAGCTGAAAGGAAATGAAATGTACGTTGCACAAATAAAAAACTGTATTCAAGATAAGAATAAAAACACATGAAGAGTTGAACGAAACACTGTCATCAAGAGTATGTTCACTAGGTAGAGAGCTTTAATCCATGCATAAATGGGTCCAACCAGTCCATTGTATTGCTATTCTTTCCTCAAAAATCTGACCCTTACAATATCCCAAAAATGACTATTTAAAAGAGTTGCATAGGCTCATGTTCTTAGGGGACTGTTCGTTAAACAAATTATTAACTGCACTAAGATGCCGAATTTAATCGACAAGAGTGGTTCTTATCTCACACAGAAGGCCACTCTTGCATCTAATCTAGGAAAATGCTGTACTTACTCAAAATAAAACTACTATTGTCTCTGAGACATAACTAATGCATGCTGAAGGAACTAAATGGCCGAAAATGGGCCTCGAAGTGACAGAGAAGAGCTCTATTGTCAAGAGATGGCATGTCTGCGAGCTATTGGAGGCTACTGGAGATAACCGACTGTGTGAACAAAGCCCGCTGAAGTGTTTCGGAACTAATCTACGTCGACCTGTGACTGAGATGTAACTCTTCCTATTTTGAGCTTTCAGAAGCTAAGAGCATTCTGCATCGACCCCATCAGCTGCCATGTGTACCTACTAGATAGCTTCACTAGAACGGTTGATGACCCATCGGTTATGAAGGAAGATGTGGAGGCGAGCACCAAATCGAGAGACAGGATGAGTGGATGCGAGGGTAGATGACATGTGAAGACAGATGTCAAGAGGTGAGAGGAGATGTGAATACGATAGAGGCGAGTGGAGGAAAAATGTCGGGTGGTGAGAGGAGCGAGAGTAGTGATTGGGATGAGCACGTGATTGCGGAAGTCATTGAGGGTGGTTTGGTTCCACACCGCCTTTGGGCCCGCAATCCCCCACAAGATGCCACGTACCCTTCCAACAATACCGTGGTTCAAATTGCGGGACCACTCTAGAAAATTAACGTCCGAGCAGTCTGCGTCCCCGCAATGAAGTATGGCCGTTGATCTTCTTACGATCTATGATCCAGGTGATACTATCTGCTGCAAGGATCGATGATTCTTCTTGACTTGAGATCAATAGCCCGTGCTTACTTTGGGAGTCTGCGTTTCGGGACTTCGAGAGTTTATGCATGTTAAGTGTGGGAAACTCCTGGAGAGAAAAGGCCAGAGTGACGTGGTGGCCTGGCGTCATGTGATGTCATGGCTGCTAACATGTCATGAAAAGAGGGGTGACACGTGTCAAGTGGAAACAGGCAAATGACACAAACAAAATGACTCGGAATGAGTGCCACGTGTCCTGACTGATGAGTGCACCACGTGTTATGACCGATGAGAGCACCATGTGCCATGACCGATGAGAGCACCACGTGTCTCAAATGATGGTTGCCATGTGCTTCAGTACTCTGGGCTTCGAGAGTTTCAAATGTTTAAGCATGAAAATCTCTCGGAGGGAAGATCACCAAAGTAGATGATCTGCCTCCACGTACCCCTGAATGATGGATGGTCCATATTTACTTCAGAGGTCTAGGCTTTGGGACTTTCAAATTTGAAACATGAAAATCTTCTGGAGGGAAACCCCCGAAGTGACGTGATCTGCTTCCACGTGTCATCGCTGATGAGCGGTCCATATTCATTTTGGAACTTCGGGTCTTTGGCTCTTCGGGAGTTTCGAATGTTTGTGCTTGGAAAAATCTCGAAGGAGAGTCACCGAAATAACTGATCAATCACCATGTGTCTCGTCTGATGGATGGTCTAGATTTACTTTGGGACTTCGAGTCTTTGGTTCTCCAGGACTTTCGAATGTGAAACATGAAAACCTTCCAGAGGAAAACCTTCGAAGTGACGTGATCTGCTTCCACGTGTCGTCGCTGATGAGCGGTCCAGATTCCTTTTGAAACTTCAGGTCTTTGGCTCTTCGGGAGTTTCAAATGTTTGTGCTTGGAAAACTCCCGAAGTGAAAATCGCTGAAATAGATGATATGTCACCGTGTGTCATGGTAGATGAACGACCCAGATTCTCTTCGGGTCTTCGACAGTTCGGAAGTTCTGATAAATCTTGATGTTAAACTCTGCATGATTCTGCACTTGCGAATGGATGACATCCCTTGGACTGATTCGCTTGATAGATCTCCACCGTTGAAACTTTCCCCTGTTAATTTCGACAACCCTGGCCCAAATATGACCATTCTGAGCGGTTGTGTTTATGCATGGTCATTTCCTGTGTATGCACAAAGACTTGGTGGACCTGTGGTGAGCTTAATCAATGGGAAAATATGATGACAGTTAATTCGAACCCAATCCAACATATATTTATCCTTCGAGAAACAGAGACAGACATGCGGAACGACTAAAAAACGAATAAGGACCAAGATACTTAGTAAAGGGAGAACCAATAAAAAAAATTAAAAGATGAGGAAGGCAAGATCAAATAAGAGGAGAAGTAGGGGATGTAGACCTAGGTTATAACATGGGGAATGAGGGATTGTAGGTTGTTAGTTTGAGTTGGCACTTGTGACGGAGTATTTCCCGTTGTCTATGATACATCACCCTAATTAGGAACCCCTTTACCTGGGTGGATTTTAGTCCCAGCTCGGGGGTGACCCACTGCTGAGAGTGATGAGCAGTGTGGTCTAAGGCTGGGAGGTTCGTGGAAGGTCTACACGCAGTTGGTGATATTCCTACCAACATAAGTGTCAATTGTGTGATCAATTTACATGTTGCATTATTATTTACGTGTTTATTTTTATGGGTTTATCCTATGTGTGGTTATAACTGTCTTTATATTTATGGGTATTTCCTGTATATGCTGCATATATATGTTTACTATTATTTCAGTATGAATCTGTGCATTTACAGTATGTATTTGTCTATTTACATTTTAAATATAAAGTTCCGCAAGATTTCTGCGTGTATATATTTTAATTGCATGCAGTTCAAAAGATGTATGTGGCATAGCTCAATTGGATGCTGGGTATGTGACCGTATGCTCCACAGAGAGAACAAAAACATTCTTTGGTGTAGCATGCTTCGACAAGGGTAGCCGACGATGTTACAATATGGTATCAAAGCCTCAGTTTTCAACACTGAGACTGGATGGGCCAAGCAAGTTGAGTTGAAGCAAAATTTCATAGAGGATTGATTTCGAAGTGGCCAAATTTCAATTTGTAGAGCGTCCATGGTAAAAGGTAACAACAATTGGGCGAAATTGGGAAAAAGCCCCAATTTATGTTGTTAAATTGATGGGAATATTGAGAAATATGGCCATGTGGTGAGATATTCGTGATTTAACATCTTTTTTAACAAATTCCGACCTGGACTTGGTCGAATTTGAAGTTACAGTGAAGCCATGACAGATGAAGCGAGTTTTGTAATTAAAATTCTCAATTCGTGACTTGAGTTTGGGAAAAATTCATTCCAAAGATGTCAACCCACAACGATTTGTTGTTGTAGAGGTTGAACTGGTGTTATCGGGGTGAAATTGAACAAATTTCATAGTGCAGAATGTATATTGTAGAAATTGGGAAAAAGTTAAGCAAAAGCTCCAATTTCTGTAGTGGAATTCATGAGGAATTGATGCACATAAAAATGAATGTGCACAGGTGGGCACACTAAAAATGCATGATGCGCAATAAAAAGCTTGTGATATGTAAATTTTAGCACCACACGGAAAAAGGTTGGTGTGTAGTTGCGCGCGATAAATTTTGGCACCGCGCGGAAAAATGTTGGTGTGCGGGTGCGCGCGCTAAATTTTAGCGCCGTGCGAAAAAATATTGGTGTGCTGGTGCGCGCACTAAATTTTGGCACCGCACGGAAAAAAGATGGTGTGCGGTTGCGCGCACTAAATTTTGGCACCACGCAGAAAAATGTTGGTGTGCGGGTGCGCGCGCTAAATTTAGCATTGCACGGTGTGCACACACATAATAATGGCACATGTGGTGTGCGCAATATTGGCAGAGCGCAGAGGAATTTGTTACGTGACAATTTAGTTGGTGGTGCGCATAGAGTTTTGGTGCGCGGTGGGGGCGTACTAAAATCTGGCATGGTACAACGCGTAGAGTGAAATGTGCGTGGAATATCAGCGCGCGACACAAAAATTGCACACAATAGGTAATAGTGCAAGAACAAAAATTGCGCGCGGTAGATATTGGCGGGCGACACAAAAGTAGTGTGCGCAAGTTATTGGTGCGAGAAAGAAGTGATGCAGAGTGGTTATAGGTGCACAAAGCACGATTTACCATGTGGTGTTGCTGCGCATGGTAAATAGGGATGTACAGGTTGACATTTGTGCGCATGAAGTCGTTTGGAGGGTGAACAACAACAAAAAACCAATGATTTTCTGCGACATTTTATAATGTTTGAACGTCATCTTTTTGCAGCGCGTTTTTGAGGCCCTTAAGAGTGTTTTTAGCTACTCAAAAACCACGAGAACAAACTTTACCAAGGTACACCCTATCTTTTCTGCTCAAATAAAAGAGCTTGGAGAGATCTTTCTAATGGTGTAAACCGTTCATCAAACATAGCTTTTATGAGAAAGTTACAACACAAACAATGGAGGGTAAATTTTAAGACCCAACTAACTTCAAAGAGACATAACTTTCTGTTCTGGAATCCGATTGAGGCACAGGAGCAGTCAATGGAAAGCTATTGAACCATATAAGACAGTCCCAAAACTGAATTAAATTTCTGGGCATGTTAAAAATGTTTAATATGGAAAAGAATGTACCTGTAGCATTTCAGACCAAAAACAAGAATTGGCCTAGAACTTTAGCATGCTGTAACTAGCAGTCCGGAACCCAAAAAAAGGTGAAACTTGGGCAGAGTGTCTAGAATATGTATATGAGGAGACCCAATTGAGCTCCTACGAAAAATTTCAATGGAGTAGGTGCAAAAATGTATATTTACAGTGCAGAGTTGTGCCAAGTTGAAGAATGAACAAAAAAAAAAATTAATGGGCAATTTTCAAATAACCATAACTTTCTGCTCAAGACTCGGAATTGAGCATGGAAATAGGCATTGGAAAGGTCTCGAACAGTAGAATATAATCATTCAACCAAAAATTTGATCTGGGAATTCAATTTTCCAGGAAATCAGAAGAAGTAATTCTGATATATTATTGAACCAAAATGGTTCATATTTTTCATGAGATTGTTGAAACAATTAACCTGACAAAGCTTTGTTGGCTGCACATTTTGTAGAGTTAACAACAACTAGATCAGAATCAACATAGATTCTAGAGTAATGGAAGAGGCACAAGGTACTTACATCCAGGAATATGAGATTAGAGGGATGAATGTCCATTGGGCATTGAAGGAACAAACTCCAAGGGACATGGAGAAGGAAGGGATGAAAACATGAATATGGCAGAGACCATTAAAAATTTACAGAAGGATGTCCAAAGACATAAAGATGATAATGAGAGGCTTATGAGAGCTAAGGAGTAGAAATAGGACTTCAACATGAAGCTAATGCAGAGCTTGAACATGATATAAAATAAATTGGATAAGGAGAGTGGTTCAAGCAAATCAGGAAGTCACAGGTCTCCTAATGAGAAAAGAAGATCCAGAAGTGTCAGAAGACGTCACCGTCACTCCATGAGGCATTCCAATAAGAGAGAACACAACATCTCAATTCCATCCCCTTTCAGAAAGCATAAGGGGTCTGTGGTGGATGAGCTACGAGGAGAAATGAACAAAATCAAACCTCCTACATTTGATGGTGAGAACAAGAAGGATGAAGATGCAGAGACATGGCTGCTGGGCATGAGAAAATATTTTCAATTGCATAATTATTCATCTCATGTAGAAGGAAGAATTGCCATATATCAACTCAAGGGAAAGGCATCCATGTGGCGGGATCAACTTGTACAGGTGCAACACATTAAAGAGTAAAGAGTTACTTGGAGAGAATTCAAGAAGTATTTTGAGAAGAAATACTTGACTAAGAGATATTATGACAAGGAAATGAAAGAGTTCTTTGAACTCAAGCTTGGGAGTATGACCATATATGAATATGAGAGAAGATTTTTAGAACTGTTAAAGTATGCCTCTTTCATCAAGGATGAGACAGTTAAGATTCAAAGGTATTTGAGTGGATTGCCAACATTCATTAGTGACAAAATATAGTATGATGATCCCAAGACATTGGAGGAGACCATAAGATGAGCTAAATGCCTATATGATCAACAAAAATCAAGGCCAACTTTCCAAAAATCTTGGGAAGATAAAAAGAAATTCAAGGTGGATCAGAGGAAGAAGGGAACTATACCACCATTCTTCAGAAATAATACTCAGGGACAACCAACTTCTAGAGAACCTAGAACGATTGAGACAGGGGGTCAAAGGCCAAGGCAACCACCTATTCAATGTTGGGGTTGTAAAGGAGATCATATGTTTAGAGATTGTCCTCACAGAGGTGAAAAATTGAGGACTGTTCACAATGTACAACAAGATGAAACAATGGAGGACATGGGCATAAATGTACCAAGGATCTATGCAGCCCTGGACAACAAGCAAGCAAAGTATCAGTCGCATAGGATTAAAGTGGGAGGTGTGATCAACAAACAAACCATTGTTATTTTAATTGATTCAAGAGCTAGTCATAGTTATATAGATCCTAAGATGGTGGAAAGTTTTCATTTGCCAAGAAGTAAGCATGGGAAATATTGGTTGGTGAAGCTGGCTACCAGAGCCAAAAGAAAATTTGATGAGATGGTTAAGTCATGTCTTATGGAGATGAATGGACTGAACACCAGGGAAGATTTGAACATCTTGACTTTAGGTTCCTATGACTGTTTAATTGGGATGGACTGGTTGGATCGGCATCGTGCTATCCTAGACTATCATAACAAGGAATTACTTGCTTGGATGAGGAAGGGATCCTAAGGAAAGTGCAGGGAATTCCCATGACAACACCCATTAGAGAAATTTCAGCATTTTAGTTGAGGAAATGTTACAGAAAAGGGTGTCAAATGTTTGCAGCTCATATGGAAGAGATATCTAAAGATAAGGTGCCAAATTTGGAAGATTATGTAGTCCTGGAAGATTTTAAAGATGCATTCAAGGAGGTACCAGGACTACCCCCAAAGAGAGATATTGATTTCTCTATAAATTTAATGCCTGGAGTAGCTCCAGTGTCAAAGACTCCTTACAAATGAGTACACTAGAGCTGAAGGAGTTGAAAATGCAACTTGAAGAACTTCTGAAGAAGGGGTATATATGCCCAAGTGTGTCACCTTGGGGTGCCCCAATCTTGTTCCTGAAAAATAAAGATGGAACATTAAGATTGTGCATTGATTTCATACAGTTGAATAAAGTGACTGTAAAAAACACGTATCCTCTACCAAGGATTGATGATCTCTTTCATCAATTGAAGGATGCAAAGATATTTTCAAAGATAGATCTCAGGTCAGGATACCATTAGGTAAGGATTAAAAAGGAAGATATCAGCAAGACCACCTTCAGGATAAGGTATGGTCATTATGATTTCACAGTGGTGCCATTTGGGTTGTCAAATGCACTAGTTGTTTTCATGTGCTTAATGAATGGTGTTTTTCGAGAATATTTAGACAAGTTTATTTTTGTCTTTTTGGATGACATACTTATATATTCTGAATCAGAAGAAGAGCATGAACATCATTTGAGGATGGTGTTGCAAGTATTAAGGGAGCATCAATTGTATGCCAAATTGAGCAAGTGCTCATTTTATCAGAAGCAAATTCATTATTTGGGACATATCATTTCAAAGGATGGGATAGCAGTGGATCATGAGAAGATAGAAGCCATTAGAGAATGGTGAGCGCCAAAGAATGTGACAGAGGTTAGATCATTCATGGGAATTGTAGGCTACTATAGGAGATTTATTGAAGGATTCTCAAAGATTGCACACCCAATCACTTCCTTACAAAATAAGGGTGTAAAGTTTCAGTGGACATTGGATTGTGAAAAGAGTTTCCAACACTTGAAGCAATTATTAACAAGTGCACCAATACTGAGGATTGCAGACCCAATTGAAGACTTCATTGTATGCACAGATGCATGTAAAGAAGGACTTGCTGGAGTCCTCACTCAAAATGGGTTTGTTATATGTTATGAATCAATGAAGTTGAAGGAGCATGAAAGACACTATGCCACTCATGATTTGGAGTTGGCATCCATAGTGCATGCCTTGAGGAAATGAAGACACTACCTCATGGGGAAAAGGTTTGAGCCGAGGACAGATCATATTGGTCTGAAATATTTATTTGATCAACCAACTCTAAATGCTAGGCAAAGCAGATGGTTAGAATTTCTAAGTGAATAAGACTTTGATATAAAACATATCAAGGGGAAAGAGAACAAAGTGGCTGATGCACTCAACAGAAGAGTGCATGAATTGCATGTTACAACCATTAGCATGTACCAATCAGATTTGAAAGACAAAATTTTGGAGGCTGCCAAATCAGATTTGCAATACAAGGAATTAGTGGCAAAATTATAACAAGGTAATTTGTAGCAGAAAATTGAAGAATATAAGCTAAATAATGATGAAATTATGATGTACAGGGGCATAATTCATGTACCAAATTCCTAGGAATTGAAAAATATGATATTGAGAGAAATGCATTATGTACCTTATGTTGGACACCCAGGTTATCAAAAAACTATTGCAACTGTCAAAAGCCAATATTATTGGCCGGGAATGAAGAAAGAGGTTGCTGATTTTATTGCCAAATGTTTGGAATGTCAAAAGGTAAACGCTGAGCATAGACACCTAACTAGTTTGCTACATTCATTACCCATTCTTGAGTGGAAATGGGAAGTTGTAACAATGGATTTCATCACCAAACTACCCAGAACAAACAAACAACATGATTCTATCATGGTAGTGGTGGATAAGCTTACTAAAGCTGCCCATTTTATTCCAGTTAAGCTCACTTACAAGGCAACCAACATTGTTGATGGTTATATGAGAGAAATTACTCGATTACATGGCATACCCAAGACAATTGTGTCTGACAGAGATCCAAAATTTACCTCAAAATTTTGGAAAGGATTATTTAATGGATTTGGAACAAATTTGAATTTTAGCACAACTTGTCATCCATAATTAGATGGACAAACAGAGAGGGTGAATCAATTGATCGAGGATATGTTGAGGATGTATGTGATGGATAAACCATCAAAATGAGAAGACTACCTACACTTGGTAGAGTTTGCTTACAACAATGGGTACCAAACATCTCTAAAGATGAGCCCATTTGAGGCACTTTATGGCAGAAAGTGCAACACTCTAGTAAGTTGGGATAACCCAACACATAGACCAGTGGTTGGGCCATATTTGCTCAGGGAAATGGAGGAGCAAATGATAAAAATAAAGAAAAATTTAAAGGCTTCCCAAGACAAGAAGAAAAACTATCCTGATAAGGGCAGAACTCACAAGGAATTTAAAGTGGGAGACCATGTATTCTTGAAAGTGAAAGCCAACAAAAGTTTCATGAAATTGGGAAATTGTTCAAAGTTGGCAGCTCGCTATTGTGGGACATTTGAAATTCTAGAGAGGATTGGTCTAATAGCTTATATGATTGCATTTCCTGCATCTATGTCTATTCATAATGTATTCCATGTATCATTGTTCAAGAAATATATACCTGATGCTAATCATGTTATTGATTGGAATGTGATTTAGGTGGAGCAAGAAGGCACTTTTCAAGTGCATCCGGTATGCATTCTGGACCGAAAAATCAAACAGCTCCGGAATTGAGCCATAGAGCTTGTAAATGCCCAATGGACCAAGTACGGTCTCGAGGACGCTACTTGGGAGCATGAGGATGCAATGCATGCATAATACCCGCATCTTTTTGAGGATTTTTAAAAATTTTGTTGTATATGTGTACATAATGCACCGAGGACAGTGCATAAATAAGGGGAGGGGATTGCAATATCCCTAGGCCGAACCCAATTGCAAATGTAAATACAAATGTATGTAAGCTGGTGAACAGTTTGACATCATTTTTGTATGCACCTTCCATGGTATAGTGCACACATGTAATGCACGGTAAAATGAGGAAGTGTGCACATTCCAGGATACCGCGCACAATAACTTAAGTGCGCACGATTTTGAGGCCAGGGAGCCGTTGTGTATATGCTATGTTTTATAGGCCGGTGAGCCAGTTTTGTGATGATTAGACCGGAGAGCCTAGATTCTAAAGGCCAGTGCGCCTATTTTTGTATATGTCTCATCATTGATATAAAATACATCGCTGCGTGCAGATCGACCATGATAAAAGAGTATGGGGGACTAAACTCCACTAGTTAGAGAAATGGAGGGCTAAAAGTTAAGGAAAAGGGGCTAAGCTAGGGAGCTTAAGCCAAAAAGGAATATTATATTAATATTTCTTAAAGTATAAAGTATGGATAATTATTTTATCCTAAGATCGAAAGTTAGGGACAAGTGGGCCAAAGTAGCTCCCAACATGACAAGTGTCAAGTTGGGGACATGCATACATATTGTTGGGACTTAGTTCATTTTCCATCATTCCTTCCATCATTGAGTCATCCATTCGAGCCATAATAGGACCACTCACTCACGTAGTCAGTTATCCTCCATATTTCCTGTCATTGTATCTGAACCTTTATCCATAGTCAGATTTGGTTGTGTACATGGTTAGCTTGTGAGCTTGACTGAAGAAGCGGGTTGTTAGGCCTATGGGATATGGAAGAGGCGGGTTGTCAGGCCTGTGAGAAATCTCTCTGGGTGAGAGAATTGTTGGGAATTGATTTCCTGAAGGTGCTAAACTACAACTATAAGGCTCTGAGACTTCCTGTCTGGCCTATTAATTCTTCCCCTAACTAAAAGTTAGTTGAATTTTAACTAACTTAACTAAAAGAAGTAGTTGAACTACTTCAACTAATTTGGGATGCATAAAAACAAAATGAGAAGGAAGAACAAGAGGATAATAGAAGGAGAAAGCATACTAAGGTTTTCTCTTGAGTTTTATTGAGATAGTTCAATTTTCATTCATTCTTCAATTCATTAAAAGCCTGATTCTCTTTTATGACATTAGGGTCCTATTGTAGACAACAAGATTCAAAGCTGAATTACATCATTGAGAAACTTGTTTCAGAGGTGTTGATCTATATTTGATAGTTTGTGTAGACTTGTCTATTTATGAATTAAATTTCATGACCGATAAAGGATATTGTGCAAAGTCGAGTGGGAAGTAATCTGTGGCAAGCTGATCCATCTTTTAAAATTCAGTTTTTTTTTTTACTTTTGTCAGAAGTCCTTTTGTATGGTTTTCATCGGGGACATCTAAGTTTGACTTTGGTCCAAACTCCCTTAGGGATTTTTGTAAAGAGAACGATTCTTTTGATTTATTGGAATGAAATAAGCGATTGCTATTCTGTCTCATCCGTGTTAATATGTGACTTGGTATTTTTGCTTTTGTCTCCACATTTACTTTTGAATCTATTATATTCAAAAAATTATATAAAAATGTTGAATTTTACCACAATTTTCTATTTAAAAAAATCAGCCTAAGCCCTTGTAACTAATACTTGTGGATTGGGAAACAATGTTTTGAGGCTATAAACATAGGGTGATATTCCCATCTATCTTGCCTTGGCCAAACAAGATCTGAAAATGCTTGAGTAAGATTATTTCATATCTTTTCCTCAACAAGGGGTACCACCTAATTAGTTATTATTAATTAGACCCTTATTTATATATTATTATTAATTATTTCTCCTTAAACTAATTAGTTAAGTTAATTTGACTTAATTAAATAAAGTAGTTGAACTACCTCAACTTATTGAGAAAGAATAAAGGTTCAATGAGAGGAAGAGACAAAGGGGAATATAAGGAGAACTATAACTCTAAGGTTTTCTCTCTAGTTATTGAGATAGCTTTAGTTTTCATTCATTTTCAAGTTTACTTGAAAGCCTAATCCTCTTATTGACATCATGGTCTTATTGAAGGCAACAAGATTCAAAATTGAATCGTACAATTTAGCAGCTTGTTTTAAAGGTGTTTGATTTATCTTTGATAGTCTATGTATTCTTGTTGGCTTATGAATCTGTTTTCTTGGCTGATAAATAATATCTTGCAGCGTCAAGTGGTAGCATTTTGTGGCAAGCTGATCCAAATCATTAGTTTCAGTTTTATTTCACTGTCAAGGTATTTTTGTATGGTGCCCATCAGAGACTTCTAAATTTGAGTTTGGTCCATACCCTCGTAGGGGTTTGTAAAATAGAAGTACAGTTTTGTATCCCAGAATGAAATAAAATCAAATTATTTTTCTATCTCATACATGTGTTTTCATACTTGGTTCTTCCTTTATTTTTATACTACAACATATACAAATCATAAAATCAACTTTGATCCTTTGTAATTAATACTTGTGGATTGAGTGAATGTTTTGAGGATATAAACACTGGGTGACGTTCCCAACTATCTTGTCTTAGCCAGGTAAGATCTGGAAATGATTGAGTGAGGTACTCCATACCTTTTCCTCAACATTTATTTGGCGACCATACTGGGGAGATCTTCCATATCTCTCTAGTTGATTGTATTCACGATTGTCTTTCTACTTTTTATTTATTTTTATTTTCCTTTCCGAATACCCTTTGATTGAATTTTTCAAGACGATACTTTCTACAAGGAGGCCTAGAAATCAACAGTAACCTCCCTTTTCCTAAGTCTTTGGCCTTCTTTTTCATGTCCTCAAATCCTCGCATTTCTAGAAGAAGGAGAGGATTGTCCCCTGAAGCTACTCCTATCATTGAAATAGGAAGGAGAAAGCCATTTTTTTGACCCAGAAAGCACTCTAAGGAGGACTTTGTCAGATTTTGCCAGCTCACATTTTTCACCCTTACCCATCACTTTCACAATGACATCTGTGGGTGGTGCTAGTGGTGTTGGAGGTGCTTCATAATCCCAAGCGTCAACCTCGTCGGTAATTGGTAGTATATATAGTCATCAAGTTCCTATCCAATCTTCTACCAACCCTGCTAAAGTTATAAAGAAATACGAGCTTTTTCATTTTGAGGAAGATGCTACGACCACCCCATGGCATGTATCTTCTCCCTTGAATCTAGCACCTGCTACTCGTCCATTACCCAAGTTTAAAGAGCATCTTCCTAAGTTCTCAGGGAATACTATTGTTTCTACAAACAAACATGTAGTGGCATTTTCTAATGATTGTCATAATATCAGGGCTAACAATAATGATACATGCATGAACTTATTTGTCAACTCCCTTGGAGGAAAAGTGACAACTGATTTTTTTGATCTCCCTCCAAAAATCCTTTCCACTTGGGATGAGTTGGTTTATTGGTTCAAGTCCACTTATGGACAATCCAAGAGCCCGAATGAACAATTAAGGGAATATAACAACATTTCTTACAAATATGGTGAGACTATTAAGTCCTTTAACCTCTACTTCACCAAATTGTACAATCAAATCCCTGAACTAATCTGCCCCCAAAATCAAGCCGCTTTCATGCATTACTATAATACGCTTCCCTCTCCTTATCGTCATAGGATTGAAGAAAAGGCTATTGACAATCTTGGATCTGCTCTCCACACTTGCCTGGAGTACGAAGAGCAACTTGAAAGAACAGGTCTCCCTAAAGGAGACTCAGTCAAACAAGTAGATATGTTTGCCCTCCTACAACTTGTGCAAGATATGAACAATCAGATGATAGCCTATGAACGAAAGGGGAATGTTCCCTCACTTACTCCTGGGGCATCTTCTTGTTCTGCAACACCTTTTAGGAATACAAATGAAAACAGTTTTCAGCCCAAGGCCATTATGTCTTGCAGTTGGTGTAACTTCTGTGAAGAAAATCATGAAGACAATACTTGTGAAGTTAAGAAGAGTGCCATAGATAAAATCTTTGGCAAGAATCCCGAAACCACTATCGTTGTTCTAGATTGGGCAGAGCTGGAAGATGTTATGATAATAAATACTAGGAACAAATCTTATGCTCCTAAAGGGAAATACGATCCTCCTCGTAACTCTTCCACTCCAACCTCATCTTCACAAGGTACTAATGTACAAACTATCAAAATTCCCGAAAGTCAAAGAGTTCCTTCCACTCTTCCCTCTTCCAAGTATAACATCCTTAACCAATTGGATAATATCAAGGCTGATTCCACTCTTTTGGACATGGTTTCTATCCTTGAACAACAAAATCATCTCAAGAATTTTATGGAAGGAAAAGCTTTCACCATAGCCAATCTTTTTGAAGATGCAAAAGAAGAGGATCCCACTATAAATAAGATATGTGTAAATAATTTTGGACACCCTATAAAAAACACTCCGTTTTTTATTTGAGTAAAAATTATGGATAAGATATCCCATTGTTTTCTAATTGATGGTGGTTCGGGTCCAAGCGTAATGTCAAAAATCATCATGGAAGAGTTTGAATTATCATGTAGTAACGAAAATTCTAGAAGCATGCTCTCCTATAATAGTTTGCAGCAGTCAACTATAGGTGAAATCAAAGACGTAACTTTAGTTCTGTGTGCACATCCCGAAATAAGGACAACCCTCAACATCCAAGTAATCAACATGCCAATAAGCAACTATTCTATTATCTTAGGAAGAGTCTGACAAGCCCTAATAGGTGGATATCTTTCGCTTGATGGAACACACTTATCTGTTCCTCGGAGTGGAAAGAGTATTATAGTCCTAAGAGAAGGAAGAATTTCACCATACATAGAGAGCATTCCTCAACAAAATGTAAACTATCTTGAGGAAGACTTAGGGGTGTACTCTATCTTTGTTGATGAGGGTGACACTACTCGGGAACAAATTGATTTGGAAGATGATATGTGGCACATGCATTTTGATGGATCATGTTCAAACGAACCGAGCTGGCATTATTTTATACTCACCTATAGGTAAAATTCACAATTTTTCTTATAGGTTTGAGTTTGCTTGCACAAGCAATGTCACCGAGTTTGGAGCCTTACTGCTAGGCATAAAAAATGCTTATAACCTTGGTTGCGGCCACCTTACAGTTTTTGGTGATTCTGAACTTGTTGTGAACCTTGTGCATAAAATATATTCTCCTAGAAATAAGTTAATGAAATGCTATACCCAAGTTGTTTGGATGCTTATCTCGAACCTGTTATCATTTAAGATCACTCATGTTAAAAGGGAACTAAATTCAATGGATGATAGGTTAGCTGTATTTGCCACATGTCCTACTCGACAAATTCTACCTCAAAGGCGTGATTGTACATTTCAATCTTTATATCGTCCTCATATTATTGATAATGTAGAATCATGGCAGGTTTTCCCTAATGATGAAGGCATCTGTGCTTTCATACAAAATGAAACACTTAATCCCAAGGAAATCATATCTATGGAGACAACAAATTTCCAAAAGGCTTGACTCCTCTCGAAAGTTCATTTTTGTCGAGTGATGTAGGTAACAAAGAGATACAAAAAGAAGAGGAGTCAAAAAGGAAAGTGGGTGATACCATTTCCTTGAACCTTGGGACATCCAAATCTCCAAAGATGGTTAAACTAGGTGCCCAATGTTCCGACGAAGAAAAGGTGAAATTCATAGAACTACTATGTGAATTTAAAGATGTTTTTGCATGGTCATACGAGGATCTTCGTGGTTTTGATCCTGCTCTCATACAACATGCCATTCCTATCAAGGAAGGGATAAAACCAGTTAGGCAAAAACAAAGACCCATTAACCCCGCGCTTGAATCTACTATTAGAAAGGAGTTGGAAAAAACGTTTGCAAGCTGGTATAATCTTTCCAGTTAAGTATTCTGAGTGGGTTTCAAATTTGGTTCCTGTTAGGAAAGCAACTGGTCAGATTTGATTGTGTGTGGATTTTTGTGCATTAAATAGAGCAAGCATAAAAAATCATTTTCCTCTCCCTAATATGGAAATAATTTTGCAACAGGTCGCAGGGTCACAATTGATGTCCTTGATAGTTTCTCTGGATACAATCAAATCAAAGTAAAAAGGAATGATAGATACAAAACCACCTTTACTACACRTTGGGGCACATTTGATTATGAMCGCATACCTTTTGGCTTGTCTAATGCAGGTGCCACTTTCCAGAGAGCTATGCAAATATATTTTAATGATCTGATTGGTAATATTATCCAGGTTTACCTTGATGATTTGACTGTCTATTCAAAGAATCGATTGGATCACTTTGGTCATCTCAGAAACGTTCTCATGCGATGCAAAAAATTTGACATTTCTTTAAATACTTCTAAATCTATTTTTGGCGTCACCAAGGGAAAGCTCCTTGGACATATCATTTTTGATTTAGGAATAAGCATAGATCCCGAAAGGATTACTACTATTCTGAACCTTCCTTCCCCCACTTCCAAAAAGGAGTTTCAATCCTTTATGGGCATTATCAACTTTGTCCGCAGGTTTGTTCCTAATTTTTGTTTAATGGTTAAACCAATACATAATCTCCTAAAGCAAGATTGATCTTTTTTTTGGACAAATGACGTCGAAAATGCTTTCATAAGGATTAAGAAGGAAACCAGTTCCACACCGGTTCTGGCACAACCAGACTTTGAGAAAGATTTGATCATATACACTAATGCCACTGAGGAAGTAGTTTCTACTATTCTCTTACAATGTGATGATCAAAATAATGAAAAACCTATAGCTTACATGAGGTAGAGTTTATCAGACGATGAATTCAAGTACTCTTATATTGAGAAACATGCTTTTTCTCTTGTTAAAGCTGTAGATAAATTTCGCCACTTTATTCTAGGAAAACATACACAGGTAAAAGTCCCTTTGCCTGCTGTCAAGTTTTTGCTTTCACAAACTTATCTTTCAGGGAAGCTTGCACATTGGCTTGCCAAGATTCGGGAGCATGATTTTATGATCATGACTTCAAAAACAATCAAGGGACGAGACTTAGCCCTTCACTTAGCTCAACATGCTGAAGCAAGTGAATAAATTGACAATCGGGATAATCCTCTTTAAACACTGTTTTATATTGATAATCAAACCCTTTCTATCACTGAACACCCCTGGTATAAAATATGGTGTATTACTTACAATATCATAAATGCCCAGATGACTTGGATCCTCATTAGAGGAGAAGACTCTACCTTGAATCTTCCAGGTATATTATTTTAGGAGACTTTTTGTTCAGAAGGTTTGCTGATGGTATATTACTTCAATGTGTGAATGATGAGGAAGCAATTTTTTTTTACATGAAACTCATGGATCTTCAGATTCTGTTATTCACGTTGGTGGCCACTTTTCTGCTAAAGCTACTGCTTTTAAAATTATAAGAAATGGTTATTATTGGCCCTCAATTTTTCGATATTCTTATAAATTCACAAGATCTTGTGATAAGTGTCAAAAATTCATTGGGAAAGAGCGTATTTCTGCCATGCCTTTACAACCTGTCCTTCCGGATTTTCCTTTTTCTAAATGGGGCCTAGACTTTATTGGTCCTATTAATCCTCTGTCTTCCACAAGGTATATTTTCATCTTGAAAGCCGCTAATTATTTCACTAAGTGGACTGAAGTTGTCCCTCTTAGACACTCATAGGATGAACATGTAATATATTTCTTGGAAACTAATATCTTCTCCAGATTTGGCATTCCTTTAGAAATTATTATAGTCAATGGTCCCGCTTTCATTTACGCAAAATTGACTTAATTTCTAGTCAAATTGGGAGTAAAAAATTTCACCTCATCAGCTTATTACCCTCAAGGGAATGGGCAAGCCAAGTCTACTAACAAGACTCTAGTTAGGATCATAAAGAGGCTCATTGAAGATAAGCCTCGTCAATGACACACCCTCCTCACTTACGCCCTTTGGGTAGATCATGCTACCACCAAGGAAAGCACAGGTTGCACCCCCTTTCAACTTGTTTATGGTCAAGAAGCCATTCTACCTACTGAGCTTGAAGTTTCTTCTCTACGGTTGATGCTATAGATTGAAGAATTAAATTGTTCGAATGTCCCTCAAAGGAAAAATGCACTACTAGCCTTAGAAGAACAAAGAATATTTTCCTTGGAAAATAGAAAGAGAAGACAACAAACCGTAAATAAATATTTTAACAAACGCGCAAAAGATGTCAAATTTAAGGTAGGTGAGAAAGTCTTACTTTGGGACTCAGCCCATGCTGACAGAGGAAGACATTCAAAGTTTCAGAAATTATGGCTAGGTCCTTTCAAAATCGCTTTTGTCCTAGGTGCAAACTCTTACCTTTTAAAGGATTTGGAAGAGGGATTGTTTTCTTATAGTACCAATGGTTTCCACTTGAAACATTATGTGGAACCAACTTGATTGATAAACGCCATGTGGAAATCATTGCTGTATATAGCTTTATGTTTCGTTGTTTTATTTTTCTTTGTTCAATTGAATTTTCAATTTCTGCTGTTTTATTTTATGTCTATCAGAAATAAATTTTTGATCAGTTTTGCCACTCTAAGTATTGTTGATCAATAACAATAAAGTTTACACAACTGTCACAATGTCCTCCTTTTAGACATTGCTGAAAATGCTTTTTGCTTTCAATACTGCTGTTAGATAGATGATTTGGTCTTTTTCCCTGTTTTCTGCTATCCCTTCTTCCCTCCATCCTAAGATTCAAAAGAGCATATCAGAAAATTTCTCCTTAATACGAAGAAACACTTTTTATTGTGACTGATTGAATGTTATGCATACAGGACCAAACCCCCTCATACATACCAATTTTCATGAGTTATTCCTAAAATCCCATCTCATTATTTCCCTTAAACGATCTTTTCCCGCCTGTTGCATAATAATTCTGGTCAATAATTCTTTGATCTATGTTCACCGATATGCAAAACCAGACATTTTGAGTTCTTAATATGTTGGAAATAGATTTCCCTGTGGAGTCACCATTTTGTTGACACCCAAACGCACAACATAGGGTACCTGCTTACAAATGGTTGCAATGCCTTATTATTTAATTATATTTAATAATATACTAATAGGTGGGACCCCTTGTTTGACTTATGTGACTATGACGAAGAGACGACACTCATGTTTTATGTTCTTGGTAGCGATATGATCTCTACAATTATTTTCTTTTAAGTTGTTGTCAAAGTAAGTGGCCAAATGATGTTATGGGCGATGTGACTTAAGAAGAAATGATGTTATCTTTATATATCTCTTACAAGTATTATTTAGTTTGACGAAGGATCTAAACTCCATGTTTAAGTTATATGTGTGATATGGTGATTTCATGCTACAAGGATTGCACACATTGTTTGAACTAGAAGTAAGGTTGAAACATGGTATCCCTAACAAGGTTTTGATATATGCCACATTGGAGTGTTAAATAAAATTTGGCGCATTTGTTAAAGTTTAAGGCTTGGGATATGGTGGTGTATCAAGCTTGCATTAAATTGATTTTGGAATTAGTGGGTTGATGTGCTATATAGTAGCTTGCTCTTACTGGCTATGGATGAATGTGTAAGTGTAGAGACAACTGTTACGAGGAAAATCTCTCTATGGCGAGGGGAAAACCAAAACAGACGGAAATGACTATAGAAATCAACTCTATTCTCAAGTATGCTATGTAAACAAATGTGCTAACAAGACAAGATAAAAGGCCTACCTCATCCAGACGTTTGATGAAGTCCACCATTGAGCACTTGTAATGAGCAACCAGATAAATTGGCAGCCATGTATGCAAAGTCAGTGTGTATTGTAATGAGCAACTAGTTCTTCCAGTTGGTTCCCCATCATTCCACTTCTGGGTTTTTATAATGTATTTGGGCCATTGCAGATACTCCTCTAACCTCACACATTAGGGGGGATCTGTTATAGCAATATTTGCCTCACCCCATGATATCTTGCACAAAGGGTCTTTATCCATTTCCTTATGTAGACTTTTCATCCCTTTTTGTAAATCCCAGAGCTAAAAATACATTTTTTCCACATATACACACCTTTCCTACTATACATCATGCGTATACGTAGGTTGCACCACTACAACCCGCGTACATCGGGAAATGTGCCCAGAATTGAAAAATGGTGTCAGGTTTCCATGTCATGATAGGAGATCAATGATCCTTGGCCTTCCATATACTGGAAACGTTTCAACTCGGCCCTTCAGTTCCACTTGAAGGCGATAAATGGGCCAATTATGAGCTTTGGAAAAGAGGAGAAAGAATTCAACCTTGAGAGAAAAGTTACTCTGGAGGAATTATTCACTTCACATTGAGTCTGCATCCCTTTATCCTTTAAGTTTGAACACAATGTTCAACCCCTGAGCTCTTCCCTTATTGAGTAAGAACTCCATTGTCTCTCTTGCATGAGCTTGCCTTTGGTGGAGGATTGAAGTGGTAGAGGCCCAGCTGGAAGGAACTTAGTTTCTCAGTTTCAAACCGTGCCGACACAAAAGTCTGTAACTTATTCATTTCTGCTGATCATATATTAATAGAAATACTCTTTTCCTGTCCAATTGATATCTTGCAAATATTTGAATTATTATTCCATGGGCGTATTTGTTATGAATGTTAATGGATTATGCTATTGAATTTGATAACATCATATATTATCACCATATTCTTGCTTTGCTTGGTTGTTGAGGACTAGTTGCAGGTATATTTCTTTGGGTCAAGTGCTCAACGATGGACTTCATCGAACGTCTGGACGAGGTAGGCCTTTTATCTTGTTTTGTTAGCACATTTGTTTATATAGCATACTTGATAATAGAGTTGATTTCTGAAGTCATTTCCATGTGTTGTGGTTTTCCCCTAGCCATAGAGAGATTTTCCTCGTAACAATGATGTGCAGTAAATGCACGTTGCTCTAACCTACCTCAAGCCCACCACCCTAGCCATTTCACATTTGGTATTTTGTTGGTTGTTGTTACTAAGCTTGGTTCAGTCGTGGAAGAGGTATACATGATTGGTCGACTCTCCTTGGCAAATTTTTACACACAGGTATGGGATTTCTTGTTGTTCCATCCATGAATATTTCACTCTGCTCTTTAATTAAGTCCACTGTTGGCTCTTGAGTTTTCTCACTGTCTGTGCATTTCCAAAGTTATGATATGTGTATTTTTGACTGTGTATGGATTATTAGTGAAGTTTGGTCTCTATGGAATTTGTATGTGAACTATTCGTATGGAAAACGACGTGGGTATCTCTTACTGTTTGTAGCTTCTTCGTGCTTTACCTGTGAAAAAAGGATATTGTTTGGGAAGTTCTTGGGCCTACCTTGCCTCTGGTTTTCTTTTTGAGATTCCTTTCTGTCCATTAAAAACGTTATCACTGCTCGTGGCCTATGGGTTATTTGGAAACTCTGCCTGTCATTTGATTGTGTGGCTCTCGTGGCTATCGTGCCCGCACCCTTGTATCACTTGTGTAATTATAAATGTGGAATTCTGTGGTGGTGTTAAGATTTTCATGCTCTTTTTGGCTAAACCCTCAACTTGGTCAACTCACCCTTCTTCACTGCATTACTGTTGATATTTTTATATCAAACCATGTATTTGGAAAAGTGTGGAGGTGGCGAACCCAAAATTTAATAAAGGCACTGTTTGTGCTCATTTTTAGTCATGGGTTTTGTTTATTATTTACTGTGTGGAGTTAGAAAGAATGCTAAGCCCGCTTATTTTTTACAGTCGGCCATGTGGAAATAATTGGAGTGATGGAAACATTGCAAAACCATTGTTTAAGGGATACAACCTACTATGTGTTCGATTTTATACGAAAGGAATACTTCTGTGGATGAGTTATATATGTGTTGAATGAGTTTTGCGAACTCGAATGAAGGGAATTTTGGAAGCATTGTTATTTGAAGTTTCAATTTGGAATGGTGTTATACATAGGGATCCCTTCTCTGTTCACTTTGTGGAACCCTGCAGTGATTTGAAATGTATTGGTGTTGATATCGTGGGCCATCGTCTGTTCTTTCATCCACCGTTGGTTGTGATTATTGTGATTATTTTGATGTCGTGTCTCCTTGACTCTGTTGTGCACAAGCTGTTTTATTACTGTCGAATGTTTATTGGGCGATAAATTATGAAATGATTATTGTGAAATGCAATTTCTAAATGCAAATGAACAACCTTAAAGTGAAAACCCAATTCTGGATTTTGGGAAACAAAGTGTTGAGTTTCAATTTTGAAACAACAAGGGTTTTGAATTTTAATTGACGTTGAAGATGGGATTTTTTGATATATTGGAACAATATCCATGGGAGTACTTTCTATTATACCATTTTACGCAAAATACACTCCCCTCATTATCCCAATTGCACTTGTTCACTCCTTGTTCTATGATATTCATTTTAAAGAAAGGTCAGTATGGAAATGAAGAAAATTTGAAGCGACAATAATTGATAATTGGTATTCTGGGAGAAGGTTGTATACACAGTTTGATTGTTTTATTGATTTCTTGAACAATATTCATAAATATTCCCCCCTCCATGATATTTCTTTACGCTAAATACAATCCCTCCATACTCCCAATGACCCTATCAATTCCCCATTCGTATGCCAATTAATAAATGGATTTTTTATGGATGGATTGCATGCGTCATGTAGTAAATTATAGAGCCAACTCTTGATTTATTTAAATGGGGTTTTATGTATGGGTTATTAAGAACTTTTCATGACTGGTTTAATATTGCTACGGGATGGGTTTTTTCAGCATGTGCAGTAATGGCCGAAATAATAGAGGTAGAGGTAACTAGCAGCGAGGCTATATAAGGCCTCAGTTTTCTATCCACTTTGATGTTGATCTACAAGAGTTAAATCAACTGTTTCAAGCTGGGTTTTTTCAATTTTGTTGGCCATGGTATATTGCATCCCCGACCTATCAGACCCCCATTTCAACCTCCTCATAATTTTCCCGGCATTCCTATTCCTCCACATGTGTCAATGCAACCCGAAGTCCCTGCTAATGACGGTTGGCAAGAAATTGTCCACTAACCTGTCTCTCACCACCATGGTTGGCCCACTGTTTCATTGCCTTTACCACCACCAGTTAATCACAATGGTCCAATTTCTCATGCTGTTTCACTAGTGCAATCCTCGCACGCCATCAAAAGATTAAAAAATAATATCCCACAACCTATGCAAGACAAATGAAAAGCAACGACCTCCCCCCCCCAAGTCCATCCATAAAGTCTTCTAAATCTCTGTCTTCACGTCTCCACCTAAAGGATGAATGCTCCCATGTGATCAATGAAATACAACCCCAAGGGTCTAACCAACCAAAGGCTACCCCAGAAAAGTCAAGAGGAGATAACAATGAGAAGAGAAAATATGCCTCACACAACAACAAATATGGAGTTTAAATGATTTTTTTTTATGATATTCAGTGAGGAAGACAATGTTTACTGATTTTCAACGTATTTTGGACAACAAGGTTTATTTTGGATATTTTTTGTGTGTGGATAAGATGGATATATTGTTTTTTTGGGATAGGGTATTAAATTTTGTTGATATTTAAATATTCGACTTAAATGACATCCATGGGAGCTAGAAGGGTGTTATATGATGCAAATGATGTTTTGTATTTTATATTTGATGATTGGAAAAGAGAATAATGGGAGTCACAAGGGGTCCCACCTATTTAGTTATTATTAATTAGACCCTTATTTATATATTATTATTAATTATTTCTCCTTAAACTAACTAGTTAAGTTAATTTGACTTAATTAAAGAAAGTAGTTGAACTACCTCAACTTATTGAGAAAGAATAAAGGTTCAATGAGAGGAAGAGACAAAGGGGAATAGAAGGAGAACTATACCTCTAAGGTTTGCTCTCTAGTTAGTGAGATAGCTTCAATTTTCATTCATTTATGAGTTTACTTGAAAGCCTAATCGTCTTATTGACAACATGGTCTTATTGAAGGTAGCATGATTCAAAACCGAATCTTACAATTCAACAACTTGTTTTAAAAGTGTTTCATTTATCTTTGATAGTCTATGTATTCTTGTTGGTTTATGAATTAGTTTTCATGGTTGATAAAGAATATCTTGCAAAGTCAAGTGCCAACATTTTGTGGCAAGTTGATCCAGATCATTAGTTTCATTTTTATTCCACTGATAGGGTATTTTTGTATGGTTCCCATCGAAGACTTCTAAATTTGACTTTGGTCCATACCCTCACAGGGGTTTGTAAAAGAGAAGTACAATTTTGTATCTTAGAATGAAATAAAATCAGATTATTGTTCTGTCTCATACATGTGTTTTCATGACTTGGTTCTTCCTTTTGCTTTTGTCTCCATGTTTACTTTATTGTAAAATCTGTATACATTCCTATAGCTTTGTTTAAATATTATTTTTATACTGCAACATATACAAATCATAAATTCAACCTTGATCCTTTGTAATTAATACTTGTGGATTGAGTGAATTTTTTGAGGCTATAAACCCTGGGTGATGTTCCCAACTATCTTGTCTTAGCCAGGCAAGATCTAAAAATGATTGAGTGAGGTGCTCCATACCTTTTTCTCAACACAACTATGAAGGTAAATTTCATGAAAATAACATCTCCTTTGTTGATATATGGCTACTTCTCTCAAACAAATCTCCCACTTGGGAAAACCTTCAAAGGATAAGTTTTGTGGGACAGAGCCAATGCACACTTTGTTAACAAGAAGAGGAGAGTAATCCCCATATTTTCCTACATTTTCCCTTCTCTCGATCGACCTGGGCATAAATTTTTCGTGTAACAGGTTGTCTTTGGCAGGGTGCTTCTATTGAAAATGCTCTACTTGGTTTCATGATCCTAATAATTCTCCTTTCAAATCTCTTCCTCTAATAACTGTCTAAGGTATTTGGATCTCGCAGAATAATGCCCTTTTTGAGGACAAATTGTCTCCTTAAGATAGAATTGCAATAATTAGCTACTTAACTATCCCGCATCTTTTCCTCAAAGAAAAACAACTCCGACTCAACGCCCAATTGTTGAATGTGTAATCCAAAAAGATAAACTATGGGTTTTCTTTGATGGTGTAGCCCAGGGTTTCCCCTTTTAAGGAGGGCATGCAATATTATACACCTTGAAGAGTCCTCCATTGTTTCTTTTTCCACCAACCTAGGAGAAACCACAAACAACTATAGTGAATTCATGGCCTTAAAGCTTTTACTACCTATGGAAAAAGAAAAAAATATTTAGAGGCTGCATATCTACAAGGACTCCCAGTTTGTCATTAATTGCATGAATGGATCCAATCATCTTCATACTTATTCTCTTCAACCTTTGTTTGAAGAAATCAAGTGTATCACATCCTCATTTTTCTCGTGTCTCATTCACCCATGTCTATAGGCACATGAATACAAAAGTGGACATGCTCTCCAAAGTTGGATTAGGGATGGACTTCGGCTGTTGGAAGGTCTGGGAAAAGGATCCACATGATCCTTGGATTTTTTTCACAACTCTTGGATCAATCTCTGATTGAGTGGTGTCTCTAGACACAAAATTTCGACCTGCTACTATCTGACATCTTACAATGCTCTTTTTGTAACTTTTGTATCTAGATCACTTTAGTTGGGGTCTTTTTTATCTGATAATGTTCAGATGAGTGAACTAGAGTTTTTTCTCTGGGAAAAATTGTTGATGGGTATTTATGGACATTTTTTTGTTAATAAGTAATTTTGAACATGTATGCTCCTGAACCACAATGCTACTCAGCCACAAGAATGCCTACAACATATATATTGATGTAATTTTGTGTCTCTGTAAATAAAATTACTTGTTATTTTTCCTTGGAAAATTTTTAGAGATAGAGAGGTAGATTCTATAGATCTTCCCTTTTAGATGTTTTGTTTTTAAATATGTATTTCACTTATACACAATATTAAAGCCACAACGTTGCCTCCATGGAAATTTATTGCTCGTGATGTTCAATGGGTGTGGCATAGGAGGATCATGAACAATATATTAAGGTTAAATTTTACTGAAGAAAGATTATGTAGGTGAGGCACACTTGTTGCTACAAACTGATGAAGGACACATAACAAGATCAAAATTCTATGAGTGCAAATATTTTGAGAATTTGTGAGTGAGGTTAATCGTGCATAACATTGTGAGACTGCATTTGGCATATTCTTAATCACAGGAGATGTAGAAACAAACCACATTCATCACAACACTAACAAATCTCAAATAACGCCTGACGAAGAAGAGACACATTTCAGTTTTGAAGAGAGACATTTAATCTGTGTGAGGGAAGCAACAAGAACTTAAAACTCAACCAAATGAGACCAAGGACTACAACATCCTCAAATTTGTACACAAAGGACAAGTG
>ML804402.1:167008-179003 GCA_009831015.1 Picea engelmannii
TCATCTTGTACTTGAACATTTAAGTGGGGTAAAAGGAGGTTTCCCCCTCGAAGAGGCTTATTATCTGAAATTATCTCTTTTTCAAGGCGTTGAGTACTTTTCCTGAGGTTTTTCTATGCTATATTCATGTTTGGTTCTTAACAGAATAGGTGACAATTTACTCTCGTAACTGCCAGTGTGTGTCTAGATCACTCTAGATTACCACTATGGTGCATTAGTTACTCATGTATTCTATATCTATTGCAAATTATTCACTCTTTGAGTGTGGAATACAATTATTACACATTATTTTCGTCATCCTTATGATCATTAATGATGTAAACCTATCTGTTGCCTTTAGAGGGGTCAGTGGCCTGAATTCCTGAAGAAAGAAGGGAGAAGGAATTTTCCTGAGATAAGTTGTATTGTCCTTTGTAAAAAACCCTATTAAGGAGGATTTCTGCAGGTTGCACTATACACAGGGTGTGAAAATGCCTGATTTCCGCACCTTGATCTATAGCTAGGTTGCAGAGTTTCTGTAGGTTGCTCTATAGCTAGGGTGCGGAAATTATTGTACTTGGGAAAAATGAGCATCTTCTTGATGCTTCTAGAAGGAGAAGATTCTATGGTGAGGTGGCCTCCAAACGATTTGGATCTTACTCACTTTCATGATTTAGTGGGATCATCCTAACCTCCTCACCTTATCCTCTTTAGCTTATAAAAGGAGGGGAGCTCTCATGGAGAAAGTTAGATTGGCTTGTTATTGAGTTTTGTAGCTTGGAGTTTTTGGAGTCTGTATGTTGTCTTTGGACTTTGCTTTGTCAAGATAGATTGTGAGTAGCTATCAGATCCATGGTCTCAGAATCCTTGGAGCAAGAAGTGTGTGGGAAGCAAGGAACTTTTGGAAGGAACCTGACGACATCAAGGCATTTGGTTGTATCTTTCTTCCACATTCTTTAATACAGATATACTTGTCTTTCCTATATGAATGTTTTTTGTTCATATTGTATGATTCCTTGATCACGTACATAGTTTCATATCAAATAGACTCTGTTATTCTTGTCTTCGTTGGATTGTGCTTATTTGCAGATATTTCTCATAAACCTCGTGACAAAGCTTGGATTACATTGGCGAAGTCTGATCTTCAATATTTAAAAGGTATGTTCTAGATCCATTTCTCATTTGACAATTGAAAGCTAAGGAAAGAGTAGTGTACTGTCTTGTTTTTTTCTAGTTTCGTAGTGAAGCTAGGGGGATTGATTTATGTCCGCACTTAACAATTAGCCCGATAACAAAATTGGCGACTCCACTGGGGAACAAATTGTTTTCCTATTTTGTCTTGCTTTCTTGCTTTGATTGCTTGGTTTCTGTTTTCTGAGTCACTGGGAGATCCATCTTGACTCTATGACTGTTAAACTTCACTGGAAAACCTTTTTTTTTAATAATTTTTTCCATTTTTGTTTGATTTCTGCACCCTGCTTTGAGGGACAGTGCGAAAAATTTGGATTTTCGCACCCTACCTGTTTAGACCAGTGAAAAAACTCTGCACCCTACCCATTTCTGGCCCGCGACGACCAAGGATTTCCACACTGTGCTAGTTTTCCAGCCTGCAGAGATTGTGAAAAAGTTTGTTTTTGGTGGTTTTCCCTGCCCAGATCTGTGATGTGGTTCTAGGGTGATTTGTTGGGTCTGATTACAGTCTGCTTGACAAAATTTGAATCTTCTTTCAACCATCTTTGCCTTATTTTTGCTTTGTTTGCTTTTGAAAGATTTGATCTCTTCCTTTGAGTGTCTTTCTGTTACAAAACATTGTTTTTTCTTTAGAATTGTTTGGTGAAAGAACTTCTTTTTCTTTTATTGAATAATTCGTGTTAAAAGAGAAAATTTATTTGGGTTGTTTTTTTTTATATAGATTTGCTATTTCTTTTAGCTATCTTTAAAACAAAAAACTTTTAATTTTCTTGCTTTGCATTAGTTTGGGGACATCCTTGAATTTGAAGTAGCAAAATTACATGGTTTTTGGTATTTTTTGGTCTTGAATTCTGAATTTTTTTCCCCCTCATGGTCGGGGGGGAGGGGCGTGAATCGTGTATTGGTGTACAATCTCTTTATCTCACTTCTTGAAAATATTTATATTGATGAGTTTAATAAAATTTTGGGACATTGTGCATCTGGGAATGATAAACGTTTTCTCCTTCTCGTAATATAGCTTTCATCGAAGTGACATATTTTCATTATCATTTCTTTGCATTGTTTAGAGTTGGTCAAAACATCATTTAGTCCATGCCATCTTTCTCTTGAGTAACAACAACCTTAAAATAAAACGCTTATAAAAATTGATTGGACATTTTTATATTTTTTGGTAGCAAACCTACATTAGATTAGTTGTAGGGCTTTGGAATAGGTGTGAAAGATAACTTTCCAAACTGCAAACAAACATAGAATCTTGTGTTGGGGAGTGGTGAAATCCACTTGTTACATTTTGTTCTGGGAAGCCCTTCTAACACAAGGGTCAATCACGAGGTCGCATTAAGACTAGACAAGTTACTCACCCTGCTTTGCTGGTCTTGGTGTAGAGATTGCGCGTATTATGGGGGTCGCTTGAAGGCATACCCACAATGATGAGTGGAAGCCTTTCAAGTTGATTTCGGGCTAGATACCCTTCCCTTGCACGTGGATTAGATTGTCGACTGTTTCCCCAGGAATCACTGTTGTAGTTGGTAACCTTAGTGGCCTATCTCTTTAGGGTCTTTACACGAGGTGACTGTGGAGGGGCAAGTCTTCACGGTACCTAGAATCGACGTTGGCCAAACTCACTCAGGCTCTTTGGAGGGTATACCCATGTTTATGTGTGGGAGCTTGCACCAGGGTGTAAGTCCGTTAAGCAGGTCATCAACGTAACTTTTCCACTCGCTCTATCTCAGCCCCTTCTTACTTTGTTCCTGCGATGTTGGATTTCATCACCAACTAGTATGCTCATTGTGAGAAGGTTTTGTTTTCTTGCTTGCTTACTAGATTTTTAGCGTGTGCTGTTTGTTTTCCCTAGTGGATTCTAGGTTGGATTTTTGTTTTTAATGGCATCAGTTCTCGGAATGACCAATGAGGGAACCCCTTTTCCAGGGGAATCTTTTTTTTCTTTCCTTCTTACGAAACCATTGGTCGTCCTCACGTCGCTACTTTGAGCCTTCCAGGTCTCACAATTGGATTACTGGTATGGTTGTTTTCCACTCAGGTAATCTTGAATGCAACTAGTGCTTCTGTTGTAAGCACTTCCCCCAAGAACATCAACCTCATGTTGATCCTTCACCTTCTTCACTAGTAAGATCTTCTTCACCTTCTTCACTTGCAAGGTCTTCTTCCATTTCATCTTGTTCGCCGAGTGAAAGCTCTCAAGCCAGTAACCCGGTGGATAAGAAGAAGAAGAAAAGGAAGATTAAGAAGAAGACAAATAAGCGAGGGTCCAAACTTCCAACCACTGCCAGGCATGTTGGAAAGAAACCAATTACTGTTAATCATGTTGGGAGTGTTGATGATGCCAAGATCATCCAAACAACCCACAAGCCCAAGTACCCTTGCAGGATTTGTAAGGGTAGTCATCTTCTTAAGGATTATCCTAGTCTATCCAAGGTTATAGAAGCATGGACTACACACCCTTGCCAACCCGTGTTGTTAGCCTCTGAACAACATTCTGATGACCTCCCGTCAACTAGTCAAGATGAAAAATAGAGTCAAGTTCCCGTGTATGTTATGCAAAGGGAGTCATTTAACTCACCTTTGCCCTCGTATGGACGAAGCCTCAAATTTACTAGAAGACATGACTATTTCACAACCTCCGCTTATTCTCAACCCACCTGTAGTTGATGGAATGATCAATCCGGTCCCTTCATTGATTAGTTCGGTTGATCATGTAGTCAATCTGGTCACGTCCTTAGTTGACCTAGTTGATAAAGTGGTCAATCCGATCCTATCCTTGGTCGATCCCACTTTCCTGTTAGAGAGTGAAACCCAAGCGGTCGATCCCTTTCCACCCATCGACCCCATTCTCCCCTTGGAGAATGAAACCCAAGAGGTCGATCTGATCTCGTGATCGGTCGATCCTACTCTCCCTCTAGAGAGTAAACTTGATGCTGCTCACATTTTTCTCGTTGATACGGAATTTGTCGTGCCAGGGGGCTTTCCTCCTTCTCCCGTAGAACCCCCTCCAAGTACCGAGGCCATCCTTTTTAATTGGGGTGTGCTAACTGGACCTCATCTTCCCTCTCACATTCCTTTCAATATTACAATACAAGTTTGTGGTCGGGACGTTCCTCAGACGCTAATAGATGAAGGTTCGTCCGTTGGTATTTTGTCCTCTCTTGCTTGGCAAGCTTTGGGTTATCCTCAGCTTGTGCCTGGTTAACCAGACTCTGTTTTCTTTTAACAGAAGAACCAGAAACCCTTTAGGAATCCTTCCTCAATTTCTCATAACTTTGGGAGGGAAAACTGTCTTTATTGATGTCATGGTAGTCCAAGACCCGTTGGGAGAGATTATGTCTATGCCATGAAAGCTATTGTGTCCACTCTTTTTCGTGTGATATCTTTCCCGCATGATGGAAGAGTGGTGACTATTGATCAAATTTCGTTTGTTGGTCCTGACTTGACCATCAACCCAATGACTTCCCTAAATGGTTCATATATGCAGACGGTGTCACCCTTGCCACATGTCAATTATGTGGCATTGTCTCCCATGACTTCAACTTCTGATGACTTAGATCCGGTAGTTGACATGGTGATCTCTTCGATAGGGATATTAGAGCTTGATCTCCTTACCCCTGTCACAACCCTCGACATGGTGTCCTTCCAGAGTGTTGTTCTTCCATCCAATGAATATCTCTTGGAAGCCATGACTGAGTTTTGTCCCTTGACATGGTGTCCTTCTAGAGAACTGTCCTCTTGGAAGCCATGATCAAGAGGAGAGTCGTTGAGCACGTTTTTCTGATTTCAAGCTCATTAAAAAATGAAACCAGCTTTGAGTATGGTTTTCTGATTTCGAGATCATTAAAAAATGAAACCAGCTTTGAGCATAATTTTATGATTTCAAGCTTGTTAAAAAATGAAACTAGTTATGAGGATAGTTTTTTCGTCTCTGTGGAAACCTCGTTAAAAAATGAAACAGAGGTTACAAGCATAGTTCCTGTTTCTATGTCAAGCTCATTAAAAAATGAAACAAAGTTCTAGGGATTGAACCTGGATTCTCGAGCATAGTTCTTATTCCTGTATCAAGATCGTTAAAAAATGAAACAGATTGTTCCCCCTCTCTGTTTGAGTCAAGTCCTTCGTCTAGTATTCGAAGCTTCATCTCTTTCTCCTTTGTAGTTGGATGAAACGAAGCTTGGGGGGCATATGCTTTCAGCCTCTGGACTTCATGCTGAAGTTAAGCCGCTGGCTTCTTAAGCCAGGGGCTAAGTACGAACCATCCCTAGTTTATGCGTTGGGAACTCCAAGCATAGTTTTTTCTGGTTCAAGATTGTGTAAAAATGAAACCACCTACCTCAAGCATAGTTTCCTCTGGTTCGAGGTTGTGTAAAAATGAAACCAGGTACAAGCATAGTTTTGTTTAGTTTTAAGCTTGTGAAAAAATAAAATCTATTCCAAGCATAGTTTTGTTTTGTTTTAAATCTTGCGTAAAAATGAAAACAATCCTGAGCTCAGTCTTTGTTCTTTCTCATGCTCGTAAATACATGAAAATAAGTTACCGAGCTTAGTCTTTGTTCTTTCTCATTCTCGTAAATACACGAGAATACGTTACCGAGCTTAGTCTTTGTTCTTTCTTGTGCTCGTAAATATGTGAGAATGTAACCGAGTATGCTTTTATTACTTTTTTGGACTCGTAAAGGTTATACGAAAAATGAACCCCTTGGAGTTCCCTTTAAGCTCTTTTCAGACTGTCTAAACATGAAAAGATTGCCGAACGATCTTGTTCTTTTCACGCTCGTTAAAGTATTAGAAAGAGCATCTATTGAGAGATAATTGATCTCTTTTTCGGTCTCATCAGACTACTTTACGAAAAAGGACATTTTGGAGTTTTCTTTAAGTGTTTTTTCAAACTCTCTAAACATGAAAAACCCCTGAGTTTTCTTTCTTTGGAATCATTAAACAAACATTGAAAGACCCATATGGGACCGAACCACTCATTCTTAGGGTTTGCTAAACATACTCCGAGGGACTCATTCGAAGGATGAGCTTACATCAACAAGCATATGTTATCCTCCTCAAGCTTGCATAAAAATAAAGAGTTACTCGCCATAAATGGTGGGGAAAAACTGGGAAATAAATGTACCTAAACATGTATTCTATGGAAGAGTCACTTTTGAACATGACACCCTTTCACTTGCTTTGTGTCTAGGTTGGAAAATCCACTTGTCTCTTGATCATACTCCTATAAGATTACAAATTGGTCTGTGATCCCTGTTGTTGAGTCAGTTTTTCCGAGACGATTGTCGTGTCGTCAATATGTTCAAAAAAAAGTTTCAACCCAAAAATCCTTCTATTGCGTCGGCCATCCCTGAGTCAGTCCTCAATCATTTGTTACTATGATCTACTTCAAATCTTGTTACCCATTTCGTGTCATTTATGGGGGATACATTAAGGCCCTCTTGTGACGAGTCTTTTCCTGTCAACTTCAACTCATTATCCATGAATTAGACTTAGAAACCAATTGGTACCTTGGAACTTGCATGCCTCAATGGCAGGTTTCCTCACTTTCGATAATGGGTTTTCATTATTGACCCTTGATCAGGAGATTCCGCCGAGTGTTTGACTTCAACTCATTAATTCGCACCCGTTGGATTGTACTAGTGTACCTTGGGAGTCATTGACATTAATGGTGATTTTCCTCGCACTTGTTAATGGTTCTCATCATTGACTAGTAATCAAGTGGTTTCTATCATGTTCGACTTCAACACCTGTAATCACATGGCTAGATTCGTACTATAGAGTTGTGAATATGAAGACCCTGAATCTTTTCTGACAGATTCAGGTTGCGTTGGAGTATATTCAGTTTGTATTGTTGTGTAGATCCACATTACAAGTTTCGTGGATATTTTCAAATTTGAGTCATTTAACACATAGATCCACAGTGTATTGTTGGTCGCTATGTTCATATTTGAGTCAGAATGGCATGGATCCACAGTGTAGGTTTGGTGGCCATGACCTGTCTTACTTGACATGGATCTTCTCATGACGACATTTATGCTTTGAGTCATTTGTATTATGAGTATGGGAATCCCTACCTCAGTGATGATATATTATTGTACTGTATTTCCTTGTTTGTTGGCAGGTTTCAGATCGACATGTTCCTTGTTCCCTACACACACTCGACAAAGTATTTCAGCTATCACTCTTTTCTAACTTAATACTTTGGGGGGCTCTCCGTTACACATTATTTTCGTCATCCTTATGATCATTAATGATGTAAACCTATCTTTTGCCTTCAGAGGGTTCAGTGGCCTGAATTCCTGAAGAAAGAAGGGAGAAGGACTTTTCCTGAGAAAAGAAATTGTATTTTCCTTTGTAAAAAACCCCATTAAGGAGGATTTCTGTAGGTTGCACTATACACAGGGTGCGAAAATGCCTGATTTCCGCACCTTGCTCTATAGCTAGGTTGCAGAGTTTTCGTAGGTTTCTCTATAGCTAGGGTGCGGAAATTCCTGTACGTTGGAAAAACAAGTGTCTTCTCGATGTTTCTAGAAGGAGAAGCTTCTATGGTGAGGTGGCCTCCAAACGGTTTGGATCTTACACGCTTTCATGATTTAGTGGGATCATCCTAACCTCCTCACCTTATCCTCTTCAGCTTATAAAAGGAGAGGAGCTCTCATGGAGAAAGTTAGATTGGCTTGTTATTGAGTTTTGTAGCTTGGAGTTTTTGGAGTCTGTATGTTGGCTTTGGACTTTGCTTTGTCAAGATAGATTGTGAGTAGCTATCAGATCCATGGTCTCAGAATCCTTGGAGCAAGAAGTGTGTGGGAAGCAAGGAACTGTTGGAAGGAACTTGATGACATCAAGGCATCTGGTTGTATCTTTCTTACACATTATTTAATACATATATACTTTTCTTTACTATATGAATGTTATTTGTTCATATTGTATGATTCCTTGATCACGTACATAGTTTCATATCAAATAGACTCTGTTATTCTTGTCTTCATTGGCGTGTGCTTATTTGTAGATATTTCTCATAAACCTCGTGACGAAGCTTGTATTGCATTGGCGAAGTAAGATCTTCAATATTTAAAAGGTATGTTCTAGATCCATTTCTCATTTGATAATTGAAAGCTAAGGAAAGAGTAGTGTACTGTCTTGTTTTGTTCTAGTTTCGTAGTGAAGCTAGGGGGATTGATTTGTGTCCGCACTTATCAATTAGCCCGATATCAACGGTTGATGAAAATTCTTCCATTCTTTCTCTCTTGCTTCTTCTTTCTCAATTTTTTTGTTGCAAATGTGTGTGGTATTTTCGAGCTAGATCTATTCTGTGCAGGTTCAACACATTTACATGGTATTAGAGCCGACAGACTGCTAAGAAAAAGCTACACCAAATTATTTTTTGCAGGTATGAAAGATTGAAGAACGCAAAAAAGATGGATTATTCGTCGGCAATACTTCTCACGTCTCATAACTATTTGGAGTGGAAGCCAAAAATTCTGCTTCTACTAATATGCAAAGGCTTGCACCAAATAACTATGGGAATGGAAGTAGAGCATGATTCCGTCGATGAGAAAAACAATTTTCTCAATAGACAAGATATGGCCATAGGATGAATCCTCTGGTTTATTTCTCCTAAAATTCTTCATCAAGTATATGATGGCTCACAAGAATCAACTCCAAATGAATTATGGACCAAATTAGAGGTTCTATTCGGGAATAAAGAATATTGTGAAGATTTCATGCAGGAGGTTGAACATAAAGAGCCAGAAGAGAAGCCATCAGAAGATCAAACATTTTATTTTGAAACGTTTTCTACACAAGTATTTGCACAAATTTGTATTCCATTAATTGAAGATGATGTCTACTCCATTTCAAATTTGTTTTTTGAATTTCATGTGGAAGATATATGACATGCATCTCAGGGGTCACATGCAGACACTTTTCCTTGCACAATGCATGCATCTCACGAGACAAAAAGGGAGCCACGCACATCAGACTCAATTATGATATTTTCTTAGAAAAAATTGTAGAAAAAATTGGATATTTGAATTCCTCTCGGGAAAATATCCAATTTCAAAAAAAATCGTTCGAAACAGAGTCCGGGAAGTGAAGTTATGATCATTTTAAAATCAAGAAAATTTCATCATTTTCCAGAAACGACTGCACAGTTTTCAAAGTTTCATCCAAACTTTATTTGGATCTTCTTCATTACAAGAAGAGCAAGTGGATATGTGTGGACATCTCAATGATGCATCTACTTCATCATATCCGTGCAAACATCTACATCTTCAAAAAAATATTCAACGAGCACAAACTTGCACAGTTGCAAGGTCTTCTTGGAGTGAAAGACATGGTTGCTTAGCAATTGCCTTTTGTTCCTTCTGGTATTTTTTTTTTATGCATTGTAATTTGAGGGGGGGGGTTTTCCCATGAGGTTTTCCCTCTTTTCTCGTTTTTTCAATGTTTCATTCTTATATGCATCGTACAATGGGTACGTAACATGGCCTTTGATTCCAGGACCCATTCATCATGTACACCCTAGTAGTGTTCAGGGGGGGTGTTGGAGATATTACACACTCACCTATAATTATTTTCCTAAGTTTTACAGTCCAATGTTGAAAACGTTTCCTTAGATGAGAATATTCACTCTAGAGAATATTTCCCTACAAAATAGGATGTTCCTCTTTAGTTCAGAGTCAGTTAAATTCAATTGGACTAGTGGAAGTCATTCATGCATGGAAACCTCAGTTTTATCACCGGGAGTTGCATGTGTGTCTCTCACTTCCACACATGTGTCTCATTCAACTGGTGATTGCATGGATCGGTTAACTAGGACTAGGTGGCATTTCACTCCAGTGTCTGTCAGTGAGTGTCTAGATCTCTCTAGATCACTACTATGGCGCACTAGTTACTCATGTATCCTATATATATTATAAATTATTCACTCTTTGAGTGTGGAATACGGTTAATGAGAATTCTTCCATTCTTTCTTTCTCAATTTCTCTCTGCAAATGTGTGTGGTATTTTCTAACTAGATCTATTCTGTGCAGGGTCAACACACACACACACACACACACACACACACACACACATAACATACATTACATTTCCTCCCCTTAAAGAAATGTTTTGTACTCAAAACATTTTTCTGGAAACAACCTCACGATTTTCAAAGTTTCATCGAAACTTTATTTGGATCTTCTTCATTACAAGAAGAGAAAGTGGATATGTGTGGACATCTCAATGATGCATCTACGTCATCAGATCCGTGCAAAGATCTACATCTTCAACAAAATCTTCAACGAGCACAAACTTGCACAGTTGTGAGGTCTTCTTGGAGTGAAGGACATGGTTGCTTATAAATTGCCTTCTGTTCCTTCTCATATATTTTTTTTATGCATTTTAATTTGAGGGGGGGGGGCGTTTCCCATGAGGTTTTCCCTCTTTCCTCATTTTTTCAATGTTTCATTCTTATATGCATTGTACAATGGGTACCTAACATGGCCTTTATTGTCAAGACCCATTCATCATGTAAACCCTAGTAGTGTTTAGAGGGGGTGTTGGAGATATTACACACTCACCTATAATTATTTTCCTAAGTTTTACAGTCCAATGTTGAGAACGATTCCTTAGATGAGCATATTTCCCTACAAAATAGGATGTTCCTCTTCAGTTCAGAGTCAGTTACACTCAGTTAGACTAGTGGAAGTCACTCATGCATGGCAACCTCAGTTTTATCACCAGGAGTTGCATGTGTCTCTCTTACTTCCACACACGTGTCTCAGTGAATTGATGATTGCATGGATCAGTTGACAAATGGTTAGAAGTTGGTTAACCCTAAAATAAGGAAAGTGGGTTAAGATGGTTAAAAGGTAACCCCTTGAGAAAACTACATGAAAGTATAAATAAGAGGCAATGATCTCTCATTTTAATCACACTTGAGTATATTGAATATCTACAAGTGACTGAGGTAACCAAAGGATATCTAAGCCAGATTTCAGAGGGAAGGTGAAGTAAATAAAGCCAAAATTCAAGGGAGGATAAATTCTTTTGATGATTCTTTCTAAGGTATGTTATTTACAGGTCATCTCACCATTTTCGCAATAATTTTTTTTCTAGAATGATTTAGACCGTGAAATTGGGAGGCCGTTGAGGAAACATATCCAAGTAGTTGTGATAACAATTTCATTTTGTGGGTCGTTGTATTTTTGGAGTTACACTCTGTGGAAAATAGGGTTTGTGGCTAGTCTTGAAACTAGTCTAAAACAAGTGTTTTGGGTAAAAATGTCATAACTTCTTCATAACAGATCCAAATTCAATAAGACGAAAAGTATTGGTTAGAGTACAGTTCGTAGTATGTTGTATACCATTTTCAGATCTATACAACAAATATATCGTGTGGTGAATTCTCTACAAGTTCGATCTCTAGAGTAAACCAAAATTCAACAAGGTATGTCATTTTTGTTGTAACTCATTTTTTGAGAGGTTCCAAGTAGTGAAATCTAGAGGAATTGCATAAAAGACACCGAAGAACATTGTGTACCATTTTCAGATATTTATTCATTATAGGTACATAGTTATGCTTATTGCAAGTTATGGTTGTTGACTAATCCAAAATTAGTCATGTGAGACTAATATAAATTTTGATAAAATGCTAGTCTCTTGTTGTTAAAGTTAAGGAAGGTTTTCAGGTATGTAATCATATACACTAGGTCTATTACAGAGTTACAAATCAGATTTGGATGATGAAATTGATGAGGGATTTTGGTTGAGGTATGTTATAGATAGAGGTTGTATAATAGTGAGGTTGTGGCACATGGTTTGATGTAATGGT
>ML804402.1:180845-191385 GCA_009831015.1 Picea engelmannii
AAGAAAATAAGTCACTCAAGAAAGAATTGATGAAACAAAAGGAAAGCGTTCACATTTTTGAAGAATCCCAACAGGTCATCGAGAACTTAAGAACTCAACTAGAAGAAGCCAGAAAGATCGAAGAAAATCTTGAATATCAAAAGAAGTATTTGGAACCCAACATAGCAATACAGAAGGAAGAAGCATAAATGAGAGAGAAGATATTGATAGATCATCTTAAGTAAAGAACTAACAATGTAAACCAGCTTGAGGCAGAGTTTGGTCAAGAAGAGAAAAGACTTGAAGAATAAATAATCACATTAAAAATTCAGCTTGAAGAAGCGAAAAGAACAGAAGAAGTCATGAAGTCTCAGATAATGAAGAAACAAGAAGAGGTTGAGAAGCTCGAAGAAGAATTTGTCACATTGAGAAGTAAAATCGTCAAGCTCAACAAGAACATTGAAGAGATAGAAACATCCACATCAATTATAGAGAATGAAGAGAAGCACTCTAGGTTGCTAGAAAAGAAGAATGAAGAAAATAGAAAGAGTTATGCATAAGTACTCAAAGGAAAGAATCATGGTCAACCAAAATCTAAGAAAACTATTGAAGATGCATCTTCAAGAAGACCATCCATGTTCAAGCCACAAAGAAGCTTCAATCATGATCATGATCAGTGAAGGCAGAACTTCAGAAGGAATACACCACAAAGAATATCATTCACTCCCAGGTATGCAAATTTCTTTTATGGTCATTGTTTTTATTGTACCAATTTTGGACATAAGGTTGCAGATTGCAAGGATTATAAAAAAAATGTTCAAGAAAGAAGTGCCTATGTGGCCCCATGTAACATTGAATGTTACAAATGTCATAACTATGGACACATAGCTAGTGATTGTAGAAGCATGATCGATACTTCCATGAAAGAGAACACTGATATTAGATATAAGAAAATATGGATAAGAAAACAAAAAGAACAGGTGAACAAAGACCAGGTACCATAGATCACAAGATTGACAATAAAACGAGATGAAGAAAATTCTATAGAGAAAAAGAAATATGTTAGATACAGAAAGGTTTGGAAAATAACTGAAAGAAAAGAAGGACATATAAATAAGGAATAGGTTCAAGAGATTGTACTTTCAGGAATTGCAGTGAAAGATGAATCCACAGACAGAAAGAAAGAATTCAGAGCTCAGAGAGATGATGGATCTACCAATGAAGAAGATGATGAATATACCAATGAAGATGATGATGAATAGACATCAGAGAATGAATTTTTCTAAGCCATCCGACTTAGAGACTCCCAGGTAATATGAATATTAGACAGGGGGAGTCTATGCAATAGTTGTGACATGCCAAAGAACCATCCTTCGAGCAATTTGCAGAGTTTGAGAAGACAGATCTAGAGTAGTCAATTAGAAGAAGTACAATTTGATATATTAATCAAGACCTCATGATAGTATATTGATAAATGAGTCATCATTATGGACAGTTGCGCAAGTAGAGTCTTGGACAGTATGGACATAGATGGATTCGTAAGAACACTTAGTAGGTTTAGATAGATATATGACAATGGACGATAGCATGGATTCATAGATTGGTTCAGAGAGTGGTTCATAGAAAAAGGAAAATTATCATAATGGATGATAATTACACATGAAATGGCTCGAACAATGCTAATAGATTCCAAGTTGACATATATTTTTTGGACACATGCAGTGCATACAACAATTCAAATTCAAAAAAGAGTAATGCTTAGAAACAACAATGACAAAAATCCCTATGAACTATGGAAAGGAACGACAGACAACAACCTCTACATCAAGGTAACTCAAGGTAGTGTTTTATTAATTGAAATTTATGTTGATGATATTGTTTTTGGAAGTACTAATGACAGGTTAAGCTAGAAATTTGCAAAGGATATGCAGAATGAATTTGAAATGTCATTACTTGGAGAACTATCCTTCTTTTTGGGTCTTCATATATGTCAAAGCAACCAAGGAATTTTTATTTTTCAAACTAAGTATATCAGAGAAATGCTAAAGAGGTTCGGAATGAGAGATTGAAAACTAGTTACACTCCTTTGCAAACCAATTGCAAGTTGAGCAAAGATGATGATTCAAAGTCTACAAACCAGAGGAAATATAGGTCAATGATTGGTATCTTACTATATGTGACAACATCCAGACCAGATGTAATGCAGGCAGTTGGACATGTGGCACAATTTCAAGCAATACCAAAGGAATCACATGTATTAGCAGTAAATAAGATTTTTCAGATATCTCAAAGGAACATAAGAGTTTGGATTATGGTATCCAAAAGGAAATGATCTATCACTTATTGCCTACACAAATGCAGATTGAGCAAGTTACATTGATGACCAATGAAGCACCAGTGGAGCATCATTTTACTTGGGTGAGTATTTAGTATCATGGCTAAGCAAGAAACAATCATCAATATCCTTATCTACAACTGAGGTAGAGTATATTGCATCAACAAGATGTTGTACACAGGTTCTATGGATGAAACAAACTCTGACAAATATACAACTTGAGTATGATGATCCCATTTGAATCTATTGTGATAATACAAGTGCCATCAATATCTCAAAGAACCTGGTGTTGCACTCCAAGACGAAACACATTCAAATCTAGTATCACTTTCTACGAGAACAGGTTACAATGAAGAACATCAGAGTTGAATATGTGGGAATGAAAGAACAAGTGGAAGACATCTTTACAATACCACTTCCACGGGAAGCCTTTGTGTATCTACGCCAGAGACTTAGAGTAATTTCTACTCCAAAATGAATGTTTTTGAATGCTTATTTTATATGTCTTATATTTACATGAGGAAGCACCATAAAGAGGACAATTCATGTTGGAAGATCAGTTTCAGGAAGAGTTCATTCAAGGGGAGTATCCCCAAGGATAGTTCAGTTAGGGGGAGAAACCCCAGATGGAAAGATACCTTTTCCATTGATGACAAAGGGGGAGAGATTTATCAGATGCAAAGGTAAATGCTTGGAGAAAGAGTACAGAGGCATGGTTCCAGGGGGAGCAATGGTCACAGGGGGAGCATGAGTGATATGACTTCAATATTGCATCAAAGTGTTGCCATCGATTTCAAAGGGGAATTTTTTTTATTATTTGGGTTGGTTGTCATTGATGTAAACCCTTGAAGAAAGTCGGTAGAAAATTGTGGTAGCACAAAGGTTTGGGTAATGGACCCAAGTTTGTTTGATGGATATTTGTATGAGTTTTGATATATTTGTAGGTAAGACTATTCCATATGGATAATACATGTCATGCCATTTTCGATAGTATGTGGAACGTCACATAACTCCTAACGGTTAGAAAGTTATGGCCATGTGAAGTTGGAGAAAGGTTTGGGTAATGGACCCAAGTTTGTTTGATGGATAATGGTATGAGTTTTGATATATTTGCAGGTAAGAATATTCTAGATGGATAGTACATGTCATGCCATTTTTGGTGGTATGTGGAACGTCACATAACTCCTCACGGTTAGAGAGTTATGGCCATGTGAAGTTGGAGAACCTTCACGAGTCATCTAGAAGCCCCAAAAGGTCAAAGTGGTCAAAGTGGTTTAAGAGATTTTAGAAGGTAAATAATAAAATGAAGTGATGAGTGTTCGCTCTTGACCAAGTTTTGAGGATTCTTCGTCATGTTTGACCTAATTTTGGGACTTCGACAGGCTGTCGAAGGCGGAGATCACGGGATCTCGGCCCCTTTTTGGGATTTGGGATTATGTAACGGGTATGGGAATATCGGCCCATGGGTTTACCCATGCTTAGGCCTATTTTGTATGTATAAATAAAAATCTAGGCAATGTAAGAAGTAGTTGTTGCAAGTTGGCTAAGTGCTAGAGTTGGATCTGTGTGATCAAGAATTGTAAGGCTTTGTGCGTATTGTGTGAGACTTGCAGAGCTAAGTGCAAGTCATTATAAGGGGCTGTGGCAACCTGCATGCTTAGATCTACTCAGGGAAGGAGGATTTAGCGAGCTGCGCAGATATCTTTTCCTCTGCAGAGTAGGGTTTTTGAGGCTCTGTGCATGTAACCTATCGAAGAAGATAATAAAGAAGACAAAGAGTTGGTGGATGTAGCCCCAGGGTGGGGGTGAACCACTTACATGTTGTGTTGCTATGCTTTGTGCAATGTGTTGATGTGCTTATATGTTAATGTGCTTAGTGCTTTAATACAAATGAATGATTTTTCGATGCTTAGTGCTTAATAGTATGAATGAATGTTAGATATGACTTATATACATGTGCTTAGTGCTGAATTTGTTAAGATCTGATCTGTTTCGTCATGCTAAGTGCCGTTAAATGATAGGTCTGGTTGAATACTGTGCTGTGCTGTAATTAGGGTTTAACTGCGCTGTAACTAAGAACTGAATATTGATAAATATTACTACCGAGTGCTCTGTTAAGTGATTAGAATCACAGATTTGTGTCCCAGCTAAGGTTGCAGACACCAGAGTCCTGCAACCACCCCTGCCTCTACCTCGGGTGAGACTTCATTTGCTTCGTAGGTATTGCCAAAAGGGCCGATAGTTAGGGTTGGTGCGCTGTTGTAGTGTTGAACCTTGGGTCTGCCCCTGTGCCAACAAATGGTTTCGTTGTCGGGACCTGAAACTGTGATTGCTGGGAACTGAGGAAAAATAAGATTTGTGCAAAGATCTGACCTGAAATTGTGAAAGCTCTGTGCATAGATTTGTCACTCTAGTGCATAGTATTCTACTTGATTTTTGAAACTCCGTGCTAAAGAAAGAAGTCCGATCTGAAGAAAAGAGGTAAGATCTAAATGCTTTGTGCTCTGATAAAGGTAAGGATAGTGAAAAGTTTTAAGATCTAGAAGCTTTGTGCTCTGCTGAAGATAAGATTAGTGGAAATTTTTGTTTCTAAAGTATGGATCTAGGTATGTTTGATAAGATTTGTCCTAGCTTCAAAACTAGGGTACTGATAGAAAAAAGAAGATTTGATATGAGTAGATCTGATAAGAATAGTGAAAGATATGTTATACCTATGCATAGAAAGGATGTTTGGACTAACAAATGGATGCATGATCCTAGAAAGATTTTTTTGCAGGTTAGTTACCATGATCCTAGTGCGCAGTACATGAAAGGCTAGGGATCATTTAAGAGAAAGAGTGGATTAACCCTTTGTTACAGTTGTAGAAGATCGGGACATTTGGCTAATGAATTCCCTGGAAAGAGACCTAGTTGCCTCTATTGCAAAACTATGGACCATGAAGTGTTGGATTTCCCTAGAATGATTGCTAAGGTTGAAAGAATGAATATGAACCAAGAAAAACCTAAGGCAGATTCAGAAACTGAGATTATGACAGAACCCCAGAAAGGATCAAAGAAAGTAATACTACAGATGCAAGGAACCCTTAATGACCACCGACACATCAACTTATCAGAGATCTTCAAAGAAAAAGAATGTATTGAAGTAAGAATAGGAGACTTCGACATTGACTGTCTTCTAGATGAGGAAACACAGGTGAATATCATGACAGAAAGAACTTGGGAAGATATAGGAAAGCCTGCTATGATTCCTTCATTGGGAGGAATAGGATTATTTAGAGGAAAGATGATAACCCTATGTGGAAGACTTACGAGGATATCTATGAGTGCTCATGGAACTTTACAGAGGAAGAATTTGAAGTTGTTAAATTTATTGAGAACAACACTCCATTTGCTATGTTATTAGGAAAACTGTGGATTGAAAAAGATCAGGCCAGAAGGAAAGAAGAAGAAGTCTTATAACAAAAGAAGCAAGAGTTCAAAGATTTCATGACTAGGAGTATTCCACACTTGATTGAAGAACAAAAGAACTAGACGAAGCTATTTCAAACGAGAGATTTGGATGTCGAAGTTGGAAGAACATTAGAAGACCCGCAAAAGATTGAAGTACCTATTCCAGATACAGATGAAGTATTACCCCTGATTTCTAGGAAAGAACCTCAACAGTGCGGCGTTACTTTGCCGAAAGAAGATAATAACCAAAATGGAAAAAGGAATTCCGAGACAAAGCTCACTGGAAAGAAGGCTAGAAAACTAAGTAAGAAGAGAGCTAAGATTGAAAAGTTACAGAAGGTTCCCGAGGGAACTTCGCAGAAGGAAAATTTGCAAAATTGGAGCTTCACTGGAATATCAGAACAACGTCACATGGCGAAGAAATATAGCCATTAGAGACAGTATAACCATTCGACCAACGACCTGAATGGGTAGAAATGCATTTATGATCAGAAAGTTCACCACTAGACCGTTGGGACCGCACCACAATGGACATAACTGATTTAATGAAGGCTTCTCGCCTGTTACAAGAGATCCATTGCCGAGTTATCTATTTATCCCATCGTGCCACGCAACGAGAACACTTTTGCGAATCGTGACTATCAAATCTCACAACATAGTTGATTTCACACAGTGACCACTGCATTAGTTCCATCTATCCCGTTGCATCGAAAAATTAATCTTTGAACCTGAGGTATTCAACCATGAGCGTGCATGTTGGACGAGCTTAGTACTGCAAAGAAAATTGTCGAAGAAGTTCTTATTGATCTAATGACTGAAAGAGTCATGTATGAAAGAGCGATGTCTGCAAGTATTCAAGCATCATCGATGAGAGGACTGCAAGCCTCTCCGTCGACTTCTCATAGAGCCGAGTCATCCCAACCATCAGTAGAAAAAAGAACCAAACACAAAGACGACCTAGCCAATGCGAAGCTGATCCCATCCATATTGCCCGATTACATCCCACCTCTGGCCGGGGCAGTGAGTCGAGATAGTGTGCCAAGAGAATTCGAGTACACCATGGTTACTGCGTACCTCCCGAAGGGGATACGCACAGTTCACGCACAACAGGATAATATCACAACGTTGAATTTAAATGAATTCAACCTCAGAGATCGCAAAAATTAGTATGCTTGCCCCATATAAGCACCTGATCAAGATGAAGCGGAAGAACTCAAATATAATCCCTCAGCCGTGGACGATGAACCTCGTGCAGTCCACTCTGTTAAATGTCATGAATATCCCACACTTCGGAGGGCACCAGGAAGTGATTGCACGTGTCAAGTTATTTATTTCATGTTACCATGGCGACTACCTATGGCTAGACCGCCGGATTACAGTCGACCCGACATTGATCCATAAGATCACAGGCTTGAGTATGCAAGGACCTGATCCACAGGAGTTCTATCCAGGAAAATCCACAAACTGCGCACTAGCACATAAAAACAAGGATACATATGGCGATGTCGAAAAGGGAACGCGAGGCTACAAGGTGGCCTCCATCCAGAATGGAACAATGCACCTCACCTGTCAGTTAATTGCAAGAAATTTAGTAAGGAAGAACAGACCTACATAGGTCATAGGATTTATTGTTGATCTCGCAGGAAAGTGCATAGAAGGTTTGCAGATGAACTGGGCGAAGTACCTGGTGAATCAGCTGGAGCTATACTGCCGCAAAACCCAGGATCAGGGCTATGAGTTCCATTTCAACTGACTCCTGATCCTTATCGCCTTTGTTGCCTGGGAGATGTCGAAAGGTGCAGCCTTCCCGAATATTGAACTGTTTGATCCCCTTGCTGCAAAGTTCACTACCCTTTGGTACTCAAGTGATGTGAACAAATAGTGGCAGTCAAACGCTGTTTTTCATATGTACTACCTTCAGCTGAAGAGATCCATAGAAGTAGAACCTCTCATGAGTCCAAACACCTTACAAAGATTCTGACCTCTGATGAAGTTTTGTGCAGATCGACACTTCATCTACCTTACAACATGAGCCGATGAACATAAGGAGCATCTGCAGTCATACTAGAAACTCACAGAAGAGGATCTTGAAGAGATCACTAAGGACTGATCGATAGACCTCCTTGTTCTAGCAGACCCTGTAGAGATGTCAGACCCTGACAACCCAGAAACCGCGCATGATACACCCAGACCCAACAAATCGAAGAAGACCGAAGAGGTCCAAGACTTAAGCAGTGCCTCAGGAATGAATGCTTCAGTATCACTTGACCAAGGGGGTGATGACGAAGTAGAATAAATAAATGGTACAGGAGCTGAACAGAAGCAAGGTAAAGTAACACTGCCGAGAGATGAGACTGATCCCCTGAAGAAGAGGAAGGTTTCTCCCTCAAAACCTTCTTCCCGGAAGAAATCGAGAGCCACCGTGACCAAGATGAAGACCGTGCTTACTACTGATGACTTCTACTTCATCATAGCCACCCTCAACAATGCTTCACTGGAAATTGTGGAGAAACAAGAAGCTAAGCAGGAGGAAATGTATGACAGACTTAAGGTCAAGTTCTGAGGGGTACAACAGACCCTTCTGTCCAGCCTCGCAGTGTCCACTGTGCCCCTGTCATCAGGAGAACCAGAGTTGGGGGATGATCCAACCCAACTCCACTGATTAGATGATACGGTCGAAGCTCGTCTTCATCGCACATAAGAAGAAGTAGAACAATCTACCCAAACCTTGAAGCAGGTACAAGGCGACATTGTAGAACAACACAAAATTTTAGAACAGGAGAAGGTTGCTCTCCAGGTTGAATTTGAAGCAGAGAAAGCATAGATGCAACAAGAGAAAGAACATTTGCTCGTAGAGCAGCTCGAAGTAAAAGAAGCAGTAAATAGAGCCTTCCGCTCTGGGACTGGCTTAGAGCTACAGGCTGAAGACCGAGTAACACATCAAGTAGAGCAGCTCGCAGAAGCTGTCTAGTAGCTACAACAACGAATAACAAAATTAGAGCTTCGCACTGTACCTGACACCTTGCAGGATGTAAGGGACCAAAGGGAAGCAATTGCTCGAAGCGTAGTTGAAAGAATAAAATTCCTTGCCCTGGAATGAAAGCAACTGAGTGATCGCAGTGCCCTAACATATGAACAACTCACTAAGGATCCATAATTGAAGGCATTGGAGTCATAGCTCCAGAAAGCGAAGTATCAAGCAGAGACAATAAAGGCGAAGTTGAAGCCCCTGTCAGCTGTGGAAAGAATGAAGCGATCCCAAGAGAAGTGCACTTCCCATTAGTAGGTCCATACTATTTAGAGAAGATTTATGGAAGTAACTCAGAGGCTCCAACCTTTACAAAACGAGGCTTACCAACTGTTCACAGAAATCGAAGGTCGAGGAGCGGAACTAGAGAAAGTTGTCATTGTAGCTGAACAACACCTCGAAGGACTTGTCAACGAAGAAGTCATACAAGAGTTCAATGAACAGGAGGCCATAGCACAACAACAATTCGAGGAATCTCGAGACAAGCTCGAGACTTTTGAAGCAGAGTTAGTCAGATCAGAGTGACTCGGGATGAGTCACAGGTGAGTGTTGGGGGCTTGTTGGCCCTTGACCAAGTTTTGAGGATTCTTGGTCATGTTTGGCCTAATTTTAGGACTTCGACAGGCTGCCGAAGGTGGAGTGCAAGACAGAGAAGAGATCGCGGGATCTCGACCCTTTTTAGGGCCCTTTTTGGGATTTGGGATTATGTAACGAGTATGGGAATATCGGCCCATGGGTTTACCCATACTTAGGCCTATTTTGTATGTATAAATAGAAAGCTAGGCAATGTAAGAAGTAGTTGTTGCAAGTTGGATAAGTGTTAGAGTTGGATCTGTGTGATCAAGAATTGTAAGGCTTTCTGCATACTGTGTGAGACTTGCAGAGCTAAGTGCAAGTCATTGTAAGGGGCTGTGGCAAGTTGTGTGCTTAGATCTACTCGGGGAAGGAGGATTTAGCGAGCTGCGTAGATCTCCTGTCCTTTGCGGAGTAGGGTTTTTGAGGCTCTGTGCATGTAACCTATTGAAGAAGCTAATAAAGAAGACAAAGAGTTGGTGGACATAGCCCCAGGGTGGGGGTGAACCACGTACATGCCGTGTTGCTCCGCTTTGTGCAATGTGTTGATGTGCTTACATGTTAATGTGCTTAGTGCTTTAATATAGATGAATGATCTTTCAATGCTTAGTGCTTAATAGTATGGATGGATGTTAGATCTGACTTATATACATGTGATTAGTGCTGAATCTGTTAAGATCTGATCTGTTTCATCATGCTAAGTGCTGTTAGATGCTAGATCTGGTTGAATACTGCGTTGTGTTGTAATTAGGGTTTAACTGCATTGTAACTAAGAACTGAATATTGATAAATATAATTGTTGAGTGCTTTGTTAAGTGATTAGAATCACGGATCTGTGTTCCAGCTAAGGTTGCAGACACTGGAGTCTTTCAACCACCCCCACCTCTACCCCGGGTGAGACTTCATCTGCTTCGCAGGTTTTGCCGAAAGGGCCAATAGTTAGGGTTTTGTTGGTACGCTGTTGTAGCGTTGAACCCTGGGTCTGCCCTTGTGCCAAACAATGAGTGTACTATAAGTCAAAGTGAATACAAAATAAATTATTTAAATAATAAAATTAATGGGGAAATTACTAAGTGGACAAGTGGTTAGAAGTGGGTTAGCCCTAAAATAAGGAAAGTGGTTTAAGATGGTTAGAAGGTAACCCCTTGAGGTAAAGTGAAGTGATGAGTGTACTA